>LT669789.1:3665092-3793057 GCA_900128785.1 Arabis alpina | reverse complement strand
TTCGAGACTCTCACCACACACACACAAACCGCTAGAGTCCCCACCGAAACTGGCAAGTTCTATCCGCAATAAAACTTCCATTTCGGGGTTCTCTAACCACAAACACATGACTCTCAAAGTCAAACACATAAGAAAAACACTTTCTTATTCACTGGAAAAATGTCATAATCATTACAACTTTAATGAAAATACAAAAATCCACAACCAAAAACCTCACCACACACGGTGATCACAAACAAAAACTGAAACTGGAAACCACAAAAAAACGAATTCACTCTTCTGCTTGCTTCTCGAACCACTTCTTGAACTTCGTTTTCATCTTTGCCTCTGGTTCCCAAGTCTCCTCCTGAATACCGTCACAGTCCCACAAGACTCTCAACAACGGCACTCTCTTCCGGCGCAGAACCTTGATACTTCTCTCAAGAATCCTAACCGGCCTCATCCCAACAGTCAGATTTGGCTGAAGATCCGCAGGAATCGTCACTGCTACCTCCTCAGAAGCATGCAAGCATCTCCTGAGTTTCGAAACGTGAAACACATCATGGAATTTCTCCATAATCGGAGGCAGCTCCAACCGATAAGCAACTGGTCCCACACGCTCCACAACCCGGAACGGACCCATGTACCTCGTACTCAGCTTATCCTCGGATATGGACCTGTTCAGACCCCGCATCATAGCCATCTTGAGATACACTCGATCTCCGACTGCAAACTCCAACTCTTTCCTTCTCCTATCGGCATAACTCTTCTGCCGATCCTGAGCTTCTTTCATGTTCAGCTTCACAACACGGATCTTCTCCATCGTCTCCTGAACAAAATCAGCCCCAAAGATGCTCCTCTCCCCCACTTGGGTAAAACATAGCGGAGTACGACATGGCCTCCCATACAACGCCTCGAAAGGAGCCATTCCGATACTCGCCTGAAAACTGTTGTTATATGCGAACTCCACCAAACTCAAGTGATCCGCCCAATGACCACCCCAATCTAGCACGCACATCCTTAACAGATCTTCCAGTGTCTGAATCGTCCTTTCGGACTGCCCATCCGTCTGCGGATGATTAGCTGTACTCATGTGTACCTTAGTGCCCATCTCAGCCTGAAACGCTCTCCAGAACACTGAAGCAAACCTCGGATCTCTATCCGACAAAATACTTGCTGGCACTCCATGCAACCTCACAATCTCCTTCACATACTTCTTAGCCAAGACCTCAGCCACATCTGTCTTCTTAATGGCCAGAAAATGTGCGGACTTAGTCGGTCGATCCACAATCACCCAAATTGCGTCATGGGTCCGAGAAACCGGCAACCCTACTACGAAATCCATGGTAATCATGTCCCACTTCCACTCTGGAATGGGTAGACTCTGCAATAAGCCACTAGGAACTTGGTGCTCAGCCTTCACCAACTGACACACATTGCAAGCTGCAACCCAATCTGCAACATCTCTCTTCATCCCGACCCAATGATAATACCGTTTCAGATCCCGATACATCTTAGTCGCTCCCGGATGAATCGAAAAGTTACTCGCATGAGCTTCTCTCAGAATTTCCTGCCTCAAGTCCTCATCCTTAGGAACACAGACTCGTCCATGCACTAAGATAGTCCCGTTAGCATAAACCTGATATTCGGAACCAGTAGCCTTGGAGAGACCTAACAACACCGGATCCTGCTCCTGAGCTACTCGGATCCTGCTCAATAAATCCGCCTGATCTGCCGCCGCTAACCCCAACGGTTCCTCTGAAGTAACACACAACCTCAAAGTACTAAGCATGCTCACCAAATTCTCCACATCCCGCTCCTGAGATGAATCGTACCTCCTTCGACTAAGAGCGTCAGCTACAGTGTTAGCTTTACCCGGATGGTAAACAATGTCCAAGTCGTAATCAGCCAACAACTCTGACCATCACCTCTATCGTACATTTAAATTCTGCTGAGTGAAAATGTACTTCAGATTATGATGATCGGTGAACACCTGAACTCTGCCACCATACAAGTAAGACCTCCAGATTTTTAACGCGAAGATCACCGCAGCCAACTCCAAGTCATGAACAGGATAATTGCCCTCATGCTTCCTCAACTGCCTTGAAGCATAAGCAATCACCTTACCCTGCTGCATCAGCACACAACCCAAGCCAACTCCCGAAGCATCTGTGTACACCACATAAGGCTCACCCGGTTCAGGCAACGCCAACACTGGTGTACTAGTCCACATCGTCTTCAGTTTCGCGAAACTCAACTCACAATCCACCGACCACACAAAAGGAACATCCTTCCCTGTCAGCTTCGTCATGGACTGAGCCATACTCGCAAAACCTTTGACGAATCTCCGATAATAGCCTGCCAACCCAAGAAAACTCCTGATCTCAGTTGCATTCCTCGGTCTAGGCCAATCTCGGATAGACTGGATCTTCGCCGGATCCACAGAAACTCCTTCTGCAGAAACGATGTGACCCAAAAATCCCATCTCTCTCTGCCAGAAACTGCACTTACTCAACTTCGCAAACAGCTTCTGTTCCCGCAACTTCTCCAGAACTCTCCTCAAATGAACCTCATGTTCCTCCAGACTCTTAGAATACACCAGAATATCATCGATGAAGATGATTACGAACTCATCCAGATACTCCTGAAAAACTCCGTTCATCAACCTCATAAAAGCCGCTGGTGCATTCGTCAACCCGAATGGCATTACTACAAACTCAAAATGCCCATACCGAGTCCTGAAAGCCGTCTTCCGAACATCTGCTTCGTCGATCGGAATCTGGTGGTACCCGGATGCCAAGTCAATCTTAGAGAACCAAGTAACCCCTCTCAACTGATCTAACAACTCATCAATTCTCGGAAGAGAATACTTGTTCTTCACAGTGACTCGGTTAAGACCTCGATAATAGATGCACAACCGGAAACTACCATCTTTCCTCTTCACGAACAACACCGGTGCTCCCCACGGTGAAGTACTTGGTCTAATAAACCCCTTCTCCAATAAATCCTCCAACTGCTTCTTCAATTCAGCCAACTCTGCTGGAGCCATTCGATAGGGCGCCTTAGACAACGGCGTCGTTCCGGGTTCTAGCTCAATCGTGAAAGGATCCGACCGAGATCGTGGTAATCCCTGCAGCGACTGAAAGACATCCTCGAAATCCCGAGCGACCCGGATATCTTTAACAGCAACCCCACCAACAGCCTCCGGCATTACAATCGTGGCCATGTAAGCCTCACAACCCCTCTCAATCATCGCCTCAGCTTGAACAAGGGAAATCACGAGACTACCTAAAGTCGGTCTCACTCCTTGATAAACCAACCTACCACTTTCACGTTCAAATACCACTCCACCCCGATGACAATCCAGATGGACTCTGTACCGATTCAACCAATCCATACCAAGGATAACATCGTACAGCTCCACCGGACTAATCACTAAGTCAGCTGGCATCAACTCTCCCGCTACCAGAATATCCACCTCCTTCGCCCGGCCATGCGTAGCTAGAAATTCTCCTCCAGCAACCATAACCGGTCCAGTCCGCTCACCAGCGTCACTCCGGATACCACTTCTCTCGGCATGGTCCGGAGTAATGAAGCAATTCGATGCTCCAGAATCAAACAACACGTGGGATTCACACCCACCTACAAACAAGGTCCCTACACAATTCCCAAGTGCTAAGCAACCTAACTTTCTATCACAGGCAAAACTCTAAAACAAGCACCAAGAAAATTCTACACTACTGAATTTACAAAGTCTGAATTAGAAAGTTACCCGTGATCGGCCTCGAGCTCGGCTCTCCCGGCGCTGCAATAGCCGGCAGACGCTCCATCGCCGCGATCTGATCCAAAGGCTGCACTGCCCCATACTGAGCTACTGGCTGGACCACTGCCACCGCCAACTGTTGCAACTTCGGACAGTTCGGTCTGATGTGCCCCGTCTCTCCACACTGATAGCAAGTCCGAGTCGCTCGAACCTCACTTTGCTTCGGGCAACTCGCCCTCTTGTGGTCTAGACTCCCACAAATGTAACAGCCTCGGCCACTCTGGCCTGATCCCGAAGCGCCTTCCCACTTCCTCTTCTGTCCTTGCGCAGGCTTGCCGCCTTTGCCAGGACCTGCCTGTTGCACCTGCTGCTGCTGAGGCCTCCGAGGCTGAACAGCTGGAACTACCATCGCAGCCTGCTCCCTCAGATCCTCCTCGATCTGTGCAGCCACCTCTACCAACTCCACTCTAGACCCGAACCTGATGCCTCTGCACCGAGTCCGCAAATCTGGTCGAAGTCCTCGCAAGAACCTCTGAACCTGAGCCTGCTCATCCTCCAAGCTCCTACCAGCATAACCAAGGAGTCTGTTAAACTCCACGTCATACTCACGCACGGACCTCGCGCCTTGAGTCAAGTCCAAGCACCTCGCCTCCAAACGATCTAACGACTCTTGAGGAAAGAACTTGGAGTTGAACTCCGTCACAAAATCTGACCACGACATCGCAGTCCCAGCCCATCTAGCCGCCACACTCCTCCACCAGAGATGTGCATCATCGTCCAAATAATGAACCGCCAAGTCAACTTTGTATCCCTCGGGACACCTAATCGAGCGAAAGTTCCACTCCACTCTCATCCGCCACTCATCAGCCTCCTCAAGCTTCACACTTCCCGCAAAAGAACCCGTACCGATCCTCTGCATCTGCTCCATCATATGAATATACGACGGAACCTCATCAGCAACCGCAGCCCTCAGCTGCACCTCTGCCACTCGTGGCAACACTGGAGCCTGCACTGGCACCGCACCCGGTAACCGCTCCAACAACTGCCTCAGCAGATCAGCCAGCTGATCACCTCCAGCCTGGGCTAACCCTGCGGCCGCGACCGCACCCCCAGTTGCGCCAACACCACCAGCACCACCAGCCTCTACGGGACCCAAACCAGCCCCCGCAGGACCCACACTGGCCCCCACACTGGCAGTCACACTGGTGGTCTGACCATCATGAACCGACTGCTGACCTGCCGTAGGCCCATGCGCGGAACTCTGAGCCTCACTCACGACTGGCTCCTCAACGAGTCCACGACCCCGGCCTCGGACCCCACGACCACGCCCTCTAGCTCCTCTAGCCATCTCACTGCACTCACACGCAGACCAGCTAAGAACTAGAAAGACTCAAACACAACCATCAACACTTACCGTGGAATCTCTTTGAAGGCTCGAAGGAACATGATCTAGAACCCCCAAACTCACAGAATTGCAATTTTACCAAATTCAATCCTAGCAGTTCTAGCCCGTCCTAAAACCGTAAGGGCTCTGATACCAAACTGAAACGACCCGACCCGTTTTTTTTTTTAATAATAAACCCTTGGTCTCGGACTAGCATTCTCATAAATGCTATCCTCAACAACCAAGCAACAACACAAGCAACCAGCGGATAACACAATAATAAAGCAAACAATTCATTCCATTAAAATACTAAACCAGTTCAACACAAATTCCAATTCACTAAATCAGCAACCTAACCAGGTTCTAAAACAGAAAGGAAATAACAACAACACACAGCACGAAACCGAGACCCTAGATCATCTCCCTCTTCGTTGCTATGATTCCACGATCACAATTTGCCTTTACCTGCATCACATGGAAAAAAGAGATGCGTGAGTACTATCACAAATACCCAGTGAGACGGTCCTCCCATCTACGACTGCGCACACAGACGCGATGGATCCGCTCAGGCAAACACGCATCAAACAATCACACAAACACAACAACACGGCTCAACCACAGCCCAACAGGCGGCCTGTCGATCGACACTACCACTAGGTGTCGATCGACACCCCTGTTCACACCTGTCGATCGACACACCCACGGTGCCTGTCGATCGACAGCTCCACAGGACCCTGTCGATTGACACAACCACTAGGTGTCGATCGACAGCTCCTCGATCACACCTATCATTCTTTTTTGGAGTAAAATATTAAGTTTTATACCATTTTAGAATTGTGACAACAATTATAGAGAAAACTTAAAAAGACCAAAATCTAATAAACAAAGACAACACTACAACAAAATACAAAGGCACCTATCATTCTTGAATTGCAATCCTTAATAAATTAATAATATTTAACCTAATATCATTTACAAAAACCCCTAATCCAACATAATATTTTTTCTCCCTTCTCACACGAACTGAGAGTATGTTTCCAAATTGCAACTTTACATATCACTTTTATTTAAAACAGAGAGTAATATATATTGATATAGTGTTTGACTATTCCACTAACTTTTTATATGTTTTTATAACTTCTCTAATTATTAAACTAACGTTATTATTCCATGTGTTTCGTGGGAACATATCACTACTAAGTTTTAACAATAAAATGTGTTATACAATTTACAAAAATCAAACCATGGAGAGTTAATCGTTTTGCTCTCTGAGTATCAATGTAATGTGGTTACTTTTACCTCCAAACTCACTTAAAGTGTTATTTGCTGTACGTAGGAAGAGCATTTTTGGTTTTTTTTTTAAAAATGCCTAATGGGAAAATCTGTGAAAGCTATTGCAAACTATGTTAAAACAATTTACTTTGTTTGAAGGTTTTTAATGGATGCTAAGTCCTTAAATTAAGTTAGCAATTTTTTTACAATGTAACAGCTGTTAGAAAACTATTGGAAAGTTAGCCGGTTGAAATGGGAAGAAAAGAAACTATTACCAAATTCATTTAGACTTAGGCTCAGACTCCCAATGTTTTCATCGACGTCATGTTTTGTAGCAATGCAAATAGATATTTAAGTCCGCTCATTGATTCTCCTACCAAAATTCAAATTAGAGAAAAAATATAGTGATGTTAATTATATGAAATAATGCTTTAGATAATCTGATAATAGCAAAAAAAAAGTGATGAAGTCTAACAATATAGTGATGTTAATTAAATGAATCAAGAGTGAAGGTAAAACCCAAAAACATCAACAAATTACTTTCTCACAAGGTCAATAAATCTAGGAACACTCAACAATTAACATAGAACTTTTTCTATATGAGAAAACAACATTCTATCAGAATGGTGATTATTATATCGCATGTACACAACAGGTAAACAAAGAGATTTGTCAAAATGTATTATATTATCGAAAACATACCAACACTCTATGACTGGAAATTATTTCAATCCAAGAGAGCTTACTTAATTACAGGTATTGCAAAGCCTGTATCATATGAAGTAACTGTAAAAATCTCTTCACATGAATAAACCACAGAAAACTTCCCCACTAATATCATTCTATTTAGTGATTTATGTCAAAAAGCTCGCAAGTCTTCTATATCCTGAAAAAATAAGAGTAATAAATTAGAGTTTTGAGATCTTATATGATTGATTATCTAAAATACATCAAATATATATTGAAATTATTTTATGATTCATTAGTATGCACCGTAACAATCATCACTTTTAGGTTTCACCAATTCTATCAGGATATACAAGACTTAAGATCTTACGATTGATAATCTTATGGTTCATCCATCAGTATGCACCGTAACAATCATCAGTTTTAGGACTCACGACCTGTAAATAGTTACAGAATTAGATTCGACTTCATCATGTCATAACATGAGAGAGAGAGAGAGAAGAATGTGTAAGAAATATACCAACCTTTAAGGTTAGGCATAGGATTGAAGAAAAAAATCGAAATCAGAAAGTTGAGGTGCTCTTGACGGTTGTACCCATTGCTTGTTGAGAGGATGCAACCAAAAGATTTCTTAGGGTTTTTCTCAAAAAAGGGTATCTAGATTTTTATAGATTAAACTCACAATATTGTCCACACAAAGAAGATGCATGAACCTAGAGACATTCCTTTTTTCATATATTAGTATATTTGACTGGTTTTACTTAAACTATGTGCTTCTTATCTTTAATTATGGTAATAGTTTACTGGAAAAAAATTAAATAGATAAAAAATTTATGACTAGATTTACATAAAAATTGTTTTTCTTTAAACTCTTTAGTGTATTTAAATCTTTTGGTTTTGTGTTTAAGTTTATCTATCAATTGTTTATATTGAATATTTTTTGTTGCTTATTTGGTTTATTTTAAATGTTGGATGATAGTTTTATAAAACCAAAACTTGGTATGAAAAGATTAGAAAGATTCAAATAGAACACCAGTACATGTGATATAAATGAAACACAAAGCTTCAGCTTTGGGACTTATAAAAATCCCAACACCTTAAGATGGGAATCACCATCATCCTAAACTCTTCGATTGGTTATCATTTGCTCTCATGTCCATTGGCGGATTGGTTATCATATGCTCTCATGTCCATTGGCGGATTCTGCCTCCATAAGAGCATGAAGTCATGAGGGCCTTTCATTAGCAACATACGACTGATATGGAAGCTCCTTCGTGACACTGACATCAATAGTATAGTTGATATCTATAGTTTACTAAAGTTAGTTTTGTTTGGTTTGGTTGTAGTTAGGTTTAGTTAGAATTCGGTTTATAATTCATAAAATATAAATTTTCCGGTTCTTTACATATAGTTTTACTTTGGTGATGTAATTAAAGTATTTAACTTAGTTTAAAGAAACTATTGGGATCATTCTATATTATCATTAGTTATCGTGGAAATAAATGTAAGTGTATGACTTTTATCAGATTATTAATTTTCTTTATTTTCATGAACTTTCTTTTAATATTCCTCATTTGACTTTTATCAAACAAATGTGACTATAATTGTAATGAGATTTACAAAGAAAAGAAAAAAATAATTTCATCATTTTTAACCTGTTTATATTATTTATAAATACATTTTCTTATTTGCGTTTCTATATATTCGTAAGATAAAATATTTTTCTAGTCATTCACATGTTTTACATATGATTGTGAATGCGGTATATAAGTCTAAAGTTATTACCGTTTGTATGATATTTTTATGGTTAGACAATATTATCACGCTTCTTTCTTGGATCATGTTTATGATCTATTTCCACAATTCAACCATGCAAATTAGTTTCAGATATTCAAACGACAATTCCAAAGCTTATCTTGGAATTGTAGTAATCAAAATATCTCCACAATGTTTTTTTTCCTTTTGATTTTAAAAATTATTTATGGTAGTTGAAAACAATTACTAAAAATCAGCCAAACAATTTAACTTATTGACTCTTGGGCTCATGCCATTTCTCTTTTTTTCATCATACCACATAAATCTAAGACGTGCATGGTTCTTTGCTATTTAATATCGATAGTTACTATTAAAAATAAATATGTTTATTTGAAAATTTGTTATGTACGTATATTTAATATTAAATTAACCATGTTAACTAAATAACCGATTAAAATTATGAGCATACAAATGTTGATTTGATTTTCAATTCTTTCATTAGCATGATTATTTATCATTGTTCGTCTTTTTTATATTCTTCTTATATATATATTTTTTTTTCTTTAATAATTACTTATTCTTTGTCTTTTTGTTTATCTTCATTACATGTGGATATATTTCTTGTTCACTTACATTTCTTCTTTGATTATATAGATTTTTTATTTTTAAAATAGACTTTTCATCTTCCACTATTAATAACATATTAATAAATATATATTTATTTATAGGTTTTAAAATACCACATCTTATTTAAAAATTCATTTTTAAATATTGGATTTGTTATGTAAATGAAACCCGCCTAAATAATGACATGTGCATAATGATGTGTTTTCATGAGAAAAGAGAAAATGTTTTTATATATATATATATATATATGACTGAAGTAAATTCAATATTGAATGTATATATTCATCCTAGCACCATTTATTCCTTCTCCTCCAACCACACTGCATCAATGAAATACCTTATACCATCAAGGGGTTGAGTATCTGCTTGGTATTCTATTGTAAAGTCACGTCAGATTGGGCTCTTCTCTTGGGCGGATTGCCAAGCTTTAGTATCTCGAATTGTTTTTACCATTAGCTCCTCCGTTACGGTTTCACCATTTGTGGAAATGGGACTGTATGTTTTCATTTCATCACTGTTATATATCATCATGTATGGTGAAAGGTTCATCTTTATTTTTCTTTTGTCATCCATGTGAGCTTGAACCCTACTCGTCAAGGAAATCTTTGATTCTTGGTTGATGTGAATGCGTTCAGTTTGGAAATTTGATTACTTATTCATCTTCCTCTCTTCGCTCCAGCTTCTCTTAACATTGTGCATTAGCATATGGAACTTTATAGATTACAAAATGAAAAGGAAAACTAAACCAAGAAAAATGTCTCCCATCATTCCTCTATTAATAAACAAATTAACTTTATTGTATTCAAAAACAGTTCACGCTTAGTTGAAGCGGGAGATTCTCGGGAAAATTCTGAACGAGTTGGGAAAACTCAAGCTCAAAATTTGGGTGTAAATTCGGGTGACTCATAGGACATGTCCGAGGAGCAGGAGCTTCAGTGAGCTGAACATGCGAACTGAGCTGAGCAATGAGTTGTTTTACTTGATTAGAACATAAAACATTGAGATCAAGATTGCTGCTACCATATGTTACATGTGGAGGCATGTAAGGTTGAGAAACAGCTTCAGAAACAACATTAGCAATAGCATTTTCTTTGTTGTATGTATTCTGAGGTGCTTTCCATTGAGTGTTAGAAACCTGAGAAATAGTGGAATTGGGAACATAACCGGATTTAGCACAAGAAAAAGAACCCTGAGCTGGTTTTGGACCTTCATAACCAGGAGGATACCCATGCAACTTGTAACATTTGTGAACAACATGACTAGTCATGCCACAATAAGTACACATTGGACGATGCTTTGACCTCCTTTGCCAAGTGGAGTCCGGGGATTAGAGCCTCCCATTCAGCCTCATTGTTTGAGGTTCGAAACTCTAGTCGGAACGATTGCTCAAGAATTTCCCTATTCGGCGAGACTAGCCGGATGCAAATGCCAGATCCACGCCTTGATGATGACCCATCAATGTAAAGACTCCATTCGTCCCTTGCTGGATCGGGCTGGATTGCCTCTTGAGGTAGCTCGGTAATGAAGTCAGCCAGATCCTGAAACCTTGCGCTTGTATGGTTCCGGTATTTGATGTCGTACTCACTTTGTTCAACTGCCCACTTGGCCATGCAACCAAATTGGCTTGGGCTGTGTAAAATTGTTCGCAGCGGCTGAGTCGACATGACTGCAATTGTGTGCGACTGGAAGTATGGCCGAAGCTTTCGGGCTGACATCACAATCGCCAGGGCCAGCTTTTCCAGGGTCAGGTGTTTGCTTTCCTGCACCGTCTAGAGCTTTACTTACATAAAATATTGGTTTCTGATTGCCGCGATCTTCCCTTACGAGCACGCCGCTCACTGAAGCGCCAGTCGCGGATACGTAGAGAAAAAGCGTTTCACCATGCTCGGGTTTTGATAAGACCGGGGGGGTCGTAAGGTAGGATTTTACCTCTTGGAATGTTTCTTCTCACTTTTCGTTCCATTCGTAGGTTTTGTGAGGTGGTAGAAGGGCAAACATATGTCCGTTGAGCGGGATATGAAATGCTTCAACGCTGCTATTCGGCCCGTTAGGCGTTGCACCTCCCTTTTGTTTTGAGGGGATGGGAGGTCGAGGATTGCGGTGATTTGCTTCGAATTTGCTTTTATTCCTCGTTTTGTGACTATCTAGCCAAGGAATTCGTCTGACGTGACGCCAAACGTGAAATTTGGGAGCAAGTGCCTGAAGTTTTAAAGTTAACTTCGCATATGTTGATCAATGCGAAAAACCATGGAAACATTGGTCGGTTCATGAACCATAGTTGTAGTCCAAACGTGTTTTGGCAGTCTTTTGAAATGGAACGAAACGGTAAGATGCGTCTTTACATTGCATTTTTCGCGAAGAAGCATATTCCTCCACAAACAGAGTTGAGATATGATTATGGAGCTTCTGTAAAAATTGATGAGATTGGAGAAGATGGAGCAAGGGTGTTCAGAGGCAAGAAGATTTGTCTTTGTGGTTCTATGACATGTCGTGGCTCTTTTGGATAAGTTAAATTGGAATTTTATCATTTATTTCTCTTTTGTTGTGTGTTTTCTATCTTTTGTTTAAAACTTTTTATTATTATTCTAAGTTTCTTTTGTGTTTGATTTGTATTTCGTTTTTAAAAACATTAATGAAATTTGTGAGAGGTTTTATTATCAATTGGGCTTTACATTACTGTAACTGGGAATAATAAAACCCAGATATGTTCTCCGTTATAGTAATGTAAAGCCCAACTGATAATAAAACCTCTCACAAATTTCATTAATGTTTTAAAAAAAAACAAAAAACAAAATCAAAAACAACAAAAGAAACTTAGATTAATAAGAAAAAGTCTTAAACAAAAGATTGAAAGACACAACAAAAGAGAAATAAATGATAAAATTCCAATTTAACTTATCCAGAAAAGCCACGACATGTCACAGAACCACAAAGACAAATCTTCTTGCCTTTGAACACCCTTTCTCCATCTTCTCCAATCTCATCAGTTTTTACGGAAGCTCCATAATCATATCTCAACTCCGTTAGTGGAGGAATATGCTTCTTCCCGAAAAACGCAATGTAAAGATGCATCTTACCATTTCGTTCCATTTCAAAGGGCTGCCAAAACACGTTTGGACTACAACTATGGTTCATGAACCGACCAATGTTTCCATGGTTTTTCGCATTGATCAACATATGCGAATTTAACTTGAAAACTTCAGGCTCTGGCTCCCAAACATCTTCACGAACCAACTCAGGCTCGTAGTTACATTTGAACCTCTTATAAATCAACTTCATACCATATTGATTCAATATTCCGAAACATTTTCGAAGATGTCCGACGTGGACAGTTGCCTTTTACGAGCACAGCATCGATGTATACCTCCATCATGCCGCCGAGCTGGTCTGCGAACATTTTATTGATGAGGCTGTGATATGTTGCCCCAGCGTTTTTCAGTCCAAATGGCATGACTCGATAGAAGAAGGTACCTTGGTCGGTGATGAACGATGTCTTTTTCTGTTCGTCAGGGTGCATTGCAATGTGATTATAACCGAAAAAGGCGTCCATGAATGAGGTGTTCGTCATCGGCCGTAGATTACACGATGCGGTCGATATGCGCTAAAGGGAATGTCCTTTGGAGATACCTTATTTAGGTCGGTGAAGTTGACGCAAACGCGCCAGCTTCCATTTTTCTTCTTTGCGACCACCGAATTGGCAAGCCATTCGGGGTATCGAACCTTCTCAATAGATCCAGCGTCTAACAGTTTGGACACTTTGTCGTGTATTGTTTGGGCTCTCTCAGGACCAAGCTTCCGGCGCTTCTGCTTGATAGGCTTGTAGGTCGAATCGATGTTCAACTCATGGGTTGTTACCGCGGGATCGATTCCCTTAATGACTTCTACCAACCAGGCGAAAGTTGAGATGTTCTTGCCCAGGAATTCATTCAATTCTGACCGTACTGGTTCATGTAGTTCGGACCCAATATTGACATGTTGTCCTGGGTGGAATGGATCAATACAGACCGCTGTAGTTAACTCCATCCTTGGTTTGGTAGCGTCTGCTTCCTTCGGGCTGCTTATATGTAGCTTAACTTTACGTAGCTTTTGTTCGGTAATGAAGCAGATTCTGGCCGTCTTCTTACATCCTCAGACGGTGCGAACCCCGGACGGGGTTGAAAACTTCACGCACTAGTGATACGTTGATGAAACCGCTCTCATGGAGTATAACCAAGGGGTTCCCTAGATCACGTTGTACACCGCGGGTATGTGTATGATAATGAATTTGAAGGTTTGGGAGATACCGCCGGCGTAAACCAGTAGTTTGATGGTTCCAACGGTCATGGTCGTTATCCCATCGAATCCAGTCAATGGTCGTACACTTGGCTTGATTTTGCTATTCACGACTTCCATTCGTCTGAGAGTATCTTTGAAGATAGGTCGACGGAGCTCATTGTGTCGACCAGAATTCAGGAGACGTCGTAGTCGTGGATTTTGAACTCGATGACAAGGGGGTCGTGGGCATGGCGAGATTCTTGGTATCGTCTTCCGAGAAGATGATCGGCATGTCCACTATCGTTTGACAGAGGCGTTCCAGGTGGATCGTACCTTTCCCTTGACTTCCAAGGGAACGTACTAAAGCTTACTCGATCTATACTCCTCCCAATATCATTTCGATGCGCCTTAGAAAGTCGACGGTTCCTTTCCCTGCTCGTTCTTGGGAGGTAGAAGGAGGACGGCTTTCGCTCATCGCTTTTCGTGCTTGCAGTGATTTTTTGCTTATCCTTACACACCAGTGGTGGATCTATTTTGACATGGGTCTATTTTGACATACTTGTCGCTATCTTCAATCTTAAATGTCATATTCTCTTCTTCCTCCGATCGATTTGTGGATGCTTTTTTTGTTTTTCTCTATCGATTTAGGTTTTTTTGTATCCGATGCTCCGATCAGATGTATTGACATACATTTTTTGGTAAAAAAAATAGAGAACTTTTTCTCTATTAATTTACTCTAGATATCTTATTATATTAGTTTTACTAAATCTTCTGTTTCCAAATATTTAGTCTAGAATAACGCACTAAACCACATCATAATTACAATTTTAAGTTTCAAATTCGAAAAAATCTTTACTAATATTCACCTAACACACCTATCATTCTTTTTTGGAGTGAAATATTAAGTTTTATACCATTTTAGAATTGTGACAACAATTATAGAGAAAACTTAGAAAGACCAAAATCTACTAAACAAAGATAACACTACAACAAAATACAAAGGCACACCTATCCTTCTTGAATTGCAATCTTTAATAAATTAATAATATTTAACCTAATATCATTGACAAAAACTCCTAATCCAACATAATATGTTTTTTCCCTTCTCATACGAACTGATAGTATGTTTCCAAATTGCAACTTTACATATCACTTTTATTTAAAACACAGAGTAAGATATATTGATATAGTGTTTGAATATTCCACAAACTTTTTATATGTTTTTATAACTTCTCTAATTATTAAACTAACGTTATTATTCCATGTGTTTCGTGGGAACATATCACTACTAAGTTTTAACAATAAAATGTGTTATACAATTTACAAAAATCAAACCATGGAGAGTTAATCGTTTTGCTCTCTGAGTATCAATGTAATGTGGTTACTTTTACCTCCAAACTCACTTAAAGTGTTATTTGCTGTACGTAGGAAGAGCATTTTTGGTTTTTTTAAAGAAAATGCCTAATGGGAAAATCTGTGAAAGCAACTGCAAACTATGTTAAAACAATTTACTTTGTTTGAAGGTTTTTAATGGATGCTAAGTCCTTAAATTAAGTTAGCAATTTTTTTACAATGTAACAGCTGTTAGAAAACTATTGGAAAGTTAGCCGGTTGAAATGGGAAGAAAGGAAACTATTACCAAATTCATTTAGACTTAGGCTCAGACTCCCAATGTTTTCATCGACGTCATGTTTTGTAGCAATGCAAATAGATATTTAAGTCCGCTCATTGATTCTCCTACCAAAATTCAAATTAGAGAAAAAATATAGTGATGTTAATTATATGAAATAATGATTTCGATAATCTGATAATAGCAAAAAAAAAAGTGATGAAGTCTAACAATATAGTGATGTTAATTAAATGAATCAAGAGTGAAGGTAAAACCCAAAAACATCAACAAATTACTTTCTCACAAAGTCAATAAATCTAGGAACACTCAACAATTAACATAGAACTTTTTCTCAACAATTAACATAGAACTTTTTCTATAGAGATAATTACTCAAAAGACCTTTTTAGATATATGGTTTACTCAAAAGACCTTTATTTGTTTGAGCTCTAATTTTTTTTGCTAAAAAAGGTTACAAAGACCTTTAAAAACACTAAAAAAAAAAAAATGAACATATTAAAAAAAAGGAAAAAAAAACGTAAACCCAAAAAACGTTCTTCTTCTTCAACTTCTGCGTAACCGGCGACGATTTTGGCGATTGTTCAAGCGACGTTGATTTGACGGTAAGTTTCGATTTCTTTAATGAGTTTTCGCCTTCTCTATCCATGAGGAGCATTCGGTAAGGAGTTTTTACGGAAATTGAAGTAAATTTTGCGTCCGTCGGTTTTAGGTTTTCGAAATTCCGGCGAAGCAAAGTTCCGTCAAGCGGTGGGTTATCGATTTTGTGCATTGAAAAGAGGTATTCAGTTTATTTAACCGTTTTTGGTTTGGTTTGTGGAAGTCTTGTATGAATGACGAAAACCCTAATCTGAAATCTGTATATTTATTTCAGTTTCGGTTGTGAAAACCCAGATTCCGGCGTCGATATTCGCAGATAAAAGTAAGAGAAAAGATTGGTATCGTAGATTTGTTAATCTCTGTGGTGGTAGATTTATTTTAAGTAGCGGTAGATTTATTGTATGTGATGGTAGACTTATATTTTATGTGATGGTAAACTTATGTTTTGTTTAATGGGACTTATTTTCTGTTTGATGGTAGACTTATTTTCATTTGATGGTAGACTTATGTTTGTTTGATGGTAGACTTATTTTCGTTTGATGGTAGACTTCTTTTCGTTTGATGGTAGACTTATGTTTGTTTGATGGTAGACTTATTTTCTGTTTGATGGTAGACTTATTGTTGTTCGATGGTAGATTTATTTGGTAGACTTATTTTCATTTGATGGTAGACTTATTTTTGTTTGATGGTAGACTTATTTTCGTTTGATGGTAGACTTATTTCCATTTGATGGTAGACTTATTTTATGACATGGTAGATTTATTTTATGTAATGGTAGATTTATTTTATTTTATGTTGAATAATTAATTTACTTTTCATTTGATGGTAGATTTATTTTGTTGTGATGGAGACTTATAATTACTGATTTGTGCAGATATGACTTCCTCGATTGTTCGAAAGATATATCCACCGAGAAGGTTTCCGGCTGGATTGGCACCATCGGGCCAAAGAAGCATGCATCACAATTGCATGTTGAACGACTTTGAGAAAATGGGGGAAGCGGTTGGTGAAGACGTGTACAATGATATAATGAATAATTCCTCAGTTGGAATTATTCTGAAGCTTGCTGCACGGAAATTCAATTTCTCAGGTGCGACGGTGACTCATTTCCTGGCTAACCAATTGAAAACTGAAAGGTTCTATGAGATGTGGTCCTTGTTTGGTGGTCGGCCAGTTAGATTTTCGTTGAATGAGTTTGAAGAGGTAACCTAGATGAACTGTGGTGAGGTTGATGCAAATGATGGTTGGGACATTGACCACACAAAGTTTTGGGAAGAAATTGGTGTCCCAGTTGGGGAGGGACCAAAGTGGTCTGAGCTGTTGGTCCTGTTTGAAAAAATCAGGACGTGGAGTGAGGAGAAGAAGAGAATGATAGCGCTGTTGTTTATTTTGCAAGTTGGAGTGTATGGTTACGCTCGTGATAGTAGAATCCCTTTGAAAGCTGCAAAAAGGGTGATGGATCCCGAGGCTTTCGAGAGGTATCCATGGGGACGAGTGTCCTTTCAATGTCTGATTTCGTCCATGCAAGTGACGGACATGAAAAAGATCACACTCCATGGGTGTGTTCATGCGTTGCTTGTTTGGATTTACGAGGCAGTTCCCATTTTAGGGGAAAGATTTGGGAAGAGAAGAGAAGGAGGTGTTCCTATGCTACGTTGGGGTGGAGGCCGAGGAAGGTACAACCTGGAACAGGTGATGAAGGAGGATAAGAAATCCTCCAACAACAACAAGGTAATATTCATTTGATGGTATACTTATTTTTCTTTGATGGCAGAGTTATTTTCACTTGATGGTAGACTTAGTTTGTTTGATGGTAGACGTTTTAGGTCTTTGATGGTAGACTTTTTAGCACTTTGATGGTAGACTTTTTAGCACTTTGATGGTAGACTTATTTGTCTGTTTGATGGTAGACTTATTTGTCTGTTTGATGGTAGACTTTTTAGCACTTTGATGGTACACTTATTTGTCTGTTTGATGGTAGACTTTTTAGGTCGTTGATGGTAGACTTTTTAGCACTTTGATGGTAGACTTTTTAGCACTTTGATGGTAGACTTATTTGTCTGTTTGATGGTAGACTTATTTGTCTGTTTGATGGTAGACTTTTTAGCACTTTGATGGTAGACTTTTTAGGTCTTTGATGGTAGACTTTTTAGCACTTTGATGGTAGACTTAGTTTGTTTGATGGTAGACGTTTTAGGTCTTTGATGGTAGACTTTTTAGCACTTTGATGGTAGACTTTTTAGCACTTTGATGGTAGACTTATTTGTCTGTTTGATGGTAGACTTATTTGTCTGTTTGATGGTAGACTTTTTAGCACTTTGATGGTACACTTATTTGTCTGTTTGATGGTAGACTTTTTAGGTCTTTGATGGTAGACTTTTTAGCACTTTGATGGTAGACTTAGTTTGTTTGATGGTAGACGTTTTAGGTCTTTGATGGTAGACTTTTTAGCACTTTGATGGTAGACTTTTTAGCACTTTGATGGTAGACTTATTTGTCTGTTTGATGGTAGACTTATTTGTCTGTTTGATGGTAGACTTTTTAGCACTTTGATGGTACACTTATTTGTCTGTTTGATGGTAGACTTTTTAGGTCTTTGATGGTAGACTTTTTAGCACTTTGATGGTAGACTTAGTTTGTTTGATGGTAGACGTTTTAGGTCTTTGATGGTAGACTTTTTAGCACTTTGATGGTAGACTTTTTAGCACTTTGATGGTAGACTTATTTGTCTGTTTGATGGTAGACTTATTTGTCTGTTTGATGGTAGACTTTTTAGCACTTTGATGGTACACTTATTTGTCTGTTTGATGGTAGACTTTTTAGGTCGTTGATGGTAGACTTTTTAGCACTTTGATGGTAGACTTTTTAGCACTTTGATGGTAGACTTATTTGTCTGTTTGATGGTAGACTTATTTGTCTGTTTGATGGTAGACTTTTTAGCACTTTGATGGTAGACTTATTTGTCTGTTTGATGGTAGACTTTTTAGGTCTTTGATGGTAGACTTTTCAGCACTTTGATGGTAGACTTTTTAGGTCTTTGATGGTAGACTTTTTAGCACTTTGATGGTAGACTTATGTGTCTGTTTGATGGTAGACTTTTTAGCACTTTGATGGTAGACTTATTTTCATTTAATGGTAGACTTTTATTAATAATGTCATTCTTTTTTTTTGCAATAATGTTCTTTATAGGTTCGTATCAGACACTTAGTGGTGAAGCCTCTGGAATTCATTTACCCTACATGGATTGATAAAGAAGATTTCAAACTTAATAACATGATCCGCGACATTCTTGGTGGATGCATGGATGAAGATTTTTGGGAGTTAGATGCTCCGGTTGCTAAGAAAAAGAAGACTAAGACTAAGGATGACTCTCCGGGTTATAAGAAAAAGAAGAAGAAGGCTAAGGTGGTTGAGGAAAGTGAGGATGATGATGAGGATGAGGATGACTCTCCTGTTAAAAAAAAAAAGAACATAGCGAAGAGCAAGAAGATGAAGGCTATTGTTGTTGTTGATGAAAGTGAGGATGAGTCTCCGGCTCAAAAGAAAGAGAAAAAGAAGGAGAAGGAGACCGAAGGTGGAGTTATTGGTGAAGTGCTTAAGCTCCTACAGGGAATGGCGAGCACAATTGCCAACTTTGATAGTAGGATTACAGCTCTAGAGGGAAAAGGGGATGTCTTGAAAGCTGTGGGAGATGAACAGTCAACCACGGGAGATGGCGGAGATGCATCTGAGGAGGATGATGATCTGGTACGCAAGACTGTACCATGTTTTAGACTTATTTACATGTTTTCCTGAACTTCTATGTTAAGGCGTGGTAGATTTATTAGTGTGTTATGGTAGACTTATATGAACTTATACAGCTGTTTGAACATTTTCCCTCTATTTTTCTTAACAGTCTTGGATGGAACAACACCCAACAACAAAAACAAATTTGGCAGTTAGCCGTGTAGTTAAAAAGCCGGATGAAAAGGCTACACGAACTGACCAGCGGAAAGGGAAAAGCAAATCTGTGCCACCTGTGGAGAAAAGCAAACAGAAAAGCAAAGCTTTAATAGCCTTGGAGAAGGTTGAAGCTAAAAAGAAGGTGGGAAGTTATTCTCCATTGTACTTTGATTTTCAACAAATTTTCTTACTGCCATTCGATTCATTACTTATACATTTTTAGGAGCTGTAGAGAAAAAGAAAAACTCTTAAAGAGAAGGAGACGGAATCTACAGCGGATAAAAGGAGGAAAGCAGCTGAGTGTGTCGAAATCCGCGATCCGGTACGTATATAGATGACTTGTTTTGTGTTTGATGGTAGACTTATTTTTTGTTTGATGGTAGACTTATTTTCCTTTTATGGTAGATTTATTTTTCTTTGATGATAGTAGACTTATTTTCTCATTCCTTATACATTGTTTGGAGTTGTAGAGTAAAAGATTAACGTGGAAGGAGACGGAATCTACACCGGTTATAAGGAAGACAGGAGCTGACTGTGTCGAAATCCACGATCTGGTACGTATATGGAAGACTTATTTCTGTTTGATGGTAGACTTATTGTCTCTTTGATGGTAGACTTATTTGTACTTAGTGGTAGACTTATTTTCAGTTCTATGGTTGACTTTTTTCCTTTCATGGTAGATTTATTTTCCTTTGATGGTAGATTTATTTTTGTTTGCTGGTAGACTTATTTTCCTTTGATGGTAGACTTATATTCGTTTGATGGTACACTTATTTTTGTTTGACGGTAGACTTATTTGTACTTAGTGGTAGACTTATTTCATGTTTTATGGTAGACTTATTTGTACTTAGTGGTAGACTTATTTCCTGTTTTACGGTAGACTTATTTGTACTTAGTGGTAGACTTATTTCCTGTTTTATGGTAGACTTATTTGACTCAATCCTTAACTTGTAGACAAAAGATGCTATTGCTGATGCTGGGAAAGAGAAGGAAAGATCTGATTCTGATTTTGTTACACCTCCTAGTAGGCGCAGAAGGATGCGTTACGCGTGCTCATCTTCATCTGATGATGAAATTGATATAAGGGCGAAGCAGGTCAATGATGCACTGACCATTGCTTACGATGCTATTACAAAGTTGTCAAACAAAGATGAATTGGAGGTTCCCCCCGTAGCTCGCAATAAAAATCTTGCTCCGTCTCAGAAGTCCCCATTTATAGGACACTCCGGGACCGTACGAATCATGGCTGGTACAGTTCCTTCTTCCGCTGTCTACGATCCTTTTGAGCCGGTGGACGAGCATAGGCTGGAAAAGTTGACGGACTACGTGAATCAAGATATGTAAGTAATTTGTCCTTTTAATAGTAACGTCTTATTCAATGCACCAAAAATTTCATCCTTCTAAGCATTTGACATATGGTTCTATCAGAGACAACCCATTAGAAAACACTCTGCCACTAGTGGAGTTCTATTTGGGAATTATGACACCTAAAGAAAACTGGCCACACACTCGATATGGATGGATGAATAGTGAGGTAATTAAATCTACTATTGACTTCTTTTCCTTTCATGGTAGACTTATTTGACTTAGATGGTAGACTTATTTTCCTTTGATGGTAGACTTATATTCTGTTTGATGGTAGACTTATTTGACTTAGATGGTAGACTTATTTTCCTTTGATGGTAGACTTATTTGCTTTTGATGGTAGATTTATTTCTGTTTGATGGTAGACTTCTTTTCCTTTGATGGTAGACTTCTTTTCCTTTGATGGTAGATTTATTTCTGTTTGATGGTAGACTTATTTTCCTTTTATGGTAGACTTATTGTTGTTCGATGGTAGACTTATCTATAATTTTTGTGCCAGGTTTATTTACTTTTGGTTAAATTATTTTTCAGCAAATGGGGGCTGCAATGAACATGTTGCGAAAAAGGGCTATGCAACGTCCTACCCCTTTTACCAGTGAAAGGATAGCCTTTCTGGATCCGATATTTGGGAATCTTTGGTGTCAGGAGTACAAATGGAACTTCAAAGGTAAAGAGAAGACCTTTTTATTCGGCGAGGGGTATTTAAGCATGTACGCTGGCAGATTACCCTCGTATAATCCAACCCACCAGAAATGGGTAACGGATGTGGATACATTGTACATAGCTCATAATATCGACGACGTGCATTGGGTGGGTGTTGTGGTAGACCTAGTTAACAGGACTGTCAAAGTGTACGATAGCATCCTCTCGAGTTCCCAGGACAACGCTATGGCCGAGTCATGCAGACCATACACGAGGATGATTCCTAAGTTGCTTAAAGCTGCTGCACCACCAGAAAAAAAGATGAGTGAGGCTGCGTTTCACTTCTACAGGAAAAAATCAAACATACCCCAAAACATCCAATCAGGTGACTGTGGTGTCTACACTGTTAAATTCTTAGAGTGTCTAGCTCTAGGACATACAATGGATGGGCTTTGCGATGCAACTGTGCCTCCTATTCGTGTAAAACTTGCGGCTGATATCCTGGAGGAGGCACCACCTGTAGACTTGGCCATACAGGTGTCCGACCCAAACCCACGCAGTAATCCAGACGACAAAGTTCCGTTACAGACAGATTCTTTATAGTCGGATTTGTGTATGCAGTGGTAGATTTATTTTCATTTGGTAGTACACTTATTGGATATTTTGCATACTTTCGAAGGACCATGTTTAGTATCACCATTGGAGTAGATTTAGTGGTCCTTCTGTAGTGTATTGACAACATTTTCAGACTTAATTTCATAAACCTACAATCAGACCATTTTCCTTTCATGGTACACTTATTTTCCTTTCATGGTAGACTTATTTGCTCTTGATGGTAGACTTATTTTCCTTTGATGGTAGACTTATTTGCCTTTGATGGTAGACTTATTTGCTTTTGATGGTAGATTTATTTCTGTTTGATGGTAGACTTCTTTTCCTTTGATGGTAGATTTATTTCTGTTTGATGGTAGACTTCTTTTCCTTTGATGCTAGACTTATTTCTGTTTGATGGTAGACTTATTTTCCTTTAATGGTAGACTTATTTGCTTTTGATGGTAGATTTACTTCTGTTTGATGGTAGACTTATTTTCTCTTTGATAGTAGACTTATTTCTGTTTGATGGTAGACTTATTTGCCTTTAATGGTAGACTTATTTGCTTTTGATGGTAGATTTACTTCTGTTTGATGGTAGACTTATTTTCTCTTTGATAGTAGACTTATTTCTGTTTGATGGTAGACTTATTTGCCTTTAATGGTAGACTTATTTGCTTTTGATGGTAGATTTACTTCTGTTTGATGGTAGGCTTATTTTCTGTTTGATGGTAGACTTATATTTGTTTGATGGTAGACTTATTTTTTGTTTGATGGTAGACGTATAATCTGTTTCCTATGTCTTTCGCAAACATTATGTTAATCAAATTACATAACATAACATTCATGATTAAGCTTTGCAAGTCGCACGATTGTGGCCATGATGAAGACAGTTTGAGCACTTGGGTTCTTTCCTACTTCGTTTCCGAGCCATGGCTATTTCTAAAGCACTTTTAATCCGGGAAAGTCTTGGCCTACCTGGTGGTTCCCGCACAACCGGAGGTTTGCAGACTTTTGTTACCACAATTTCCGGCGCTGGAAGCGCAATATCTCGTGGCATAATACTTTTTGAGTAACCCTTGAACAAGTTCTTTGTATGGAAGTAGGGATGTGCAAGGGCGATCCGTGACTTCTTCACTGTTTCCGCTGCTGCAATGGCATGAACACAAGGAATTCTATCCTTGTCAAACCTTTTGCAAGTACAACTATTTAATGTCAGATTCACCACATGCAATGATGACCCCAACGTTACTTCTATTTCGTTGTCATTAATCTCTTGCACAGTCCAAACCTTAGCGTTCTCAACCCTATCCTGTTTCCGGAAAAAAGCAAACAATTCTACCATCAAACACAAAATAAGTCTACCATGACACAGAAAATAAGTCTACCATCATACAGAAAATAAATCTACCATCAAACAGAAAATAAGTCTACCATCAAACACAAAATAAGTCTACCATGACACAGAAAATAAGTCTACCATCATACAGAAAATAAATCTACCATCAAACAGAAAATAAGTCTACCATCAAACACAAAATAAGTCTACCCATAACAAATAATTTACCTGAAGCTGTTTCTCCACCGCAGTGGTCAAGGTTGTGGTCATTAAACTTGCTTTTTTCCTTCTTGTAGCAAACCACCTTGTCAACATCGACCTAATAGTATCCACAAGTTCCACTATTGGATACCCGCGCGCAGGAGATAGGACCTTATTAATAGATTCCGCTATGTTGCTTGTCAGGAAGTTATATCTATGGCCGGGAAAATGCACACGAGTCCATAAACGAACATCGGCTCCCTCTAAATAAGTATGAAGAGCAGGATACAACGACTCAATCTGCCCAAATAACTCATTAAACTCTTGAAGTGTATATGCCTTCGCTGCCTTCTTCACTAGTCCGAATGATTCTCCACCTTTGAATTTCAGCAAAATGTTTTTATGCAGATGATATGTGCAAATACCACGACAAGCACGCGGGTATACCTTCCCAATCGCCTTCGATATTGATCTATGCCTATCTGAGATAATCGCAAGACCTTCATCATCTGCTATTACTCGGCTTAACTGTCTAAAGAACCACTCCCAAGACTCATCATTCTCAGTATCAACAACACCGAAAGCGATAGGAAATATGTTAAAATTTCCATCTTGTGTCGTGGCAATCAGTAAAGTTCCTTTGTACTTACCTTTCAAATATGTCCCATCCACCACAACTACCTTCCTCATATACTTGAAACCATGTATGCTTGCACCAAATGCAAGGAAAAGAAACTTGAACCTATTTTCACCATCGACTTCCAGCTTTATAAGTGTCCCTGGATTAGCTCTCCTAATCATGTATAAGTACGTGGGAAGGCCTTCGTACCCATTCTCAGCGCTTCCTCTAACCAATTGCCTTGCATACTTTAATGCTCGATGGGCTTTCCAATACTCAACCTGTAACCATCGAACAGAAAATAAGTCTACCATCAACAAGAAAATAAGTCTACCATCAAACACAAAATAAGTCTACCATCAACATCAACATGAAAATAAGTCTACCATCATACAGAAAATAAATCTACCATCAAACAGAAAATAAGTCTACCATCATACAGAAAATAAGTCTACCATCAAACCGAAAATAAGTCTACCATCATACAGAAAATAAGTCTACCATCATACAGAAAATAAGTCTACCATGACACACAAAATAAGTCTACCATCAAACAGACAATAAGTCTACCATCAAACTAAAATAAGTCTACCATCGGTTAAAGTACCTTTATTCTGAAACGTTTCCTTATAGCATCGGCAACATGACTTGGCAAGACTGTTGGTCCAACACCACCAATGAAATCTTTGTAGAGACGACCTAACACCTGATACGTTGCTTTACGAGCACGGGTTGAACGATCAGTCACAGAACAAGAGTGGTTTCCATTATAAGTCTTGATATGGAAACTGGGACTGTCTCCAATAGTTGAAGCACGAACCCTCCACGTACATCCTTCCACCCAACAACTAACCGTCAACAACGTTGGAGTTGAGTGTCCGACGTTAAAGTCAAACTTACGTGCAACAGAAATAATCTCCAATCTCCTCTCCAACTCCTCTTTTGTGGCATAACGTTGCCCAACCGCTAAGTCTACCGACCTCATTTCTAACTTCACGCCATCTGGAATCGATGGTAGACCCCTTTTCTTCGGTGGTAGAGTTTCCATGGCGGCGTCGTCGTCATCATCTGAAAGTCTACCACGCCTCCCGTATTCATCATCGTCCGAGCTTGCACCGTCTGAATCGTCGCAATAGTCAAATCTACAATCATCATCTTCATCATCTTCATCATCTTCATCTATAGGTTCTCCCTTCTTGCATCCACTTCTCTCTCTTTTAAACTGTTTTTTTGCTTTTTCACTAATCTCCACGCATAGACGAATCATTTCCTTCTTATGTTGTTGTACAAAACTCTTGAACTGTCTTGAATTTGCAACGAAAATCGGTGGTGTATCTACAGCGAAGCTTGGTAAAAGGTAACTCAATTTTACCTCAAAAATTTGTTCATCGATTCCGAAATCTTCATACACCATTCGAAGGAAATTGTTGAACGAGGTTGCATGATCTAACCCAAGAACTCTACCACCTTTTGAGTTGTCAACCTCGAACGCCCATCCATTCTTCGAAAAACTCCATCTACCACAGACAAGAACAATTTGTTCCATTGGACCTCGTTCAAGTTCACTCCAACAAGTTCACTCGTTCGAAAAGCACTTTAGAAAACAAGGAAAGTTAAAAAAATCACTTCGCAAAGATCAACCTATGCGGCTGGAAACCCTAGTTCATCACCATTGTTGCTGGTTTTCGTGCAGTCTATTTTGAAAGGGTAAAATCGACATTTCCGTTCCCTGCAAATAACTCTACCACCTACCACAATAAGTCTACCATCAAACAGAAAATAAGTCTACCATTAAAAAAAATAAGTCTACCATCAAACAGAAAATAAGTCTACCATAACAAAAAAAAATCTACCATCAAACAGAAATAAGTCTACCATCAAACAAAAACAATACTACCATCGAACAGATAAGTCTACCATCAAACACAAAATAAGTCTACCACCAAGTACAATAAGTATACCGTTATAACAAATAAGTCTACCGTCACTAAGTTCGAAAATAAGTCTACCACCACTATAAATTCCTAAACAGTAAATAAGTCTACCACCAAGTACTATAAGTCTACCACTATCACAAATAAGTCTACCGTCACTAACTTCGAAAAATAAGTCTACCCGCTATGGGAAAATAAGTCTACCGCAGATAAAATAAGTCTACCGTTCGGAAATAAACAAGTCTACCACCAAAGGAGACACAATAAGTCTACCGCTCAAAAATAAGTCTTCCGCCACATAAATTCCTAAACATAAAATAAGTCTACCACCAAGTACAAGAAGTCTACCGTTATAACAAATATGTCTACCGTTATAACAAATAAGTCTACCGTAACTAAGTTCGAAAATAAGTCTACCACCACTATAAATTCCTAAACAGAAAATAAGTCTACCACCAAGTACAATAAGTCTACCGCTATCACAAATAGGTCTACCGTTACTAAGTTCGAAAATAAGTCTACCACCACTATAAATTCCGAAACAGAAAATAAGTCTACCACCAAGTACAATAAGTCTACCGCTATCACAAATAGGTCTACCATCACTAAGTTAGAAAATAAGTCTACCACCACTGTAAATTCCTAAACAGGAAATAAGTCTACCACCAACAACAATAAGTCTACCGCTATCACAAATAAGTCTACCAAATGTCTAATGTGAAAAAAAGTCTACCGTCACTAAGTTTGATAAAAAGTCTACCATCACTAGACCAGGGTAAAAACAAATCTACCGCTTCTATCGCTAAAAAGGCATAAGTCTACCACCATTGATCCTAAAAAAATAAGTCTACCAGTCAACGGTTGGTTTCGTTGACCGAAAATACGAAATAAGTCTACCGCTAACTATAAGTCTACCACTACGACAATAAGTCTACCACTACTAAACACAAAATAAATCTACCACCACGCTAAAAAAGTCTACAGCAAAAAATAAGTCTACCGCTACTAAAATAAGTCTACCATCACTATAAATCTACCGCTGCTATGACTAAAAATCTACCACCAAAGGAAACAAATCTACCAGTCAAAAATAAATCTACCATCGAAGAAAAATAAATCTACCGCTGAAAATAAGTCTACGAAAATAAATCTACCATTCGAAGAATAAGTCTACCGCAGAAAATAAGTCTACCGCTACGGGAAAATAAGTCTACCGCAGAGAAAATAAGTCTACCGTTCGGAAATAAGTCTACCACCAAAGGAGACACAATAAGTCTACCGCTCAAAATTAAGTCTACCGCTCCTCAAATAAGTCTACGGAAAAAAAAATAAGTCTACCAGAGCTCAAATAAGTCTACCATCACATAGCGGTAGACTTATTTTTTTTAGGCGGGAAACTTTCGCGCCTACGCGGCGCATTTCATTAATGGCATTTTTGTAAATACGTTTTTTGTTATCAAAGGAAAAAGGGTAAAACGGACTCGAAATTAGCCCCAGTAATTAAAATCTAAGAAGGTTGTTTGAGTAAGGCCAAAATCTAAGAAGGTTATTCTAGTAAGTCTCCCTTTTCTATATGAGAAAACAACATTCTATCAGAATGGTGATTATTTTATCGCATGTACACAACAAGTAAACAAAGAGATTTGGCAAAATGTATTATATTATCGAAAACATACCAACACACTATGACTGGAAATTATTTCAATCCAAGAGAGCTTACTTAATTACGGGTATTGCAAAGCCTGTATCATATGAAGTAACTGTAAAAATCTCTTCACATGAATAAACCACACAAAACTTCCCCACTAATATCATTTGATTTAGTGATTTATGTCAAAAAGCTCGCAAGTCTTCTATATCCTGAAAAAATAACAGTAATAAATTAGAGTTTTGAGATCTTATATGATTGATTATCTAAAATACATCAAATATATATTGAAATTATTTTATGATTCATTAGTATGCACCGTAACAATCATCACTTTTAGGTTTCACCAATTCTATCAGGATATACAAGACTTAAGATCTTACGATTGATAATCTTATGGTTCATCCATCAGTATGCACCGTAACAATCATCAGTTTTAGGACTCACGTCCTGTAAATAGTTACAGAATTAGATTCGACTTCATCATGTCATAACATGAGAGAGAGAGAGAGAAGAATGTGTAAGAAATATACCAACCTTTAAGGTTAGGCATAGGATTGAAGAAAAAAATCGAAATCAGAAAGTTGAGGCGCTCTTGACGGTTGTACTCATTGCTTGTTGAGAGGATGCAACCAAAAGATTTCTTAGGGTTTTTCTCAAAAAAGGTTATCTAGATTTTTATAGATTAAACTCACAATATTGTCCACACAAAGAAGATGCATGAACCTAGAGACATTCCTTTTTTCATATATTAGTATATTTGACTGATTTTACTTAAACTATGTGCTTCTTATTTTTAATTATGGTAATAGTTGACTGGAAAAAAATTAAATAGATAAAAAAATTATGACTAGATTTACATAAAAATTGTTTTTCTTTAAACTCTTTAGTGTATTTAGATATGATACCTTATTTATATATAGATATATACTAGGTGATTACCCGCGCTGCCGCGCGGGTTTTGTGTTTAAGTTTATCTATAAATTGTTTATATTGAATATTTTTTGTAGCTTATTTGGTTTATTTTAAATGTTGGATGATAGTTTTATAAAACCAAAACTTAGTATGAAAAGATTAGAAAGATTCAAATAGAACACCAGTACATGTGATATAAATGAAACACAAAGCTTCAGCTTCGGGACATATAAAAATCCCAACACCTTAAGATGGGAATCACCATCATCCTAAACTCTTCGATTGGTTATCATGTGCTCTCATGTCCATTGGCGGATTGGTTATCATATGCTCTCATGTCCATTGGCGGATTCTGCCTCCATAAGAGCATGAAGTCATAAGGGCCTTTCATTAGCAACATACGACTGATATGGAAGCTCCTTCATGACACTGACATCGATAGTATAGTTTATATCGATAGTTTACTAAAGTTAGTGTTGTTTGGTTTGGTTGTAGTTAGGTTTAGTTAGAATTCGGTTTATAATTCATAAAATATAAATTTGCCGGTTCTTTACATATAGTTTTACTTTGGTGATGTAATTAAAGTATTTAACTTAGTTTAAAGAAACTATTGGGATCATTCTATATTATCATTAGTTATCGTGGAAACAAATGTAAGTGTATGAGTTTTATCAGATTATTAGTTTTCTTTATTTTCATGAACTTTCTTTTAATATTCCTCATTTGCCTTTTATCAAACAAATGTGACTATGAATTGTAATGAGGTTTAGAAAGACAAGAAAAAAATCATTTCATCATTTTTAACCTGTTTAGATTATTTATAAATACATTTTCTTATTTGCGTTTCTATATATTCGTAAGATAAAACATTTTTCTAGTCATTCACATGTTTTACATATGATTGTGAATGCGGTATATAAGTCTAAAGTTATTACCGTTTGTACGATATTTTTATGGTTAGACAATATTATCACGCTTCTTTCTTGGATCATGTTTATGATCTATTTCCACAATTCAACCATGCAAATTAGTTTCAGATATTCAAACGGCAATTCCAAAGCTTATCTTGGAATTGTAGTAATCAAAATATCTCCACAATGTGTTTTTCCTTTTGATTTTAAAAATTATTTATGGTAGTTGAAAACAATTACTAAAAATCAGCCAAACAATTTAACTTATTGACTCTTGGGCTCATTCCATTTCTCCTTTGTTCATCATATCACCTAAATCTAAGACGTGCATGGTTCTTTGCTATTTAATATCGATGGTTACTATTAAAAATAAATATGTTTATTTGAAATTTTGTTATGTACCTATATTTAATATTAAATTAACCATGTTAACTAAATAACCGATTAAAATTATGAGCATACAAATGTTAATTTGATTTTCAATTCTTTCATTAGCATGACTATTTATCATTGTTCGTCTTTTTTTATATTCTTCTTATATATATATATATATATATTTTATTTTTTTCTTTAATAATTACTTATTCTTTGTCTTTTTGTTTATCTTCATTATATGTGGATATATTTCTTGTTCACTTACATTTCTTCTTTGATTGTATAGATTTTTTATTTTTAAAATAATATTTTAAAATAGACTTTTCATCTTCCACTATTAATAACATATTAATAAATATATATTTAATTATAGTTTTTAAAATACCACATCTTATTTAAAATGAATTTTTAAATTTTGGATTTGTTATGTAAATGAAACCCAACTAAATGATGACATGTGGATGATGATGTGTTTTCATGAGAAAAGAAAAAATATTTTGTTATATATATATATATATATGACTGAAGTAAATTCAATATTGAATGTATATATTCATCCTAGCCCCATTTATTCCTTCTCCTCCCACCACACTGCATCAATGAAATACCTTATACCATCAAGGGGTTGAGTATCTACTTGGTATTCTATTGTAAAGTCACGTCAGATTGGGCTCTTCTCTTGGGCGGATTGCCAAGCTTTAGTATCTCGAATTGTTTTTACCATTAGCTCCTCCATTATGGTTTCACCATTTGTGGAAATGGGACTGTATGTTTTCATTTCATCACTGTTATATATCATCATGTATGGTGAAAGGTTCATCTTTATTTTTCTTTTGTCATCCATGTGAGCTTGAACCCTACTCGTCAAGGAAATCTTTGATTCTTGGTTGATGTGAATGCGTTCAGTTTGGAAATTTGATTACTTATTCATCTTCCTCTCTTGGCTCCAGCTTCTCTTAACATTGTGCATTAGCATATGGAACTTTATAGATTACAAAATTTAAAGGAAAACTAAACCAAGAAAAATGTCTCCCATCATTCCTCTATTAATATATAAATTAACTTTATTGTATTCAAAATTAGTTCACGCTTAAAAAAAAAACCCCCACAAAAAGTACACATAAATCAAATCCATATGACAGTCCAAAGCATCGATAGTCTATGAAGACCCCTAAGCAAGATGGAGCCAGATCATTGCTTCCTAGAATTTTTTTCCCTAGTCAAAAAATTGGAGACTGATTAGTTGAGGCGGGAGATTCTCGGGAAAATTCTGAACGAGTTGCGCAAACTCAAGCTTATAATTTGGGTGTAACTTCGGGTGACTCATAGGACATGTACGAGGAGCAGGAGCTTCTGTAAGCTGAACATGCGAGCTGAGCTGAGCAATGAGTTGTTTTACTTGATTAGAAGAGAAAGCATTGAGATTAAGATTGCTGCTACCATATGTTACATGAGGAGGCATGTAAGGTTGAGAAACAGCTTCAGAAACAACATTAGCAATAGCATTTTCTTTGTTGTATGTTTTCTGAGGTGCTTTCCATTGAGTGTTAGAAACCTGAGAAATAGTGGATTTGGGAACATAACTGGATTTAGCACCAGAAAAAGAACCTTGAGCTGGTTTTGGACCTTCATAACCAGGAGGATACCCATTCAACTTGTAACATTTGTGAACAACATGACTAGTCATGCCACAATAAGTACACACTGGACGATGCTTTGACCTCTTTTGCCAAGCGGAGTCCGGCGATTAGAGCTTCCCATTCAGCCTCATTATTTGAGGCTCGAAACTCTAGTCGGAACGATTGCTCAAGAATTTCCCTAGTCGGTGAGACTAGCCGGATGCAAATGCCGGATCCATGCCTTGATGATGACCCATCAATGTAAAGACTCCATTCTTCCCTTGCTGGATTGCCTCTTGAGGTAGCTCGGTAATGAAGTCAGCCAGATCCTGAAACTTAGCGCTTGTATGGTTCCGGTATTTGATGTCGTACTCACTTTGTTCAACTGCCCACTTGGCCATGCAACCAAATTGGCTTGGGCTGTGTAAAATTGTTCGCAGCGGCTGAGTCGACATGACTGCAATTGTGTGCGACTGGAAGTATGGCCGAAGCTTTCGGGCTGACATCACGATCGTCAGGGCCAGATTTTCCATGGTCAGGTGTCTGCTTTCCTGCACCGTCTATAGCTTTACTTACATAAAATATTGGTTTCTGATCGCCGCGATCTTTCCTTACGAGCATGCCGCTCACTGAAGCGCCAGTCGCGGATACGTAGAGAAAAAACGTTTCACCATGCTCGGGTTTTGACAAGACCGGGGGAAGGGGGGGGGGTGGTCGTAAGGTAGGATTTTAGTTCTTGGAATGCTTCTTCTCACTTTTCGTTCCATTCGTAGGTTATGTGACGTGGTAGAATGGCAAACTTATGTCCGTTGATCGGGATATGAAATGATTCAATGCTGCTATTCGGCCCGTTAGGCGTTGCACCTCCCTTTTGTTTTGAGGGGTTGGGAGGTCGAGGATTGCGGTGATTTGCTTCGAATTTGCTTTTATTCCTCGTTTTGTGACTATCTAGCCAAGGATTTCGTCTGACGTGACGCCAAACGTGCACTTTGGGAGCCATTTCCTGAAGTTTTAAAGTTAACTTTGCATATGTTGATCAATGCGAAAAACCATGGAAACATTGGTCGGTTCATGAACCATAGTTGTAGTCCAAACGTGTTTTGGCAGTCTTTTGAAATGGAACGAAACGGTAAGATGCGTCTTTACATTGCGTTTTTCGCGAAGAAGCATATTCCTCCACTAACGGAGTTGAGATATGATTATGGAGCTTCTGTAAAAACTGATGAGATTGGAGAAGATGGAGCAAGGGTGTTCAAAGGCAAGAAGATTTGTCTTTGTGGTTCTGTGACATGTCGTGGCTCTTTTGGATAAGTTAAATTGTAATTTTATCATTTATTTCTCTTTTGTTGTGTGTTTTCTATCTTTTGTTTAAAACTTTTTATTATTATTCTAAGTTTCCTTTGTTTTTGATTTGTATTTCGTTTTTAAAAACATTAATGAAATTTGTGAGAGGTTTTATTATCAATTAGGCTTTACATTACTGTAACTGGGAATAATAAAACCCAGTTATTCACGAGGCGCTGATATGTTCTTCGTTACAGTAATGTAAAGCCTAACTGATAGTAAAACCTCTCACACATTTCATTAATGTTTTAAAAAAACGAAAAACAAAATCAAAAAAAACAAAAGAAACTTAGATTAATAAGAAAAAGTCTGAAACAAAAGATTGAAAAACACAACAAAAGAGAAATAAATGATAAAATTCCAATTTAACTTATCCAGAAAAGCCACGACATGTCACAGAACCACAAAGACAAATCTTCTTGCCTTTGAACACCCTTGCTCCATCTTCTCCAATCTCATCAGTTTTTACAGAAGCTCCATAATCTCATCTCAACTCCGTTAGTGGAAGAATATGCTTCTTCGCGAAAAACGCAATGTAAAGATGCATCTTACCATTTCGTTCCATTTCAAAGGGCTGCCAAAACACGTTTGGACTACAACTATGGTTCATGAACCGACCAATGTTTCCATGGTTTTTCGCATTGATCAACATATGCGAATTTAACTTGGAAACTTCAGGCTCTGGCTCCCAAACATCTTCACGAACCAACTCAGGCTCGTAGTTCCATTTTAACCTCTTATAAATCAACTTCATTCCATATTGATTCAATATTCCGAAACATTCTCGAAGATGTCCGACTTGGACGATTGCTTTTTACGAGCACATCATGATGTATACCTCCATCGTGCCACCGAGCTGGTCTGCAAACATTTTATTGACGAGGCTGTGATATGTTGCCCCAGCGTTTTTCATTCCAAATGGCATGACTCGATAGAAGAAGGTACCTTGGTCGGTGATGAACGATGTCTTTTCTGGTCGTCAGGCTGCATAGCAATGTGATTGTAACCGAAAAAGGCGTCCATGAATGAGGTGTTCGTTATCGGCCGTAGATTCAACGATGCGGTCGATATGCGCTAAAGGGAAGGTGTCCTTTGGACATACCTTATTTAGGTCGGTGAAATTGGCGCAAACTCGCCAACTTCCATTCTTCTTCTTTACGACCACCGAATTGGCAAGCCATTCGAGGTATCGAACCTTCTCGATAGATCCAGCCTCGAACAGTTTGGACACTTTGTCGTGTATTGTTTGGGCTCTCTCAGGACCGAGCTTCCGGCGCTTCTGCTTGATAGGCTTGTAGGTCGAATCGATGTTCAACTCATGGGTTGTTACCGCGGTATCGATTCCCTTCATGTCTTCAACTAACCAGGCGAAAGTTGAGACGTTCTTGCCCAGGAATTCATTCAATTCAGACCGTACTGGTTCATGTAGATTGGACCCAGTATTAACATGCTGTCCTGGGTGGAATGGATCAATACAGACTGATGTAGTTAACTCCATCCTTGGTTTCGGTAGCCTCTGGTTCCTTCGGGCTGCTTATATGTAGCTTAACTTTACGAAGCTTTTTTCGGTAATGAAGCAGATTCTGGCCGTCTTCTGACATCCTCAGACGGTGCGAACCCCGGACGGGGTTGAAAACTTCACGCACTGGTGATACGTTGATGAAACCGCTTTGATGGAGTATAACCAAGGGGTTCCCTGGATCACGTTGTACACCGCGGGTATGTCTAAGACCATGAATTTGAAGGTTTGGGAGATACCGTCGGCCAAATCAGCTGTTTGATGGTTCCAACAGTCATGGTTATTATCCCATCAAATCCAGTCAATGGTCGTACCCTTGGCTTGATTTTGCTATTCGCGACTTCCATTCGTCTGAGAGTATCTTTGAAGATTAGGTCGACGGAGCTGATTGTGTCGACCAGGATTCAGGAGACGTCGTAGTCATGGATTTTGAACTCAATGACAAGGGGGTCGTTGTGGGGCATGGCGAGATTCTTGGTATCGTGTTCCGAGAAGATGATCCGCATGTCCACTATCGTTTGATAGAGGCTTTCCAGGTGGATCGTACCTTTCCCTTGACTTCCAAGGGAACGTACTAATACTTACTCGATTTATACTCCTCCCATTATCATTTCGATGCGCCTTAGAAAGTCGACGGTTCCTTTCCCTGCTCGTTCTTGGGAGGTGGAAGAAGGACGGCGTTTGCTCGTCGCTTTTCGTGCTTGCAGTGATTTTTTGCTTATCCTTACGCACCAGAGGTGGATCTATTTTGACATACTTGTCGCTATCTTCAATCTTAAATGTCATATTCTCTTCTTCCTCCGATCGATTTGTGGATGCTGTTTTTGTTTTTCTCTATCGAATTAGGGTTTTTTTTGTATTCGATGCTCCGATCAGATGTATTGACATACATTTTTTGGTAAAAACAATAGAGAACTTTTTCTCTATTAATTTACTCTAGATATCTTATTATATTAGTTTTACTAAATCTTCTGTTTCCAAATATTTAGTCTAGAATAACGCACTAAACCACATCATAATTACAATTTTAAATTTCAAATTCGAAAAAATCTTTACTAACATTCACCTATCACACCTATCATTCTTTTTAGGGTGAAATATTAAGTTTTATACCATTTTAGAATTGTGACAACAATTATAGAGAAAACTTAGAAAGACCAAAATCTACTAAACAAAGATAACACTACATCAAAATACAAAGGCACACCTATCATTCTTGAATTGCAATCCTTAATAAATTAATAATATTTAACCTAATATCATTTACAAAAACTCCTAATGCAACATAATATGTTTTTTCCCTTCTCATACGAACTGATAGTATGTTTCCAAATTGCAACTTTACATATCACTTTTATTTAAAACACAGAGTAAGATATATTGATATAGTGTTTGAATATTCCACAAACTTTTTATATGTTTTTATAACTTCTCTAATTATTAAACTAACGTTATTATTCCATGTGTTTCGTGGGAACATATCACTACTAAGTTTTAACAATATAATGTGTTATACAATTTACAAAAATCAAACCTTGGAGAGTTAATCGTTTTGCTCTCTAAGTATCAATGTAATGTGGTTACTTTTACCTCCAAACTCACTTAAAGTGTTATTTGCTGTACGTAGGAAGAGCATTTTTGGTTTTTTTAAAGAAAATGCCTAATGGGAAAATCTGTGAAAGCAATTGCAAACTATGTATTACAATTTACTTTGTTTGAAGGTTTTTAATGGATGCTAAGTCCTTAAATTAAGTTAGCAATTTTTTTTACAATTTAGAAAACTATTGGAAAGTTAGCCGGTTGAAATGGGAAGAAAGGAAACTATTACCAAATTCATTTAGACTTAGGCTCAGACTCCCAATGTTTTCATCGACGTCATGTTTTGTAGCAATGCAAATAGATATTTAAGTCCGCTCATTGATTCTCCTACCAAAATTCAAATTAGAGAAAAAATATAGTGATGTTAATTATATGAAATAATGATTTAGATAATCTGATAATAGCAAAAAAAAAATTTATGAAGTCTAACAATATAGTGATGTTAATTAAATGAATCAAGAGTGAAGGTAAAACCCAAAAACATCAACAAATTACTTTCTCACAAGGTCAATAAATCTAGGAACACTCAACAATTAACATAGAACTTTTTCTATATGAGAAAACAACATTCTATCAAAATGGTGATTATTTTATCGCATGTACACAACAAGTAAACAAAGAGATTTGACAAAATGTATTATATTATCGAAAACATACCAACACTCTATGACTGGAAATTATTTCAATCCAAGAGAGCTTACTTAATTACGGGTATTGCAAAGCCTGTATCATATGAAGCAACTGTTAAAATCTCTTCACATGAATAAACCACACAAAACTTCCCCACTAATATCATTTGATTTAGTGATTTATGTCAAAAAGCTCGCAAGTCTTCTATATCCTGAAAAAATAAGAGTAATAAATTGGAGTTTTGAGATCTTATATGATTGATTATCTGAAATACATCAAATATATATTGAAATTATTTTATGATTCATTAGTATGCACCGTAACAATCATCACTTTTCGGTTTCACCAATTCTATTAGGATATACAAGACTTAAGATCTTACTATTGATAATCTTATGGTTCATCCATCAATATGCACCGTAACAATCATTAGTTTTAGGACTCACGACCTGTAAATAGTTACAGAATTAGATTCGACTTCATCATGTCATAACATGAGAGAGAGAAAGAGAAGAATGTCTAAGAAATATACCAACCTTTAAGGTTAGGCATAGGATTGAAGAAAAAAATCGAAATCAGAAAGTTGAGGCGCTCTTGACGGCTGTACCCATCTCTTGTTGAGAGGATGCAACCAAAAGATTTCTTAGGGTTTTTCTCAAAAAAGGTTATCTAGATTTTTATAGTTTCAAATCACAATATTTTCCACACAAAGAAGATGCATGAACCTAGAGATATTGCTTTTTTCATATATTAGTATATTTGACTGGTTTTACTTAAACTATGTGCTTCTTATCTTCAATTATGGAAATAGTAGACTGGAAAAAAATTAAATAGATAAAAAATTTATGACTGAATTTACATAAAAATTGTTTTTCTTTAAACTCTTTACTGTATTTAGATATGATACCTTTCGTGTATTTAGATATGATACCTTATTTGTTTAAGTTTATCTATAAATTGTTTATGTTGAATATTTTTTGTAGCTTATTTGGTTTATTTTAAATGTTGGATGATAGTTTTATTAAACCAAAACCCGGTATGAAAAGATTAGAAAGATTCAAATAGAACACCAGTACATGTGATATAAATGAAACACAAAGCTTCAGCTTTGGGACTTATAAAAATCCCAACACCTTAAGATGGGAATCAACATCATCCTAAACTCTTCGATTGGTTATCATGTGCTCTCATGTCCATTGGCGGATTGGTTATCATATGCTCTCATGTCCATTGGCGGATTCTGCCTCCATAAGAACATGAAGTCATGAGGGCCTTTCATGAGCAACATACGACTGATATGGAAGCTCCTTCATGACACTGACATTGATAGTATAGTTGATATCGATAGTTTACTAAAGTTAGTTTTGTTTGGTTTGGTTGTAGTTAGGTTTAGTTAGAATTCGGTTTATAATTCATAAAATATAAATTTGCCGGTTCTTTACATATAGTTTTACTTTGGTGATGTAATTAAAGTATTTAACTTAGTTTAAAGAAATTATTGGAATCATTCTATATTATCATTAGTTATCGTGGAAACAAATGTGAGTGTATAACTTTTATCAGATTATTAATTTTCTTTATTTTCATGAACTTTCTTTCAATAATCCTCATTTGACTTTTATCAAACAAATGTGACTATGAATTGTAATGAGGTTTAGAAAGAAAAGAAAAAATTCATTTCATCATTTTTAACCTGTTTAGATTGTTTATAAATACATTTTCTTATTTGTGTTTCTATATATTCGTAAGATAAAATATTTTTCTAGTCATTCACATGTTTTACATATGATTGTGAATGCGGTATATAAGTCTAAAGTTATTACCGTTTGTATGATATTTTTATGGTTAGACAATATTATCACGCTTCTTTCTTGGATCATGTTTATGATTTATTTCCACAATTCAACCATGCAAATTAGTTTCAGATATTCAAACGTATCTTGGAATTGTAGTAATCAAAATATCTCCACAATGTTTTTTTCCTTTTGGTTTTAAAAATTATTTATGTTAGTTGAAAACAATTACTAAAAATCAACAAACCAATTTAACTTATTGACTCTTGGGCTTATTTCATTTCTCCTTTTTTTATCATACCACATAAATCTAAGACGTGCATGGTTCTTTGCTATTTAATATCGATGGTTACTATTAAATATAAATATGTTTATTTGAAACTTGGTTATGTACGTATATTTAATACTAAATTAATAATGTTAACTAAATAACCGATTAAAATTATGAGCATACAAATGTTGATTTGATTTTCAATTCTTTCATTGGCATGATTATTTATCAGTGTTCGTCTTTTTTTATATTCTTTTTAAAAAAAATTATTTTTTTTTCTTTAATAATTTCTTTTTTTTTTTCTTTTTGCTGTCTTCATTATATGTGGATATTTTTTTTTCACTTACATTTCTTCTTTGATTATATAGATTTTTTATTTTTAAAATAATATTTTAAAATAGACTTTTCATCTTCCACTATTATTAACACATTAATAAATAAATATTTATTTATAGTTTTGAAAATACCACATCTTATTTAAAACGAATTTTTAAATATTGGATTTATTATGTAAATGAAACCTAACTAAATGATGACATGTGGATGATGATGTGTCTTCATGAGAAAAGAGAAAATATATTTTTTTATATATAGATATATATATATATATATGACTGAAGTAAATTTAATATTGAATGTATGTATTCATCCTAACCCCATTTATTCCTTCTCCTCCAACCACACTGCATTAGTAAAACACCTTATACCATCAAGGGGTTGAGTATCTGCTTGGTATTCTGGTGTAAAGTTGATGCAGCGCATAATTAGGTTTAAGATAATTATGTATTATTTCTTTTTTATGTATTTTAGTATATTTCCTATTTTTGTTAGAACTAGGGTTTTCTGGTTTTATTATAAATAAACCTTTCAGGCCTCCTATTGTATTGATTATTGATGATTTGATTAATAAAGAGCTTTTGCTTTTGAGGGAGATTATTCTCTATCCCTTGTATTGATTTGATTAGGTTCATCAATCAAGAAGCAGGTCCCAAGAGAGGATTCTTTGAATCCCTTGGTTGAGCTGGCAGGTCCCAAACGAGGATTCTCTTGAATCCCTTGGTTGAGCTGTTTATCGTTGCTTCCGCTCCATCAGTTGGTATCAGAGACATCCTCTTTGATTTCTCAGTCAGAGATCGATTCTAGTGATCATGGTGAGTGATAGTAACATCTATCCTTTCGTGGACGAAAGTCCTTTTGTCGAGAGAGAAGAGATCCATGAGATCTATAGAGAGATTCATGGTGATCCTATCTTCGATACCTATGAAGAAGATGTTAGGGCTTTTGACTTTGTCTTTCGAGAAGATGATTTCAAAAATCTGACTCGTGCAAAATCCGGGCGTTATCGGATCTGTGCAAAATCAGGGTTGAATTCGTTCTGTGCGAAATTCGTGCAGTTTCAGGTTTCTGAAAAATCCCTGCAAAATCAAGTTCGTGCAAATTTCGGGCAGAATCCGATTTATGCAAATCTGGTGTTGAACAAGAATCCTTTGAAGCGGAGATATGAAGATCAAGCTAAGAAGATCGTGTTGATGCCAAGAACACGATTGAAGATTCGAGGACGAATCTTTCTTGGCCGGCGAGACCTGATGCAGCGCATAATTAGGTTTAAGATAATTATGTATTATTTCCTTTTTATGTATTTTAGTATATTTCCTATTTTTGTTAGAACTAGGGTTTTCTGGTTTTATTATAAATAAGCCTTTCACGCCTCCTATTGTATTGATTATTGATGATTTGATTAATAAAGAGCTTTTGCTTTTGAGAGAGATTATTCTCTATCCCTTGTATTGATTTGATTAGGTTCATCAATCAAGAAGCAGGTCCCAAGAGAGGATTCTTTGAATCCCTTGGTTGAGCTGGCAGGTCCCAAGCGAGGATTCTCTTGAATCCCTTGGTTGAGCTGTTTATCGTTGCTTCCGCTCCATCAGTTGGGTCTCGCCGGCCAAGAAAGATTCGTCCTCGAATCTTCAATCGTGTTCTTGGCATCAACACGATCTTCTTAACTTGATCTTCATATCTCCTCTTCAAAGGATTCTTGTTCAACACCAGATTTGCATAAATCGGATTCTGCCCGAAATTTGCACGAACTTGATTTTGCATGGATTTTTCAGAAACCTGAAACTGCACGAATTTCGCACAGAACGAATTCAACCCTGATTTTGCACAGATCCGATAACGCCCAGATTTTGCACGAGTCAGATTTTTGAAATCATCTTCTCGAAAGACAAAGTCAAAAACCCTAACATCTTCTTCATAGGTATCGAAGATAGGATCACCATGAATCTCTCTATAGATCTCATGGATCTCTTCTCTCTCGACAAAAGGACTTTCGTCCACGAAAGGATAGATGTTACTATCACTCACCATGATCACCAGAATCGATCTCTGACTGAGAAATCAAAGAGGATGTCTCTGATACCAACTGATGGAGCGGAAGCAACGATAAACAGCTCAACCAAGGGATTCAAGAGAATCCTCGTTTGGGACCTGCCAGCTCAACCAAGGGATTCAAAGAATCCTCTCTTGGGACCTGCTTCTTGATTGATGAACCTAATCAAATCAATACAAGGGATAGAGAATAATCTCCCTCAAAAGCAAAAGCTCTTTATTAATCAAATCATCAATAATCAATACAATAGGAGGCCTGAAAGGCTTATTTATAATAAAACCAGAAAACCCTAGTTCTAACAAAAATAGGAAATATACTAAAATACATAAAAAGGAAATAATACATAATTATCTTAAACCTAATTATGCGCTGCATCAGGTCTCGCCGGCCAAGAAAGATTCGTCCTCGAATCTTCAATCGTGTTCTTGGCATCAACACGATCTTCTTAGCTTGATCTTCATATCTCCTCTTCAAAGGATTCTTGTTCAACACCAGATTTGCATAAATCGGATTCTGCCCCAAATTTGCACGAACTTGATTTTGCATGGATTTTTCAGAAACCTGAAACTGCACGAATTTCGCACAGAACGAATTCAACCCTGATTTTGCACAGATCCGATAACGCCCGGATTTTGCACGAGTCAGATTTTTGAAATCATCTTCTCGAAAGACAAAGTCAAAAACCCTAACATCTTCTTCATAGGTATCGAAGATAGGATCACCATGAATCTCTCTATAGATCTCATGGATCTCTTCTCTCTCGACAAAAGGACTTTCGTCCACGAAAGGATAGATGTTACTATCACTCACCATGATCACCAGAATCGATCTCTGACTGAGAAATCAAAGAGGATGTCTCTGATACCAACTGATGGAGCGGAAGCAACGATAAACAGCTCAACCAAGGGATTCAAGAGAATCCTCGCTTGGGACCTGCTCTGATACCAACTGATGGAGCGGAAGCAACGATAAACAGCTCAACCAAGGGATTCAAGAGAATCCTCGTTTGGGACCTGCCAGCTCAACCAAGGGATTCAAAGAATCCTCTCTTGGGACCTGCTTCTTGATTGATGAACCTAATCAAATCAATACAAGGGATAGAGAATAATCTCCCTCAAAAGCAAAAGCTCTTTATTAATCAAATCATCAATAATCAATACAATAGGAGGCCTGAAAGGTTTATTTATAATAAAACCAGAAAACCCTAGTTCTAACAAAAATAGGAAATATACTAAAATACATAAAAAAGAAATAATACATAATTATCTTAAACCTAATTATGCGCTGCATCAAAAGTCACGTTAGATTGGGCTCTTCTCTTGGGCGAATTGCCAAGCTTTAGTATCTCGAATTGTTTTTACCATTAGCTCCTCCGTTATGGTTTCACCATTTGTGGAAATGGGACTGTATGTTTTCATTTCATCACTGTTATATATCATCATGTATGGTGAAAGGTTCATCTTTATTTTTCTTTTGGCATCCATGTGAGCTTGAACCCTACTCGTCAAGGAAATCTTTGATTCTTGGTTGATGTGAATGCGTTCAGTTTGGAAATTTGATTACTTATTCATCTTCCTCTCTTGGCTTCAGCTTCTCTTAACATTGTGCATTAGCATATGGAACTTTATAGATTACAAAATGAAAAGGAAAACTAAACCAAGAAAAATGTCTCCCATCATTCCTCTATTAATAAATAAATTAACTTTATTGTATTCAAAAATAGTTCACACTTAAAGAAAAAAGACCCCCACAAAAAGTACACATAAATCAAATCCACAATGTGGATAGTCTATGAAGACCCCTAAGCAAAGATGGAGCCAGATCATTGCTTCCTAGAATTTTTTTCCACAGTCGAAAAACTGGAGACTGATTAGTTGAGGCAGGAGATTCTCGGGAAAATTCTGAACGAGTTGCGCAAACTCATGCTCCAAATTTGGGTGTAAATTCGGATGACTCATAGGACGTTGCTCAACGGATTCTTCTCCAATGGAAAACCTAGACCCACCTAGGAGAGTCAGGTATCATGTACGCTCATTCTAACTATAACTTTGCGTTCAACATGCTCACAAATCTCACCAATGCGAGTCATGGCCAAACCCTTAACTGTTATGTATACATTTACACTTTTAGCTTTAGGTACTCTCTCATTCGCCGCCTCCACATCTTCATCAATACTTTTTATTGGCACTTCCAAAATCTCCAACTTGAACAGAGTGCTACCTAAAATCCATATATCATTTTCACAAAGTGTAAGTTCCAAATATAGACGAATCCAATCATTGGCTTGCAACTCTGATGCCTCCACCTATGAAGACCCCTAAGCAAAGATGGAGCCAGATCATTGCTTCCTAGAATTTTTTTCCACAGTCGAAAAACTGGAGACTGATTAGTTGAGGCGGGAGATTCTCGGGAAAATTCTGAACGAGTTGCGCAAACTCATGCTCCAAATTTGGGTGTAAATTCGGATGACTCATAGGACGTTGCTCAACAGATTCTTCTCCAATGGAAAACCTAGACCCACCTAGGAGAGTCAGGTATCATGTACGCTCATTCTAACTATAACTTTGCGTTCAACATGCTCACAAATCTCACCAATGCGAGTCATGGCCAAACCCTTAACTGTTATGTATACATTTACACTTTTAGCTTTAGGTACTCTCTCATTCGCCGCCTCCACATCTTCATCAATACTTTTTATTGGCACTTCCAAAATCTCCAACTTGAACAGAGTGCTACCTAAAATCCATATATCATTTGCACAAAGTGTAAGTTCCAAATATAGACGAATCCAATCATTGGCTTGCAACTCTGATGCCTCCACCTGCAAGAGCAAGGAAACATATCATGAGCCAAAACTGCAAAACTGAGGATGCATGTGTCTTAATCTTACCTGGTAAAATCAGTTTGTATCATTGAAGTCTGACGGCCAATGAGGCAAACTACCATTCCCCTCCGAAATCAGGCACGATATATCCTTCTTGGGGGTACCTTTGCAAGGTTATTATTAATCACCAAGTGAGATTGAATGTATACTTGGCTACTTTTATTAGCAAAATTAAAAAAAAAAAAACGAACTTTACCTTGAGAGTCAAGTATCTTGTACGCTCATTGATGGCTCTTCTAAATATAACTTTGCGTTCAACATGCTCACGAATCACACCAACGCGAGCCATGGCCAAACCCTTAAACATTATGTATACATTTACACTTTTAGCTTTGAGTACTCTCTCATTCGTCGCCTCCACATCGATCTTCATCAATACTTTCTATTGCCACTTTCATAATTTCTAACTTAGACAGAGTGCTACCTAAAATCCACCTTTCATTTGCACAAAGTGCAAGTTCCAAATATATATTTAGATTTTTAATGTTTGTTTGGAACTTTTGATTAACACTAACCACATTAACCCTAATTTTGTTTGTCACTAATCAAACTTCCCCATGTTTAGATGTCATTTGCAGTTAAGAGCCTACTTTTATTTTATGTTAGTCTTCTTTTCCAAAAGATATATAATTGTATAAAAAATTTGGAATTTTGCGTCCAAATTATGTAAGAGAGCTATCTCAGATAATGTGTTGATAACAAGTTCATCACTACATCTCAAACTAAAGAACAGTGCTCCATAACATTTCCTATGTTAGAGTGGAAATTCATACATAGGGTTCTCGAAAAATTGGTTTCCATGCTTAAGTGATTTTTTTATTATTATTTGGTTTTATTGGGGTTTCGATTTGGAGGGTATCTTAGTACCACTAGGCTGCTTCCCTACAACTATCAAGGCGAAGATGCTAGGGATCCTGATCTTGTCTTGGTTAGTCTTTATGCTAGACTTGGGCTTCACCGTTACATTATGTCCAAGGTACAAAACTAGGTCTTGTTGGTTGGTTGGTTGGATTGTTGGTGCTGCTCTGTTCACTTTCTTTCTTCATTTTTAAAGGGACAAATTTCCCGCTTTACAACCTTAAGAAATACAACAAGACAATGAATTGTCTCTCCTCTTACTACATCACTTTGGTTGCTTGCGATCCAGCTACCGCTTCTTCACCTTTAACCTTTCAGGTTGAAGTTGATGAAAAAAATACGACAGTTTGAATGTGATGTGACGGTCTCTGTTGCTAACCTCTAGGTAAAATTTGTTTTCTTTTCTTTAATTTTGCTAATAAAAGTAGCCAAGTATTGTATACATTCATTCTCACTTGATAAACCTTGCAAAGGTACCCCTAAGGAGGATATCGTGCCTGATTTCAGAGTGGTGGATGGTAGTTTGCCTCATTGGCCGTCAAACTTCACAAACCCTTAGATGCGGATATTTTTGTTTGTGAAGGAAATGCAAAAAGATCCGCATCTAAACCAACTGCAAAAAAAACCTCTGCTACTGCATCAACTGCTAAATCTTCAGAAGAAAAAAGTTATGTTCGTCTGAGGAGAACAACCAGATCTCTAAATTTCGACGATGATTCTCAAGATATGACCATATGGTCATATGCTGCATATGGTTCGTTCAATATCAATAGTCGTTTTTATATATTCTTCCTTAATCTTTTTAGGTGATCATGCTGTTAATTCTAATATGATGTCGATTCAATCAAAATATGAAAACACTTCTTCAATACTTGGCAATGGTTTAATCATCAGAACCTGCCTTTTTGTAGACTCATACGCTTCATTTAACCCCATTAAAAACTTCATAACTCGATTACGATCTAACATCTTCTTCCAATTACGAGCAGCATCACATTCACACTTGCCACAAGTGCAAACCGGCAATTCAACAAAGTTATGGTAAGTTTCCCACAACGTTACCAACTCCGTATAATACGTGCTAACATCACGAGATCCTTGACTAACTAAGCACAACCTCTGTTCAATTTCAAAGATACGAGCCAAATCATCCTACTTAAAACGATTTATCAAACTATTCCAGATATTTTGAGCAGTTGACATATAAAGAAGACCCACACTAATCGTTTTAGAAACAGAGTTTAAGAGCCAAGTAGCGACCATATCGTTACAACGCGACCACGAACCAGCATTAGGATCAGTATCCAAAGCTTTAGGGACTGTACCAATTGATGAATCCGAGCTTGTTACGGACATTGAGCGCAAAACAAATAGAGCGCCGCCATGAATGAAAATCAGCACCACCAGTAAGACGATCGGAGACGAGGATAAGTCCGACATGATCATTACCATGAAGATAGTGAGGATTATCATGATCTGAAACCGGACAAGTCGACTCAGGTACAAAACGATTTACCGAAGGATTCAAACGATTTTGATCAGACTACTTATCATGATGAAGAATCAAAGAAGAAACTCACAATCGGAGTTAAAAATCGATGAAAACGAAGATCAATCCGATTGATCGGAGAAGAATTTGAAAAAGATGAATACAGAAATCACGAATCAACATAGATCGTGAGACACTCATGAGCAAACGAAAAAGAGGATAAGCGGAAGAATTCTCTTGGCCTCTGATACCATATTAAGGGGTGCTTGGCAAGAATCTTTTAAGGTTTTAAAATTTTTAACAGCTTTTAAAGTATGTTTTTTTTTCCATGATTTAAAGACTTTATTAGTTTTAAAGACTTTATTAATTTTAAAGACTTAAAACTTGTCTTTTACTTTTTGTCTTGTTTTACTCATATTTTTAAGCCTTGAAAACCAAGTTTTAACAATTACAAATGAATTTATTTATTATTCTTCTCTTTTCCCAAAATTATCAAAAACTCTTTGTAGATTTATATATAATTTATAACTAAAATATTTTGATTGATTAATTCCTATCTCTTTTTTCTATTCTTTTGAGATCCATTTTTACATAAATGAATAAAATATCAAAAGTTTACAAAAGTGAATGAAAATTACAACTTTTTACAAACTGAATAAAAATAAAATTTTGAGGGTGCAAAAAAAATAAAATTTTGTCAAATGAATGAAAATATCAATGTATTGCAACATGAATAAAAAATAACAAAAATTTTCAAAATGAATAAAAAAATCATCAGCATTTTGTTTGTAATTGAACTAGTTTTGGGGAAAGTAAAATGATATTTATAGGTTCTACACAACCAAGAAAAATTCAAAGTCAAAACCCTCAAAATATTCAAATAATATTGTTAGAAGATCACTACATATGTTATAAATACAACAACATAATATTTCTTTTCTAGTTGTAAGTTGAAGTTGATTTGAGTTGGAAGCACTTATTAATTTGAAACGTCAATAATGCATTTATATGAAAGATTCAGAAGCTTTAGAATTTCATCCAAATGTTTTTTAATTTGTTGCCTTTCTTGATGAAGCTTTTGGTTATTAAACTAAAACATGCAATAATATAATAAATAAATAAAATTTATTTTAGATATTTTTTCTTGGTTTATGTTATCATTTATATTTTTTACAAAAAAAAATATTTATAAGTATTTATTAATAAGTGAAAATAGTATTTATTAAAATAACAGTCAAAGATTCTACAGATAATATTACCAAACAGTCTTTTATTAACAGCCAAAATGTCTACAGCCTAAAGTTACAACATTAACCGGCAAAATCTCTACATCCAAAAGCTTATAGCAAAAGTCTAAATTTAAATCATTACCAAGCGCCCCCTAAAACTTGAAGCTGTGAATGCGAAAGAGAAGAAAGAAAAAGAAAGCTTAGAGATTAAGCTGATAATATTTCTCATTAATGAATTAATTAATTGTACACTAACCATATAAACAACATACAGTAAAACCTCTATAAATTAATAATGTTGGGACCGGGATAATTTATTAATTTAGAGAGAATATTATTTTATCGATAAATTAATAATTATTAATTTATAGAGAGAAATCCGTTTTAGGTAAGATTTTCTTAATTTGTTTTTTCGAATAATATTATATTATGAAATTTAATGAATCTATTTGCAAATTGATGAAATTTTGATTAAATTTTTTGATTATCGCAATAGAGTGGATGATATTATCATAATAGACGATCAAACTAAAATGGTATATTATGTATAAAATTTAGAAAAAATCATAGGTATTATCCCTAATGTCGATGAATACATTTAGAAAGCGTTATTATAAAGAATCATTTATTTTGCCTATAATTTTTACAAGTTTATGGTAAAGACCGAAAAACAATTATAAAAGTTTTTGATGTAACACTTAAATTAAAAGATAAGGTCTAATGAGATTTTCATTTTTAAGTTAAAACAAAAATCACTAAAACTATGTTTAATACATTATCATATATATATACATAATTATATATGATTATTAATTTATACTATTATTGGGACCATATTTTACATAGGAGTTTCAAAAAAATTATTATCTTATCATTTTATCAAATTGAGTTGATTTTTACATTGGCCCGACTCGGGACCGGGATAATTTATTAATTTATAGTGTTTATTAATTTATCGAGTATTAATTTATCGAGGTTCTACTGTATATACAACGGAATATTGTTAGCTTTGACTAACTAAATGTATTGTTGAGTGTTGACCACTAACTAATTCTATCTTTACTCTAATAGAAAATTTTGACCCGAGTTTCTCTACGAGGGAGAAGTTTCCAGCTGCGAGGCCTAATATGCCCGTTCCTATATAATTGAGCCCCATGGCTTGATCGTTACAACCAAATGCTACGTGGTTTTGAAGACTCTGTGGAATATTGTTTAGATACAAGCCTGAAACGGTGAAGCAATCGAAATCAAACAATCTACTCTGGGAATAATATACCCTCGAGTTTAGATACACAAAATTCTAGTGGAATCATTCATTCCTCAAATATTCTCATTCTACTCTGCTTGTGCAAGACATGATTGTAGATTTCATCTCTTCTTTGCTCAACGATGCTTCAAAAATAATATGCAGTTCATAAACAGTCACAAACAAACTAAATCATCCAAGATTCAAACAAAAAACACGCCATTGTGATTTAGATCTTTCTCATTCTTTCTTTTACCTCTTGCACTCTGTTTCCAGCTGGAGCAAGCAGTTTGTATTGGTTCTCAAACATTGGTGGCATGTAAAACTACACAGCAAGAAAGAAAGCAAACCACAGATCTTAGATTCCAATCAAAGGATAAGTTCACATTTTTCGCTTAGGAAGATCGCAACAGTGTCCAAATCTCAGCAGTTAAAGTGAGTACCTGAAACGTTGGAGCGAGACCCGAGACCCGGGCTCAAGAAGAAACGACTTTTTGAAACTGATTGGATTCCTTCAACCATTTCTAGCTCTTTGATTAGAGATTCCACATCAGGCCATTGCAGAAGAAAGTTTTCAGAAACCGGTAATAATAATTTGATCACAAATTCACAGAAGATCTTTAATACCTCAGCGTCGAGTTCTGCTGCTTGTAACTTTCCCAACTGATCATTATCACCAACTACAGATTCTAAGGCTTCGGTTAGAGGATCAGGCTGCATTAAGATATCAAGAGGGTTTATATTTGTATCGAATGCGATATCGATTTCTACAAGAAAAACTATATAGAGATTTTCTCACCGTGATTTCTTTTAATGACAAAAAGATACGTTCAAGAGCAAAATCTAGCTGGTGCAGTTTTGCTTTGTTACAAAGTTGGATATTTCGATTGTGTAAAACGAATGGCAAAAAACACAGAATTATTAAGGAAGTGAAAAGCAAGAAAGAAGAAAAAGGCTTGCAGCTTTTGCAGAAATTAAATACTAGTACAGAAATCAAATTATTTGGTTATCATATGAATATAATTTGAGAATTTTCAAATCTATTATATACTATTACAGTAATAATTTGATTAGAATGTTCTGATTATATCTAAAGATCTTAAATATTGTTTGTGTGTAACAAGTAAAGAAGCTACACTAATAAGTGATTAGGCTTTAACTGTAAATTCTAGTAACCAAATATGGGTGTGCAAGATTTGAGAATAAGATTAAAAGAATAACTCTCTTTTATTGCTTAAGAAACTAACTCAAAACTTAAGCTTTCTCAATCTCACAAACTCATAAGTTATGTCACACATTGACATCTCCTTATATAACAATATTAATCCTAATCCTATAAGGAATTACTCCTTGTTTGGATAACTCCTAAACACACTTGATCCTTATCTCTTTGTAACCATAACTTGGTTTGAATTAGGATTACTTGCAGCTCAAGTTAACTTCAAACTTGATTCAACATTCTCCCTCCTAAGTTTGAAGTCATCTTCAACCAAAACTTTCAAACCTATGAGATCCTTCATTTCCTTGAACTTGATTCTCCCAAGTGCCTTTGTTAAAATATCCGCCTTTTGCTCATTCCCCAGAACATGCTCAACTTCTACTTGCCCATTCTCAACGCATTCTCTTATGAAGTGATACCTTGTGTGAATGTGTTTGCTTCGGCCATAGAACACCGGATTCTTGGTGAGAGCAATCACTGACCGATTGACAATACGAATGACTGTCTTCTCGCATGATACTCCAGTGATCTTTCCAAGCAAATCTTGTAGCCAGATGGCTTGTCTTGCCGCCTCTGTCCCTCACAAGATGACAAAGCAACGGTGTCTTGTTTTTGAGAACACCATGTGATTGGACTCTCTCTCTCCAAGGTAGAATATGTGTCCTGTTGTGCTCCTACCATCGTTTGGGTCAACATTATGGCTACTATTACTATAGCCAATGAGTTTTGGTATCTTTGAAGGTGAACGTTCAAATGTCAGACCGAGATTAGTCGTTCCTTTCAAGTATCTCAAGCATTTCTTCATTGCAGCCCCATGAGATTCCTTAGGGTCTTGCATATAGCGACTTAGGACTCCCACACAATAAGACAAATCTGGTCTTGTATGCAGTAGATAACGAAGATAACCAATATTCCTTCTAAAGCTTGTACCATCAATAAATTGTTCATCCACTGACTTACGCAACTTCAGTCCGGACTCCATTGGTGTGTGAGCTAGATTGCAACCTTTCATCCCTGCTTCTTCTAGAATCTTCATAGCGTAACGTCTTTGGTTCAATGTTATCTCTTCTTCATACACTTCTATCCCAAGATAATATGTCAATTTCCCTAAGTCACTCATTTCAAACTTTGATGCCATCTCCCCTTGAACTCATGGATAATGTCCTTGCTCGTTCTTGTGACAAATAAGTCATCTATATACATAGCTACAACTAGACAGTTTCCTCTTACCTCCTTGCGATAGACCGATGGTTCTTTTGAACACTTTGTAAATTGAAACTCATAAAGATTTGATTCAACTTGTGGTTCGACGCCCTCGGTGCTTGTCTTAAACCATACAAAGCTTTGTTAAGTTTATAGACCTTCTCTTCTTCTCCTTTTGCTTTAAATCCCTCTAGTTGTTTGACATAAAGTGTTTCTTTTAACTCCCCCATGGATAAACGCGGTCTTCACATCAAGATGATGTACTTCACATCCGTTTGATGCTGCAAGGTTGACTAGGAGTCGTATCGTCTCAAGTTGAGCCACATGAACAAAACCTTTTTCAAAATCAATTCCATGACGTTGTACATATCCCTTAGCAACAAGTCTAGCTTTGTGCTTGTTGATGCTACCATCAAAGTTTCTTTTGAGCTTAAAGTCCCACTTTAAACCGATCGGCTTTACTCCAATAGGCGGATCCACTAGATCCCAAGTATGATTTTTCTTGATGGAGTAAATCTCGTCTTCACACGCCATAATTCACTCATTTGATGAAATTGCTTCATAGAAATCCCTCAGCTCCTCATTTAAGTGAAGGAGTAATACTTCTCCTTCTTCTTCTACAAGCAACAAGCATTCTTCCTCTGTATACAAAACATAATCATCAAGGTACTTCGGTTTTGTGCTCTGTCTTTGAGTTCTTCTCAAAGATACTTGAACATGAGCATTACCCTCTACACTCTATGTTTTATCTTCCAAAGTGTTGCCATCTTCTTTGGCGCCATTAGATTGATTATCGACTTGTTGCTCTACTTCATCAGCTTCCAAATCCTCTTGTATACCATGGTTGCCAAACTCTCCAACATCGAAACTAAAGCTCCCATTATTTCCTTGCTCTCAATTTTTTTCATTCCAATTCCAACCTTTAGTTTCATCAAACACAACATCTCTACTAACCACTACCTTATGATTCTTTGGATCCAACAATCAGTACGCTTTCGAACCTGGTTCGGTTCCTAAATGCATAAGCACACAAGACCTATCATCAAGCTTCTTCAAGTGTGATTTAGCTACTTTAGCATATCCAATGCACCCAAACATTCGTAGGTGTCCAATGTCTGGTTTCTTGTTTCTCAAGGCTTCTAAGAGCCCTTGTAGCTATTATGTTCAACAAGTATGTGGAATGTCTCACAGCTTCCCCCCCACAGATAATTTGGCATTCGCATATGCTTTAAGATGCTTCTAGTCATCTCCATTAAGGTTCTATTGCGTCTCTCAACCACTCCATTCTGCTGAGGTGTGTATGGAGCAGTGAGGTGCCTCTTAATTCAAGCCTCATCACAGAATGAGTTGAAACCTTTAGACGTGAATTCCCCTCCTCTATATGTTCTAATGTTTGAATGTTCATTTCCAATTCTTGTTCTACTAGACTCTTGAATTTTTTGAATTTATCAAAAGCATCTTCCTTCTCCTTTAGCAACACAGTCCACATATAACGAGAATGATCATCAATAAGAACAAACACATACATGTTTCCATCGATTGTGTTTGGCGTTATAGGCCCGCATAGGTCTCCATGTATAAGCTCAAGTGCTTTGCTTGCTCGATAAGTGGTAGCTTGAGGGAATACTTGTCTAGTTTGTTTTCTGAGTAAACATGAGCTACACACTTCCTTCTCAATGTTGACAATTGGAATCCCTTGAACAAGCTTCTTATCGGACATAGACTTCAATGTTGCAAAGTTTATGTGCCCCATTCTTGCGTGACATCTACTTGACTCATCTATCTCCATTAGGTTGATTTTTTCAGTGTTGTTAACTCCCATTAGAACCTTGTACAAGCGATTCTTTGATCTCCCTGCTTTGACAAGAAGCTTTCCGTGACGATCACGCATTGTCAGGTATTCTCCTCTTAGTCTTATGTCACAACCTGATTTTGTGGCTTGTCCTAAGCTTATGATGTTACTCCTTAGATCCGGAATATAGTAAACATCTGTCATCCCTCTTGATTCTCCATTAGCATCGATGAAGGCAATGGAGCCCTTTCTTTTAATATCAATACGCGAATCATCTCCAAATCGAACCTTTAATGGATTCGTCAATTCGATTAAAGTACCTCCGGTCTCCAGTCATATGATTACTTGCTCCATTGTCAAGATACCAGATGTTGTCTTCTCTCGTGTTCGTTTCAAACTTGCTTGGTATGCAATGTTTTTCATTCATGTAAACTACTTCATGCATCATAAGTTCATCCGCATCTTGCGTATCATCACCCTCATCCTCTTTGGCTTCTTGTAATTTAAGCAAACGATCAGGACAGTCTGAGGCAAAGTGGTCGATCTTGTCGCATCGGTAGCATGTCACCGTTGATGTGTTTTGTCCTCCTCCAAAACGTCCACCGAATCGTCCTCTGCCTCTTTCTCTATAAGGTGATCTCCCACCATGACCTCTGTTTCTAAAGTCATTGTTGTATTCACGAGCAAATTGATTTGTATGACCCTCCATGTTTGCATACATCAATTTATATTGTTTTTTTGTGTGTATATTTCTCCTCGAAAATACGTTATTCATACGCTTTTAAGCGTCCAACAATGTCTTCGAAGCTCATGGTGTTAAGGTCCAATACTTGCTCCAACGACGCAACTATGTGTATATATTTCTTCCGAGTGAGGCTTTTAAGAAACTTCTTCACAACCTTTGATTTTTCGATGGTCTCTCCTAACGCAGCATATTTTGATGAAATTTCGGATAACTTTCCCACCAAGTCATCAATTTTCTCATCATCCTTCATCTTCAATCGATTAAACTCGGACATCAAAGTCTGTAACCTAGCTTCTTTAACTCTTTATGCTCCTACATGTCTTGTCTTGATTGCCTCCCATACTTTCTTAGTTGTATCATGTTCACCTATTTGTAGGATTAATGTTTCCGGTATGGATTGGAATAACAAAGCAATAGCCATGTTGTTTTTCTTAGCATCGGTTGTTTCTAACTCCGTTTCCATTACTTCCCACACCTTATGCACCTTGAGTGCAATTTTCGTTCTTATGGACCATACGGTGTAGTTTGTTGGATTCAGCATGGGACATACAATCGCATGAGTTCCTCCTCCTTCTTTTGCTTTATTGGCGGCGACGACGGTGGTAAGATCTCTCATCCTTCGAGGCAATCTTAAGCTCTGATGCCAATTCTAGTAACCAAATATGTGTGTGCAAGATTTGAGAACAAGATTAAAACAATAACTCTCTTTTTTTTCTTTTTCTTTTTGGCACAATAACTCTCTTTTATTGCTTAAGAAATAACTCAAAACTTAAGCTTTCTCAATTTCACAAACTCATAAGTTATGTCACACATTGACATCTCCTTATATAACAATATTAATCATAGTCCTATAAAGAATTACTCATTGTTTAGATAACTCCTAAACACACCTGATCCTTATCTCTTTGTAACTATAACTTGGTTTGGATTAGGATTATTTGCATCTCAAATTAACTTCAAACTTGATTCAACATACATTAGGTCAAATGAGAAATAAAATTAAACACGTTTGAATTGTTCTCATCTACCTTCATGACATTTAAAAAAAAAATTAAATTCTTTAATTTAGTTTTCTTAAATTTGGAATCTCGTGCTGAAGATGCGTTTGGAAAATGATAGGGTTGAACTTTTTAAAATTGGTAAAAGCGATAGGGAACTTCTTCACGTGAAGACAGGTCATCAATAAATGTTAGAGATTGGTTCTATCCTATGGAAGCAAATGCAAACACCAATTTCGTGTCTTTTTGTTTTTACAATCTTCTCTAAGATTTTGCACTTTCTAAGGTGCCTTACCCTTTCAGAGATGCTTTGGGCAATATATATATACTATTTTCTTCATGGATCTTCATTTTTAAGTACAATATATGTAGGACCAGAATTTGGCACACTACGTGATTGGAGATAGATCGCGATAAAAAAGACGTTAAGGGAAGAGATCAGAAAGGAGAGTGGAGTCGAGATACGAAATCTCTTTCCTTAACTCTAAGAATCTCCCGCAGTGTGATGGGTTTTGATAGATTCACGAGTCCCAGGGTAAAACCACTACAATCGAGTTCGCAAACGCTCGAATAACGATTCTAACGAACCGATTACTACGATACTCTCGACGAGAAACCAACTGTTAAACAGAGAGATTGTTGATATATGTTTTGATAGAGTGTGAGAATTTCAGAGAGTTTTTGTGTTTCAGAACATATCTCGAAAGGAAGAAGACGACTTCCTTTTTAAAACTGACAAAGAGGAGCGGTTTTTTTGAGAAACCGTAGAAAGGTCATTTGGTCGGTTTTTGGTCGGTTGTAACCGCACCAAAATGCAGCGTTTGGGCCTTTATATGTTCATGTGTTTTGGGCCAACGAGATGGGCTTTTATCTGCTCATTTAGCTGGTCCAAAAAGATATTTAATTGGGCCGGCAATGGCCCTTTAGCCAAAGCCAAAGCCAAAGCCCAAGGCCGAGCCTTCGTTCGGTCGGTCGCGCGTGTGGGATTCCCCTCCTCTCTCTCATGGTATATAGCCTTTGTTATGTTTTGAACAAAGGTATATGTGTGGCTCCTTATACCACTTGAAAAATTTCCAAACTTTAGATGTGGGATATTTTACATGTCACTCACATAAACCAAAAGGCTTTTCTCATTCACTTTTCTACCAAATTTGGATAAGACAAATGCTCAATACAAGGCTCATTTGTTTAACCAAAATATTGGTTCCAACAATCCCCCACATGAATAGAAATGACTCTAAACAAATAAGACTCGACTTAACTTAACTAGACATGACTAGACTATACTAGACTTCACTGGACTAGACTAGACAGACATTCGAGAGTAAGCGAAAATGCAACTATATCTGAGAGGTAGCGTTTTCCAGCTTTGAACCAATCATCTTTGATATCTATCGGGTTTACTTGGCCAGTTGGTGAACATGGTATCTTGAACCAACCGGATTTTTATGTAAACCTAGACAACAGAAATCGCATAGCGACACTTTCTCGTGGAGCTCAGTTCTCTATTGTGTTCATTTTGGCCTTGAACATGTCCTGGTTATCATGAGTGAGTGGAGAATATAGCATGACCTTCATTCTCCTAGAAACGGCCTCATTTCACACTCACTAGGTGATCTGCCATTAACTTTGTTCTAAGATGTTTTCTGTATCATGCCACAGATATCTCAAAGTTAATGAATCATTAAAAGCCACAGCTTAACCTTATCACACACACACGTAACACTGTTCATTATCCTAGGAACTAGGTATAGACGTAGTCTTTACAGTGTACAATTCTGAATCGGTTTGATTTTGTTGTCCATTTTGAACCTAGATCTTGGGATCTCCAGTCACATAGGTGAGGTATCCATCAAACGTCATCTTAAGTTATAGGCTTTAAACCCATTCCTTTTGATAATTTAACAACTTGATCTCGAGGCAAACTTTTTGTGAATGGATCAGCTAAGTTTTCTGCCGATTTGATATAGTCTATCGTGAGTACTCCAGTTGAGATCAGTTGCCGAATGGTTTTGTGTCGCCTTCTAATGTGACGAGATTTACCATTGTATAAGTTATTCAGTGCCCTTGATATCGCTGATTGACTATCAAAGTGTACACGTAATGTTGGCACTGGGTTTTCCCACATTGGGATATCTTCCAAGAAATTGCAAAGCCACTCTGCTTCTTCTCCAGCTTTGTCTAAAGCTATGAACTCGGACTCCATGGTTGATCTAGCCAGTAAAGTTTGTTTGGAAGATTTCCAGGATACGGCTCCACCGCCAGGCGTAAAGATATATCCGCTTGTTGATTTCGAGTTTCTAGAATCCGAAATCCAATTGGCATCACTATAGCCTTATAGAACCACTGGTTCTTTACCATAGTGTATTCTGTAATTTTTGGTGTAGCGAAGGTAATTCAATACCCTCGTTATAGCCTTCCAATGATTATGGCCGAGATTACTCGTATACCGACTGAGGACGTTTATAGAGTGTGCTAAATCGGGTTTAGTATAGTTTGTCAAGTACATTAGACTTCCAATTATTCTTGCATACTCCACTTGGGACACTGGTTCACCTGAATTCTTTGTCAGATGAATTTGAGAGTTCATTGGAGTTTTTGCAGATCCATTTGAATAAGTTTTGAACCTTTCTAGAATCTTTTCAGCATAATGATCTTGGGATAATGTAATTCCTTCAGAAGTTCTTATGATTCGTATTCCTAGAATTACCTCTGCCAATCCCATATCTTTCATGTCAAATTTCCCTTTGAGCATGTTTTTTGTTCTATTGATGATATCTTTGTTGCTTCCAACGATAAGCACATCATCTACATATAAGCACAACAAGGTATACTCTGTCGGAGTACTTTTGTAATATATGCATTTATCACATTCATTTATGCTGAAGCCATCTGACATCATTACGTTGTCAAACTTTTCATGCCATTGCTTAGGAGCTTGTTTAAGACCATATAGAGATTTCACAAGTCGACACACTTTGTGTTCTTGTCCGGGGATAATGAACCCTTCTGGTTGTTTCATGTAAATTTTTTCTTCTAACTCACCATTTAGAAAAGCAGTTTTTACATCCATTTGGTGAATTTCAAGATCTCGTAATGCAGCAATACTTATGATCATTCTGATGGAGGTTATTCTCGTTACCGGAAAATAAGTTTCAAAGAAATCCAAGCCTTCTTTTTGCCTGAATCCTTGCACCACAAGTCTAGCTTTGTACTTGTCTATTGCTCCATCATATTTCATTTTTGTTCGAAAAAACCATCTATTTCCAAGAGCTTTGCACCCTTGTGGCAGATCAGTTATTTCATAAGTATTGTTTTGCATGATGGAATCCATCTCACTATTGACTGCTTCTTTCCAAGAAGGCGCGTCTGGAGTGGACATCACTTCCATAAATGTTTTTGGCTCGTTTTCTGCTAGAAACACTACCAAGAATTCTGAGCCAAAATCTTTCTCTTTACAAGCTCTTTTACTGCGTCTAGGTTCTTCTGCTTCTTCAATTTCGTCATTGAGAGCAGTGCATGAGCTACTTGCTTCGTTTCCAGGGATATCCGCATCTCGTTGTTCACGAGTCCGTTTATTACTTTGCCTATCTTTACAGGGAAACACATTTTCAAAGAATGAAGCATTTCGTGACTCCATTATAGTGTTTACCTTGATAGTTGATATATCATACTTATGAACAAGAAACCGATAGGCATTACTATTATGCGCGTATCCGATGAAAATACAATCTACCGTCTTTGGGCCTATTGTAACCTTCTTTGGAAGTGGTATTGCTACTTTTGCCAAGCACCCCCACACTTTCAGGTATTTGTACGAAGGTACATTACCTTTCCAAAGTTCATATGGAGTTTTTCCAGTTACTTTATGAGGTATTTTGTTGAGAATGTAATTTGTGGGAAGCAAAGCTTCCCCCCCACATGTTCTGGGCTAACCCAGATTCCTGCAACATTGCATTCATCATTTCTTTAAGAGTTCGGTTCTTTGGTTCCGCAACTCCATTAGATTCCGGTGAATAAGGAGCAGTTGTCTGGTGAATAATTTCGTGTTCTCGACAGAATGAATTGAACGGTTCACCATATTCTCCTCCTCTATCACTTCGGATCATTTTTATCGTTTTTCCAAGTTGATATTCGACTTCCAACTTGTATTCTTTGAATTTCTCCAAAGCTTCATCTTTACTATGTAGCAGATATACATAGCAGAATCTTGTACAATCATCAATGAAAGTTACAAAATATTTCTTTCCGCCTCTAGTTTGAAGAAATTTTAAATCACACAAGTCTGTGTGAATCAATCCTAGAGGTTCGGTTGTTCTTTCAACGCTTGGTGATGGAGTTTTTGTGAGTTTGGCTTAACCACAAATCTCACATTTATCTTTGCTTATTTTCTGTTTTGGAATCAGGTTCATGTTCATTAATCTACTCATAGATTTAAAGTTAACATGTCCTAATCGTTCGTGCCATAAATTAAAAGACTCCGCAACATAAGCAAAAGGATTCTTATTAAACTTGTTCTTCGAGGTGGAAGCCTCGGTTACAACACTGACACCAAGGTCAGAAGAGCGAATTGCATTTTCAACAGACATTTTGAACAAACCATCACAAACTAATCCCTTACCGAGAAACATTCTATTTTTGGACAGCACAAGCTTATCAGCATTCAGCTTGACAGTGAATCCATGCTTGCTCATGAGATATCCCAAAATCAGATTCTTACGCATGTCCGGCACGTGGACCACGTTGGTCAAGCTCAGCTCACGTTCCGAGGTAAGTTTCAGAACAACCTTTCCATATCCAGCAATCTTCGAAGTAGCAGAGTTACCCATGCAGAGCTTCTCATTCCCTTTGTTCTTCTTGTAGGTGGAGAACATTTCCCTATCCATGCAGATGTGCCTGGTTGCACCGGTATCAAACCACCAAGTCTTTGGGTAGGTTTCAGCAACGTTTGCCTCAGTGACCACCGCACACATGTCAGCATCAGTGATGGTGGAAGTGAGATTAGCTTCAAACTTAGCATTGTTTTGGTCTGCCTTCTTACTGCGACACTCAGATGCCTTGTGTCCCACCTTGTGACAGTAGTTACACGTTCCAGAAAACCTCGGCTTTGAAGGTTCACCACCAGCCTTCTTCTTGAACTTTTGAGTGTTCTCAGGAGCAACCTTTCCCTTACCTTTGTCTTGGTTCCCTTTGTTCTGCCACTTTCCTTTCTTAGCATTCTGGTGCTCAGCCAAATTCGCATTGTTCTCACTAATCTGAACACTTGCAGCTTCGAGGTTCATGCGGTTTGTGGATTCAATCCGAAGTCCCATGATCAAGTTCTCCATACTCATCCATCCTTTTCGACTTGAGGTAGTTCTTTAAATCTCTAAATCCTGGCGGAAGGTTCTTGACCATACAAGCAACCTGATAGGTTTCACACAGCCTCATGCCCTCGGCATGAATCTCATGGGAAGGTTATGCACCTCGTCAACTTGTTCCATTAGGGGACGAGAATCCACCATCCTGTAGTTCTCTAATTTTGCCACAGCATTCTTCTGGGATCCAGCATCTTCTGAACGGTACTTCTTATCCAGAGAGTCCCACAATTCCTTAGACGTGGCAGCGTTACTGAACATGTTGAACAACTGGTCAACCAGACGACTCTGGATGTAGCCCTTACACAGAAAGTCACCGTGTCTCCACGCATCAACACTTGCAAGTGCCCGGAAATCAGTGTTGTCCGCTGGGAGGGAAGGACAATCCTCATGGATGTACTTTTCCAGATTGAGCGTGGTCAGATAGAAATGCATCTTCTTTTGCCACATTTTGAAGGATCTTCCATCAAACTTATCAGGAAGCAATCAAACAGAGTTTGCAGATGGAATTTGATCTGGTGGAAACTGAACACTGGCTACGGTTACAGTTTTAGAGTGTGTGGCAACGGGGAGTGCAACCATAACAGGCGGTTGATTCCCAAACTGCACTTGAGCAGTAGGCGTATCAGAAGATTCAGCCCCGAGGGTTACGTTAGCCGTAGCATCAACGTTGACATTGGTGTTTTCGTTTTCGGTTTCCATTTCTGAAAAACCAAAAAGACAGAGAAAACAAAAATTTGTTAGGATCGATTTAGTGTGTAAACACAAATAAATCAGAAAACTTTCGATAATAAGTTAGAATCGCAATTCAGAAGCTATTATCAAAAAACAGATCAGTGAGAACGTTGTGAAACGATCGCGATACAAGGTTTCTGTTAAAAACGTTTCTATTATCGCAATCCAATCCGTAAGGATTGTCTTAGAGTTAAGATTGTAGGACCAGAATTTGGCACACTACGTGATTGGAGATGGATCGCGATAAGAAAAACGTTAAGGGAAGAGATAAGAAATGAGATTGGAGTCGAGATACGAAATCTCTTTCCTTAACTCTAAGAATCTCACGCAGTGTGACGGGTTTTGATATATTCACGAGTCCCAGGATAAAACCACTACAATCGAGTTCGCAAACACTCGAACAACGATTCTAACGAACCGATTACTACAATACTCTCGACGAGAAACTTACTGTTGAACAGAGAGATTGTTGATATATGTTTTGATAGAGTGTGAGAATTTCATAGAGTTTTTGTGTTTCAGAACATATGTCAAAAGTAAGAAGACGACTTCCTTTTTAAAACTTACAGAGAGGAGCGGGTTTTTTTAGAAACCGTAGAGAGGTTATTTGGTCGGTTTTTGGTCGGTTGCAACCGCACCAAAACGCAGCGTTTGGACCTTTATCTGTTCATACGTGTTGGGCCAACGAGATGGGCTTTTATCTGCTCATTTAGTTGGTCCAAAAAGATATTTAATTGGGCCGGCAACGGCCCTTTAGCCAGAGCCCGAGCCCAAGCCCGGCCCGGTTCGGTTCGGTCGGTCTCGCATGTGGGATTCCCCTCCTCCCTCTCATAGTATATAGCCTTTGTTATGTTTTGAACAAAGGTATATGTGTGGCTTCTTATATACCACTTGAAAAATTCTCAAACTTTAGATGTGGGATATTTTACATGTCAGTCACTTAAACCAAAAGGTTTTTCTCATTCACTTTTCTACCAAATTTGGATAAGATAAATACCCAATACAAGGCCCATTTGTTTAACCAAAATACTGGTTCCAACAATATATTCTCTATAGATTATAGTGACACTGAAAATTACATGACAAATATATATGTAGGAAAAGCAAATATATATGTAGAAAATTACATGACAAATATATATGTAGGAAAATTACATGGCAATGCGTCAGGACAACGCATAAATTTTGAGAAATCCACAGTTACGTTTAGAAAGGATGTGCCTGAGGCTCGTCGAACAGAACTAAAAACAAGGTTACGAATCCCGACCGAGGGGGGTGTCGGGAAATATTTAGGTATTCCCGAGCAGCTACAAGGTTCGAAAGCGGAAGTCTTTGCGTATGTCCAGGAGCATTTGCATCAACGGATAAATGGCTGGTCAGCCAAGTTCTTATCAAAGGGAGGAAAAGAGGTGATGATTAAATCGGTGGCGCAAGCCTTACCGACCTATGTAATGTCCACTTTCTTACTCCCAAAGAGCCTCCTCCGGAAATTAGCAAGTGCAGTTTCTGATTTCTTGTGGAAAACTAAGGAGAATCCTAAAGGGATGCATTGGATAGCTTGGAAAAAAATGTGTCTCCCGAAGAATGCAGGGGATATGGGTTTTAAGTCTTACGAAGAGTTCAATCAAGCCTTATTGGCTAAGCAGCTCTGGCGACTACACCGATACCCAAAATCTTTAGTGGCAAGAGTTTTGAAAGGAAAAAACTTTCGCTACTCGAGTCCTTTTGAAGTTAGGAAACATTACCGGCCCTCCTATGGATGGCATAGCTTACTCAGTGCCCAACCTCTTCTCGACAAAGGAATGAGACGCACCATAGGCATGGGCGCCCAATCATGGTTTTGGACAGATAGGTGGATCCCAGATGTACATCCATGGAGAGTGCATAGCCTCGTACCAACCCCTAATAGGCACGAAAGAATATCGGATTTCATCGAACCCCGATCAGAGAACTGGAGGATAGATAAACTCCGGGCTTGTGTCCACCCAGAGGATATTGAACTAATTTTATCAATACGCCCCTCCCTCCGTGGAGCAATGGATGATTTTTGCTGGCACTTAACAAATTCAGAAATGTATACAGTGCGGTCCGGGTATGAAGTAGCCCAACAACAGTTGGAGGCTGACTTGGTGTACGCCCAATAACTACCTTCGCTTAATCCTCTAAAGGGAAAGGTATGGAAACAGAAGACATCTAGTAAGATCTGCCATTTTCTCTGGCAAGCTATCTCTGGGGCAGTAGCGGTTAATGAGCGGCTCGCGCATCGACACCTACAGCAAGAGAGGCATTGCTCTAGGTGTGGGAATAGTGATGAGACAATTAATCATGTTATGTTTACATGTCTGCCGGCTAGACAAGTTTGGGCGTTATCCCATATCCCTAATCCATCGGCCGTTTTTCCTATAAATAGTCTTTGGGGTAACATGGATTATTTGCTCTCACGGATTCCAAACAGGGATGAACTAGAGGAACATGTTCAATGTTTCCCGTGGATCATCTGGTACCTATGGAAGGCTAGAAATGACAAAGTTTTTAACAATGTGGACAAATCCCCACAAGCAATCGTTGAGTTGGCTCGGAAGGAGGCTTCGGATTGGATTTTAGCAAATAACTCTGTGGAGGTTCCTCTCCAGAACCAAAGAAGTGTACCAGAAGAAGAAGATTCGCATGCGGTGTTTAGGTGTTTCGTGGATGGCTCTTGGAAGGAGAAGGAGAATACGAGCGGGATGGGTGGATTTTGCAGCTTCAGGATGGGTCTACCGACTTATTGGGAACAAGAGGTATGCGGAGAGTTCTTTCACCTTTGCATGCCGAGCTATATAGTTTGTTGTGGGCCCTGTCAAGTCTTTGCAAATATGACCGGTACTGTTCGACGTTTTTCACTGACTCCCAAGAGTTAGTTAGTATGGTAGAAGACCCAGAGAAGTGGCTCAAATACCGTTCAGAACTGGATGAGTTGAAGGAGTTACGTATTTCTTTCCCAGACTTTACTCTCACGTATTGTCCTAAGGGGAAGAATGAAAAAGCAGACTTCCTTGCGAAGAATGCTCGTCTCCACAATAAGATCTTTTCATATGTTACCACGTCTATTCCGCATTGGTTCAAGGATGCTTTTGTATTTTTGTAATCGTGTTAGATAAGTGTTTTAGTGTAAAAAAAAAAAAAAGGAAAAGCAAACTCTTCGTAAGAAACTATCTATATAAATATAGTTTTTGAATTTAAAATACTTTTTGTTTCCATTTCTGATTAGCTTATCATTATTTTGGGTAGGGTAGATTCTCTTTTGAAATATTAGACATCCTATTAACTTTTTTTTTTGGTCAAAAATTCTAGACATTCTATTAACTTAAAAACTTCATTACTTTGTGATAGGCTCAAATTTACCCTGAGCTACTCTCTCAAATTAAGAGGTCGTCGTAGTAGGGGTCGAATCACTGGGAGTTAAATCGAACAATAGGATTATTGACTTCAAATTCGGCTAAGTAAAATAATATCAAATAAAGACAAAAGCAAATCGAAACAGAGAAAGATTGTTGATTTAAGATTCAATTAAACAAAGTGCTAGGCTTTTGGGTAATTCTCAGGATGAATCAGAATTGCAGGTTAAACAAAATCAGGATTTAATTAAGAACCGTTCTAGAACTTGGAACACTAATGTATAATTAACCAACTGTCGTTGCGAAAATTAACTATGTCTAAACCCTAGAAAACCAAATTTCTTTGCGAATTCAATCAATTTAAACAAGCATTAAATTCAAGTCCAATTAGTTCACAAAATCCCTAAACCAAATTTCTTTGCGAATAAGTAATTTTGCTCACCTAAGATCTAGTTCTGGCTAATCAATTACACTTTCGTGTCAATCTATCAACCTAAGGTAGCTAATTTAGAGTGATCAATTCTAAATCAGAGTTAAAGCAATCTAGGTGAAGAACCTAACAGATAATCCTAACAAGCGAGTTTACCCTAACAATTCATCATCATTCCATTCGAACTACCCTAAACCTAACAAGCGAACTACTCAGACATGGCAGCAAAGCAAATCATAGCTGAATAATACTGCATTAAAATAGAGTAAGAAAGAATTACAAAAGGGTTCGAAGAATCTCAAAGTGTAAAGTAAACTTGTCTCCCTAAAAACCCTGAAAAATCTCTCTCTTAAAGCTCTCTAAACTTTGTTAAGTCAAATCTAAAGTATTTTATCTAAAAACCTAAAATAAACTATTTATAGAGTTAAAACTCGTGGTGGGCTTTTATGACGGTCTATTGTAGCTCTCGGCCCATTAACTGGCGAATTTCCTTCTTTAAAACGTATTTAAGTTGGTTTCTGCGCTGGCCTGTCGATCGATCGTCTATGTGTATGTCGATCGACAGGCTGAAATGGAGCTGTCGATCGATCGTCCTTCTTGGGGCTGTCGATCGACAGGCTGCTTCATATCAACTTCTTTTCTTGCAAAATCCGGCTCCAACCTTGTTTACGTTCCAAAATGCACCGTATTCACCATAAAAGTTCCTCACGTGCAATAACCTGTTAAGACACTAAAAAGACTCGAAATACAACGAAAAGACTCGATAAAAGGACTTATATCATGGTCGAAAACCGGTAAAAACCATGATATATCACTTTGCATTTTCAGGGAATCATATCCATCGAGTAATGTGGAATCACTTACTGGCTCCTCTCATCGACTCAAATACCACTCACTCTCTTCTTCACTCTTTGGATTTGCTTCAGTGAAAATGTTCAAAGTAACCAGTCTTCAGATAATCAAGACTCAGTAAAGGTAAGAATTTGATTCACATAGCTCCAACAAACACCTAATAAGTTTTCGAATATTGATGGATATTTGAAAAAAACTTTGCACGCGCAGGACGTGGAAGATTTGAGATCAAATGATGGAGGAATATCAAACAAGTATATGTTTCCTGTAATCGCTCTATTAGCTGGACTACTGGGTGGTGTTTTCGGTATTGGAGGCGGAATGCTCAGTAGCCCTCTTCTCCTTCAAGTCGGTATAGCTCCCGAGGTAATTGAGTTCTTGGCTTGATCAAAATAGTCTCAAGGTTTTGCTAGATCGAAAGTTACAAGACGGTTTTTATTTTGTTGTAGGTAACTGCAGCGACATGTTCTTTCATGGTTCTATTTTCATCAACAATGTCCGCTATTCAATACTTGTTACTAGGCATGGAACATACCGGAACCGCAAGTCTATATGCATGTTTTGTGGCCTCACTCGTGGGACTAATGGTGGTCCAAAAGGTTATAAACCAATATGGAAGGGCTTCGATCATTGTCTTCTCGGTTGGTATCATTATGGATTTGAGCATTGTGTTGATGACAAGCTATGGAGCTCTTGACGTTTGGAATGATTTTGTCGCTGGTAGTTACATGGGTTTCAAGTTACCTTGTTAAAACCAAAGAAGGAAAAGTTTTTGTTTCTTTAGTTAATGGTTCACAAAGATGTGTATATCATCATGTTTTTGCAAGTTTCTGTTGGTCTTTGTTCCATTTGGTCATTAGTGTTAAGAAGTGTTCTCTTCTTTCCGTATGATTTTTTAAATTACTATTCAGAATGCACATCTCGTGCATTCGAATATATGGTCAAAATAAGTTGTCGTAAACCGAAACTCATATTAATATCAAATTCTATGTTTTTCTTTGGTAATTTTATTGTCACAATGGAGTATATGATCCGTAAGATGATATTTTGGTAACCTCGTGTATCTAAGGATTCAGAAAAAGTATCACATTTTCATCTAACACTTGATAGATGTATGTATATAGAAGTCTATGTACATGCAATCTTACACCAATTTTTAAAAAATCGGTAAAACCTTAATCAAATTCTACAACCTAAATTACGTGTTATCAGTAAACAATAAATTATCTATAGATTACGAGATACAAAGCTCGTCTCATTCTGTGAATCACCTATACATCTAAATTCTTCTTTTTGTACGATTACGAGATATAGAAGAGCTAAAGGAGCTGGATCTCCTGGTGAAAGAGAGATGGTGGACATCGCAGACCTGGAGAATGAAGATCTTATAGAAGAGAGCTCAATGAGAGTGATTATTAGATGCTTCAATCCGACGGTTTACAAGGATATGTTTTTACGATCGGAGGCATTGCTATATCATGGCGTTCCCAGAAGCAAATGCTTGTAGCTACTTCTTCAAATCATGATGAAATTATTGCATTACATGAAGCAAGTAGAGAATGTGTGTGGCTAAGGTTAGTATGTCAACACATTCGATCATGTAATGGACTACACGTACATGGAGCCAACGATCTTATATGAAGAAAATGTTGCATGTGTTGCCCAGACAAAGGAATGATATATTAAAAGTGATAGAACCAAACATATCCCTTCTAAGTACTTCTCCTACACCCAATAGCTCAAGAATAATAAAGACATTGAAGTGAGATATGTTCGATCATGTGACAATGCTGCAGATCTCTTCACAAAATCATTACATACCTCGGTGTTTAAGAAGCATGTCTACGACATTGGAATGCGCCATCAACAAGATCTATATGCTTGATCATTCGAGAGGAAACTTGCGTGGTTGCACTCTTTTTATTCTACTAGGATTTTCCTACTAGGTTTCCTAGAAAGATTTTTATCGAGGCAACAAAAGACACGATGAAAGAGACATAGTGACATTCTTCTTCAAGAGAAATGTTGTGAAAGGTCAACAAAAACAGAAAGTGAAAAATGCATTCACACTTACTTGCAGAAGTTTATTGTATACGTTTAAATTATTGTAGATCCTAATGTCACTATGCATGCACAGTAAATCCTATCTATTTATTGTCTAGATAAAGAACGTCAAATACGTTCTCATTTTGTGATCATCAGAACATTTCGACATCAATAACAATTTATCTTATTCTCTATTTATTTGAGCGTCTCTATTTTCCGAAGCTATAATAAATCTTTCACTTATTATTAAATTTTTCTTCACTTGAATTATGACATTACTTTAATAACAATTTTGATATTTTCGATCCATTTCTCTCTCAAACTTCACCTTCGATAATATACTTAAGGAAAAATGATATATTTTTCCACGAGAAATATGATATCTAAGTATATATTGTCCAAACTATGACCTCTTCTTATATATCCATCGATTGAAATGTCAATACCTATATGTCCACCAATTGGAATGTTCATATCTATATACCCACAAATCTCGGTTAATATTGGTTTACTATTTTGTAAATGGTTTGTTAACCGATTGAATTGATATTAAACCGGAATACGATCAATTAGGACCAAATTACCCGATTACAACCTAAACCAACACCCATCTTTAATATCTCTCTAATTTAAAATTCCAAATCGAAAATTCTAACTCAAGAACCCTAGAGAAAAATCCCAAATCAACATCTCTCTCTCAAATCGAAACTGAAAACACAAGAAGAGGAGAGGGATTTTCATGGCCCTTGACTATATGTTTCAATTTTCTTCTTCGGATTTTCTAGAGCAGCTTTTCCAGACTCCCAACATGTATTTCGGTATGTCCATTTACCATCATACTCATCACAACAATATGCTCCTTGATCCATATTTACACTTAATCTCTGAAATCGAAACTCCTCAACATAACAGCAATAACCAACGGAGATAAAATCGGAGTAATATCGGCGGAGATCTCAAGCAAAACTCGTTGGACAAGTGATTCAATATGAAGAAGCCAAGACAATTTGGAGAAGTAAAAGAAGGTTATCGGATTGAAAAGGAGAAGACATGTTGGTGAAAACCTATAAGAAGTAAAACAAGGTTATCAAAACAAGAATCGACTTCTTCTTCTACACTTGACGAGTGATTGTTACTAAAGTATAACCGAAAGCTTGGAGAAATTCATGGTGGAATCAAGAGAGAGAGACAACCATAGAAAGTATGTTCAGGGTTTCCAAGGGTTTCTTTGCTCTTTCTTCTCTTTTTTTTATCTTCTTCTTCTTGTGAAACCGATCAAGGTGTGATTGGTGGGTGTGAGAAATCTCTGTAAACGTTCTTAACAAAAAGGAATAAGATGTCCAATAAGCAGTAAGAACAAAGACTCAGTTTTTTTGTTTTTAAACAGGTCAACATCCGGTTTGATCAACATTTGGTTCTTTCGGTTTGGTCTTCGGTTAGTTGGAACCAATTTTTTTTAATAAACAAATGGGCCTTGTGGCATTTGTGTTATGCAAATTTGGTAGAAAAATAAATGAGAAAAACCTTTTGGTTTGTTAAGTCAGAGACATGTCAAAAGTCCCACATCACTAAGGGAAAACTTTTTCATGTAGTATATAAGTACAGTAAAACCTCTATAAATTAATAATGCTGGGACTTTGAAAAATTATTAATTTAGAGAGATAAATTAATATTTCCTTTTTAGGTAATACTTTTCTTATTTTTTTTAATAATGTTATATTATGAAATTTAATTAATCCATTGCAAAATGACATAACTTTTTTCTTTCAAAATACTCATTAATGGACAACAAAAGGGGCATATAAGACCATAACGGGGCCTACGGCAAAGAGATCCTTTATCTCCGTACTTATTTATTTTATGTACCGAAGTTTTAATTGCTAATATTCGCAAGGCGGAGCGGGGAAAAAACATTAACTGGACAGGTCTGGCAGTGTCACATTTACTTTTTGCGGATGATAGCCTATTTTTTTGTAAGGCTACAAAGGAAGAAGGCCAGGTTCTGAAAAGTATTCTCAATACATATGAGAGGGCATCTGGGCAACAAAGAAATTTCTCTAAATCATCCATTCAATTCGGTCATTCAGTGAATCTAGTTGCCAAACAAGAGATACAGGAAGCCTTGGGGATATCAACGATTGGTGGGATGGGCACTTATTTAGGAATCCCGGAAAGTTTGGGTGGCGCAAAAACAAAAGTTTTTGCGTTTGTCAAGGAGCATCTGAATGATAGAATAAACGGATGGACTTCGAAGTTTTTGTCCAAGGAAGGAAAAGAGGTCCTTATTAAATCGGTAGCGGCGGCTTTGCCGACATATGTTATGTCTAGTTTTAGGTTATCAAAAACTATTACCACTAAATCCAATGCTTTGGATTCTATGGTTGGAAGAGTACTATGCCAGCTCGATCTCTGGTTATAAAAGGGCTCATCAAAAGAGTCGGATCAGGAACCACCATTTCAGTATGGCGAGATCCTTAGATTCCGGCTCCATCCCCGAGATCAGCAACTTATACAAATGATCTTTATGATCCAAATATGATGGTTGACAGTTTGATTGATACAACGTCACGAACTTGGAAATGGGATTTTCTGCACGAAATCTTTACACCGGAGGATGTAAGGATTATCCAAGGAATTCTGATTCCATGAGTAGTAAAACCCGATACGCTAGGGTGGCACTTCACAAAGTAGGGCAAATATTCGGTTAAGTCAGGATATCAACTTGAGCAACAAAGTCAACTAAGGAAAATAGACCCCCTCGTCGGCCCAACTATACGACCTTTGCAGGCACATGCATGGAAGGTTATTTGTCCGCCAAAGTTGAAACATTTTTTGTGGCACGTAGCAACGGGTTGTTTATCGGTCAGTGTGAATTTGAATAATCGAGGAATACGGTGTGATACACAATGTATGCGATGTGGATTGGATGAAACTATTAATCATGCCCTTTTTGAATGCCCGCCGGCATTTCAAACATGGGCTCTATTAGGCATTCCAACCGGAAGGTGAATTTTCCCGACATCCTCCACTTTTACGAATATGGACTATTTATATTGGAGGATGCCGACGGGAAATCAAGATATGCGATTCCATGGATAATATGGGAAATATGGAAAGCTCGTAATGATAAAATATTTTGTGACTTGGATAGAGATCCCTTGATAGTTTTAAGAAGTGCGGAAACAGAGGCTTTGGAATGGGAATCTGCTCAAACGGAGGAGGCCGCCCCTATGCCAATTGATCATGAACATTCACAGAGTCACCCGGCTTATCCTGGTTTGAAGTGTTATATCGATGGTTCTTGAAAGGAATCTGACCGATTTTCAGGTCGTGGATGGTACGCTTTCCAAGATTTAGAGACAGATATTATGATGGGGCTACAAATAGTCGACGAATCCTCTCCCCTTTGCATGCAGAGTTTGAAGCTTTAGGATGGGCCACGGTGTGCATGCTCGAAATGCAGGAGACGGAGGTAACTTTCGCAACAGACTGCTTGGAGTTGGTGAAGATGGTGTCAACACCGACGGAGTGGCCAGCATTTTAAGCCCATTTAAAAGAATTAAAGAGATTGAAGATGAAGTTCGCTTTTTTCTCCTTAGTTCATATTCCGCGAACTCTTAATTCAAAAGTTGATAAGTTTGCGAATGGTTCTCGTATAACTAGTTCAGAACTTTTCTTTGTAATCCCTTCACCACCAGCTTGGATTACCGAGCCGTGGTAAGATAGATTATTATCCTGATGACAAAGAAACAAAAGACATCAATTTTTTACTTAAAATTTTGATTATCGAAATAAAATGGATGTTATTATCATAATATACGGTCAAATCAAAATGATATACTATGTATAAAATTAAGAAGAAATCATGGTTATTATCCCTAATGTCAATATATACATTTAAAAAGAGTTATATATAAATAATCAATTATTTTGTATACAATTTTTCAAAAGTTTATGATACAGACCAAGAAAACAATCCTAAAAGTTTTTGATGCAATAAGTAAAGTTAAAAATAAGGTCTAATGAGATTTTTAATTTTAAGTCAAAACAAAAATCTTTAAAACCATGTTTTAGTACATTATCAATTTATCATAGTTATATATATATATATAATTATAATAATATATATATAAATATACATAATTATATATCATTATTAATTTATACTATTATTGAGACTATATTTTAGATGGAAGTTTCAAAAAATGTATTATTTTATCATTTTATCGAATTTTGCTAATTTTTACATTAGCCCGACTCGGGACCAGAAAATATTATTAATTTATGGTGATTATTAACTTATAAAGTATTAATTTATAGAGGTTCTACTGTAGAGGCTTATGTACTTATGTTCAAAACATAACAACACTATAGACCATGAGTGAGAGGATGGGAATCCCACACGAGCACCGACCGACCGAACCGAACCGGGCTTGGGCTTTGGCTTTGGAATATCTTTTTGGACCAACTAAATGAGCAGAGAAAAGCCTCTCGTTTGTTGTCCAATACGCTGCGTTTTGATGTCAGTTTCAACTGCATCGAAATAACTTCCCTTGCGGTTTTAAAACTGCTCCTCCGTCGGCTTTTAAAAGAGAAGTCGTCTTTTTCGATACTCCGAAACACAAACATTCACAACTCTATCATCAAACATCAAACATCAAACAACAATCTCTCTTCATTTATCAGTAAGTATGGTAGTAATCATTTCATTAGAATCATCGTTCGAGTGCTTGCGAACACGGTTGTAGTGGTTTTATCCTAGGACTCGTGAATCTATAAACCCCGTCGCAGTGCGGGAAATTCTTAAAATTAAGGAAAGAGATTTCGTATCTCGACTCCACTTCTCTGATCTCTTGCTTTAACGTCTTTTTTATCACGATCCATCTCCAAAAAACGGAGAAATCATAGTTTGGACTATATATACTTAGATGTCATACTTCGTGGGGAAATAAATGGTTTTTCAACATTTAAATCTAATTACCAAAAAAACAACATAAAATAAAAACGAAAGTCCTAAATAATTTATTGGAAGACAGCAAGCACTTCTTATAAGTTATAAGTAAAGTTAAGACCTTCATTTCCCATCTCCACAAACCCTAGAAGCATTTACCATTTCCGTTCGATCCCAATTCCGATGACGAAGAAGACTCTTAACCCTTTAGACGATCCACCAACCGCTTCCTCAAGCGACGACGATGAAGTCCACACTTCCGCTGGTGAAGAAGAAGAAGAAGAAGAAGAAGAAGACTCTTCATCAGAAGAAGCTCCTTCCGCCGCCGTTACAGTCGCCGTTCCAGGCAAAACCACCGTAACAAAACAAGGGTCCGATTCAGATTCCGGATCCGAAACAGAGACTGATTCCGACTCTGAAACTGGATCTGGCAAATCCATGGCCGTCACCGTCGTAGCAACAAACCCTAAGAAAAAGGAAGCAACTTTAGCTTTACCAGCGATGAAATCAGGCACGAAGAGGCCAAGTGAAGGGACTTCAAGAGACGGTGGTGGTAACGCAAAGAAGAAGAACAAGATTGGTGAAGATATAAAGAAACCAGCTTTTCAAAGATTATGGAGTGAAGAAGATGAAATTGCTTTATTACAAGGAATGATTGATTTCAGAGATGATACAGGTAAGATTCCTTATGAAGACACTAATGGTTTTTATGATTACATGAAGAAATCGATTAGTGTTGAGGTTAGTAAGAGTCAGTTTATGGATAAGATTAGGAGTTTGAAGAAGAAGTATACTGGTAAAGGCAAAAATGGTAAAGATGTTTCTTTTACGAAACCTCATGATGTTAAGTCTTTTGGATTGTCAAAGTTTATTTGGGGACCTGATGGTATGGGTATTGAATCTGCTAAGTCTAATGGGATATCGAAAAAGAGTAAGAGTAAGAAGCTTGAATCTGTGAAACAAGACTTGTTTTTGGGTAATGGTAAAATGGTTGAAGAAGTAGATGATGATGATGATGATGGTAAGAAAGTTGTGGTGGAGACGGGAAAGACAACTGATTGGTTTGAGAACTCGTTTCTTGTTGGTTCGATTGCGAGTTTTGGTGTTGATGAGTATACAGTGAAGCAGAGATGGAGGGAGGCGCCGGTTGAGGATAAGAAGAAGATTGAAGAGAAGATGAAGGCTTTGCGTGCTAAGGAAATTGAGTATGTGTTGGAGAAGACTAAGTTTTTGAATGATTTTGCCTCTATGATCGCTGAAGCATCGAAGTAACGAGAGATGTTGGTTCATCGGTTTTTAATCGGAATGTTATTGCCAATGGCTGTCTTTCGTTTTCGGATCTTAGGATTTATCCTTTTCTATGTAACTCTCTGGTTTTATCTTTTGAAACTCTCTGTTTTGTGGATTGTTGCTTTTATATGAAAACACCATGGAAGTATAAGTATGCCATGTTTGAGGCAAATTTGGTCAGTATGAACAATAACTTTAGTATAAGTTGATAATGAATCAAATGGGTTTCTTTGGACAAGTTTTGTTAAATTGAGTTCGAATCTTTGGACAAGTTTTGTTAATAACTTTAGTATAAGTTGATAATGAATCAAATGGGGTTTCTCTGCAGGTTGTGAATATCCGAAGATCCAGAGGTCTGATCTTAAACAGATTGTCCAAACCTTTTCTACTCTTAAGAGGAACATTTTCAGCTATTCTTGTTTGCGTTTCAGTATACAGAAAGACATGATCAAGCCGGCGATACAAGGAGTGATCAATGTGTTGAAATCTTGCTTAAAATCGAAATCAATCAAGCACGTAATCTACACTTCTTCAGCTGCTGTGGTTTCCATCAACAATCTTTCTGGACCTGGACTTGTGATGAACGAAGAAAACTGGACTGGCATTGATTTTCCAATTCCTGATGAGTGGCCTGCCTTCTCTATTTGGGAACTTCATACCATTTCACCCGTTTCTCGCTCTCACTTGTGTCTCGCTCAGTTAATTTGAAAACGAATTGTTTGGCTTGTTCTACTCGTCCACGCGCTTGTAATTTCGTTTATGTAAGCATTCGTCCGCCTAGTTAGATTTCCAGTTATGGGTTATTTTGCTACTAATAGTTTGGTTGACAACAAAAACAAAACAAAACAAAACAATATCAGACATGAATAGACAAAAAACTAATTATTTTGAAAAAGACGTGATCAAATTTACTTAAAATAATTAAGATAAAAATTAACTATTAAATTTATTTGGTATCAACGTTTTTGATCGTATTTTGTTTATTTTCATGGATGATTTCGTTTTGATTTTTACCTTTCTAGATTTGATTTTTTCACGGTAATAAAAGATTTTATTATAAATCCGCGTATATGCGGGTCCTTTACCTAGTTTTGTATGTTATACTATAAAATAATAATAATAAATGTAAGATAAGTTTTGTATGTTATTTATTGATCTTGTTAATTATTATGTTTGACGCATCAAACTTTATATAATAAGATATTTTAATTGATAAATATAAATATATAAATTTTTATCATCACAAATAAAACATCAATTATTCAACATCAAACATCGTATTGTAGTACGTCTTATTAGAAAGTGAGACGCAAAATTTAAGAAAAATAATGAACTTATCGGAATGGACTTTAGCATATTTTTATTTGAGAAATTCTTTAAATACCACACTTTGAAGTTTTTTTCTCCAAAATAACACATTTTTTCTAAAAGTTCCAAAAATACCACTTTTATCAATAGTTCCAAAAATACCACAAAATTAAAAGTTGATTTTAAGGTTTATAATTTAAAAAATTTGGGTTTGGGTTAATTATTCCAAAATTAGGATATAATTTTAGGGGGTAGGGTTTGGGTTTGGGGTTTAGTTTTGAATGTTAATTTTGTGGTATTTTTGGAACTTTGGATAAAAAAAATTGAATTTTTTGGAAAAAAAACTAAAGGTGTGGTATTTTAGGAAGAAAAAAATACAAGTGTGGGTGGAAATTACTTTTTTTATTTTATATCAACAAGAGTCTTAGTGTATTACTAATTGAATAATATCTAACTACAACTTAATTTTAATTTAAATACATGAAGATATTATTCAATGCTTTGTGCATCATCTGCCTCTTAAAAATTTTTTTTGGAAATTATCACTTTCAACATGCTACTTTGCAAAAATATCACGGGTGAAAACATTTTAACACTAGTGCCACAAGTTTTAAAAAATATTCTCACATTACCCTTAATATTATTTTGTCAGATTTTTTATTTTCTCTATATTTTTCTCTACATGTGTGAGATTTTTTTTTTTCTTTTTTTTTTCTTTTCTCTCTCTTCCCCATGCATCAAATTCTTTGTTTTTCCCTTTTTTCTCTCTCTTCCCTCTCTTCTCTCACCGTCAGGTTTTTTTTTCTTTTTCTTTTCTCTTTCTTTCCTCTCTTCTGCATCATATTATTTTTAAAATATTTTTTTTTTCACTTTTTTTCTCTATACATTTCAGATTTTTTTTCTCTCCTCTCTCTTTCATATTTATTTTATTTTTCGCTCTCATTATGGACCACATTTCATCAAATTTCATCTTTCTCTTTATGAAAATTCCAGAATAAATTGATGGTGAGAAAAACATGAATGTGAAATTGGATATTGTAAACTTTTTTATCTCGTGGAAAGAAAAACAAAGAACATTTTTTAAAAAAGTACATATGGAAACATAGACGCAAAACACAAAAAAGTTTTTCAATTTTTTTGGTTTGGGTTAACTAATTTACACTTAGGGTAATGGGTTTTGGGGATAGGGGTAGGGTTTGTGGTTTTTATTGACAAAATTCTTTTAAAACGCTTATAAACTTTACAAAACGTTTATAAACCTTACAAAATGCTTATAAACCATACAAATCTTATTATATAAAGTAGAGTTTATCAAAATTGTAACTCATTAGATGGTGACATGTGTCTAATATCGATCGAGATGATGACATGTGTAAACAAAATTAAAAACGGAAAACTAACAAAAAAACTATAAAATACTTAAGTAAATAGTGAAAATGAAAAATTGTAATAGTTTAACTTAATTAGAAAAAAATCTATAATAGGATAAATTGTAATAGTTCAAATTAGTTAAAAAAAATAGAAAACTAACAAAACAAATGGTTAAGTGACTAATTAAATAATGAAAAGAAAAAATTCTAATAGTTCAAACTAATTAGATTTTTTTTACGACAGTCTAAAATAATTAGGAAATAAAAGTAAAATTTATACTCCAAACTACATATATAAAAATTAAGAAAGAAATCAAGAAGATATATAAGTGGCAAAAAAAATTGAAAGTATAAAAAGAATAGTTAGTAAGAACATTAACTTAAAGAGAATATAAAAAAGAATATAAAAAATATATATATAGAGAGAGAAAATAAAAGAATCTTATTATATAAAGGAGATGTGATTTGAACTAATTTATATTTTCTATCTTGCGTTTAACTGTTGGACCAATTTTAATCACACATTAATTAAGGCCTCATGAGCCAAATAATTAATAAGATTAATTGGTAAAAATGTGAATAAAAATGAGCCATGAGGTTCATGGAGAAAATCTCAAATACAAAGTTTAAAACCTTACATTACATTATGATGTAATTGAGATAAATAAATCTTGCCAAATGATTTAAAATTGAAAATGAGATATAAATTTGGATTTGGCAAATTGATCATATATCAAATGGGCCAAATTCAAATGAATTTTGTGGTTAATTGTGTTTATCACAAAACCAAAACAAAAAATATCTCCTCATTTAATTTCATAGAGGAATAAAACGTGTGCATCAAATGTCAAAACTTTGACATTCATTGTCAAGATGTCACTAACGTTTTCTTCTAAAATTTGGCGAGAATAAAGCATGAAACGAATGTATGTTAATTGCATGATTTGAATTTTTTTTTTGTTGTCAACGCATGATTTGAATTTATTTGAGTCAAATTATTGCATTAAACAAATTTCATAATTCATGCTTGGGTAAAGCCTATAAAAGACAAACACCATCACTTCTCCAAAAATACTCTTGTATACTTTTTGATACACAAAAAATACATTCACAAAGTATAAACAAATTCAACAATCTCTCATCTCTTCTTCGAAAAAGTGTCTCAAGAGTATAACGTGGATTCTTAGTTCATAAATTCTATAATCGAGTGTCCGATTATAGTCTAACACATTTTTATCCTGGGATTCAGAATCTCATTAAACCGTCACACTACGGGAGATTTTTTATGAATTAAGGAGAGAGATCATATCTCGACTCTATGTATTTTTTATAAAATCGTTTTCATAAATCGTTTATTTCTTCACCTTAATTCGCATTTTCTCAATCCGGTTTTTGGGTTCCTACAATCTTAATTCATAAAATCCGCTTTCTACTTATCGCTTGAATCGGATTGATATTGCGATTATTTTATTTCAAAATAAAATAAAAGGAGAAAAACGATTTTGAATTTGCGATCTCTTTCATAAGTGTCTCGTGAATTCGAAACGATTTTCTTTATCTTTTTCAATTTCTGAAACAGTTTATGCAAACGTTTCATAACGCTTTCGCGGAAGGTTTCAAAATTGAAATTTTTTCTAATACGATTTCCGTGAAGGCCTTTAAGGCGAGATTCGCGAAACGTATCTAGAAAATTTCTTGGATAAAAACCTTTTGGTTAAAATCCAGAAAATATTATAGTGATTAAAAATGCTTTCTCAAGCTATCACTGTAATCATTTTCATCCAATAAAAAGTCATAACAAAAGAGAAGATTTGTGATATTGATATTAATTGATAATCACAAAATATCTTCTCAAAAATTTGGATTAAAAAAAAAAACGTTAGCACTAAAATAATTGTCATTAATTTGATGATTTGAAGTCTCACTTAATGTGGAAAAACATTTTTTTTATTATGGCTTAAGAGAAATCATGAAATGAGCACAATTTAAATTGGCCTTGACTTGAGCAATTATTTTAACGACCAATATGGTTTTATTGCTCTTGATTCTCTACGTGGTATTGTGTGAAGATGAAAATGCTATAATTAGCTATCATCTCTCATTACTTTACACACATACTCATTTTGATAATGATTCTATTTATCTTCTTGATACAAATCACGACTATCAATGATGAATGCAATGTTACAGGAATCTGGGATAGCCCAAAATCTGTGGGGGCAGTTTAATGATAAATAAATAAATTGATAATTATACGGGTTTCAACTTAAAATATGATTATACGGGTCTCAATTTAGAAACTACTTATATGGGTTTTAATTTAGAATATAATTATAAAATTCATAACTATATAAATAATTATTTTCAATATTTAATACCCGCATATTATGCGGGTCCTAATCTAGTTGCTTATAAACCATACAAATAGGTTTAAGATTTATAAACCTTATAAACTGTACAAAACGTTTTTATAAACCTTACAAAATTCTTATAACTCATACAAATTACTTATAAACCATACAAATAGGTTTAAGGTTTATAAACCTTATTATTGTACAAAACGTTTATAAACCTTATAAAATGGTTATAAACTATACAAAGTTCTTATAAATCTTACAAAATGCTTATAACTATACGAAATGATTATAAACTTTATAAAAAATTACAAGGACCAGTGATGAAAAAAAACTCAGAAATAAAAAAAAAACATATCTGGAACCCTGATTTGTAGCAAAATTGAATCAAAAACCCATATTTTCAATACAAATCAAATAAAACCAAATTTACAACAAAAAGTGACAAAATCCGGATCTAGATCTACATGAGAGAGATATATTCATATTTTTTTATCTTCTTCAACCTCATATAGAAAGAGATACAAATCAAATAACCCAGATTTACAACAAAAAGTTACATAATCGGATCTAGATCTAGATTGTTCTGCATTTTTCAACCTCATAGAGTAAGATGCACAAATCAAATAAAATCAAATTTACAACAAAACTTTCAAAATTTGATCTAGATCTGGATCTATTTGAGAGAGAGAGAGAGATTTCAAATATGTTGTCTTTTTAAGTGTCATAGAAGGAAAAATAGATCTTCATTCTTAGAGAGAAGGAGGAGAGAGAGATCTTCATTGTTGTAGAGAAAAAGAAAGAGAAGAGAGGGAAGAGAAAAAAAAATCAGAAAATAATTGGTTAGAAAGATCCATGTTTTTGTAAGGGTATTTATGTTCTTTAGACAAAAATTTGTGGCATTCTTTTGAAACCAGCTTTCAGCGTGACATGAGTGAAAAGTGGTAATTCAAAAGTGGCATTTTTGCAATTTTCCCTTAAAAAAAATGAGAATCAATTATGTGAAAAAAAATCTTACTAAAATTTACAACTAAAAATATGAGATTTCATTCGTCAACGTTTTGAAAAATAGATATATGAGTAACTTCATAACAAAATAAACCTAATTCAATTTGGAATAGAAATATTAAAAAAAAATATTTGGAAATAATGAAAAAATTAATTGAAAATAAAATAATAAATAAAAGGAGTCAAAACAACTTAATATTAGTCTGTCATTAGTTTTTTTACTTTTCGTGTTCTTTTAATAGGTTATATATTAAATTGAAAAATACAAATAAGAATATGAGAAATGAATTCAACAAGAATTTGGAGAATAGAGTAACCAAATAGTAAAAAATAAATTACTTCAAACATAAGTAAAGAAACCAATTATTTTGTTATAGATAAATAGAAAGTATCAAGAAGAAATAAAAATGTGATAAAATTTAATTAGAAATCAAACGAGAAAAAATCAAATTGAAAAATTAACTGTTAAATTTATTTAATATCAACGTTTGCAATCTTATTTTATGTATTCACGAATGATTTAGTTTTGTGTTTAACCTTTTTGTATTTGAATTTTTTTCGAGTGATAAAATATTTTATCATAAACCCGCATATATGCGGGTCTTTTACCTAGTTTAATATATTTTGCTGTAGATATATATCTAACATATTATGATAACATGTAAAACAATTAGACCGCACAAAAATTTGTATAGGCTCCGATTAATTGTTTTAGGTTCTAAGAGTAGGGTTACTTCCCACATAGGCGCCTAGCGATTTTTTGAGTAAAAAAGTTAATTAAGAAACAACCCATTATAAAAAATTGTTCTGAACAGGGAATATAATCAATCGTGCACAAATACATTTTGCTAACATGCATTTGTACTCTCCATTTTGCTAACATTGTCGAAATAAGCTTGCTTTGATACGATGTTTTTAAGAAATTAAAATATTTATATTAAGAGCATATATGATTCATTGTGTTGGAACCTCAACATTGTATTCTTGGGGTCTTTTCCTTTTAAACCGATGCCGCTTTGTGGTATTAGTCTCTTAGACTTGTATTGACGGATGAAAATCTAATTAAGCTCTAACAATATGTAATCAATTTTTGATTTGAAGTTTTGTGTATCTTAAATAAATTAATTCATGACTCAATTAGTTTAAAAATGATTAGATAAATTTAAAAAATGACACTCATGGATCATATATACCCCCTCGATACTATCCACGAGTATGGACTATCTTTCATTCAACAGATTTGCACATAATCCCTAAACCCTAAACCTAAGCAACTTTTCCTTGATTTTGAATTTCCGGAAAAGGACATAGATCGATGAGTCCATTAAAAACATAAATAAAAAAAAAGGAAAAACACGAACAAGTGACTTTTGTGTATTTACAAAAGTAGTAAAAATGGTAATGCAGAGATAGCCATTTATGGAAGTTTTCTGATTAGGAAAATAGAAGCCAAATTGAATAAAGTAAAATATTTAGAGATGACAAGAAAAGGTATCTATAAGTAGAGGAATATATGAAGATGTAGACAATCTCTGTCTTTGTGTATTAATTGGTTTTCTCTGTTACAATATGGGAGGCATAAAACGTAAGATCAAGATTGAGAAGATCGAAAAGAAAACAATATTATCGGTTGCTTTCACTAAACGGCGCGACGGTCTCTTCCGTAAAGCAACCGATCTCTGTCTTTTCTCTCCCGACACTCAAATTGCAATCTTAGCAACTCCTCCTTCTAACAACTCTCATGCTTCTTTCTACTCTTTCGGTCACTCCTCTGTCGACCACGTTGTCTCCTCTCTGCTCAACGATCAGTTTCCTCTTCCGACAAACCAAGGGAACATGTCAGGATTAGGGTTTTGGTGGGAAGACGAAAGTTTTGACCATTCGGAGAACGTCGAAGAACTGAAAGATGGGATCAGTACGCTTTCGAGGATGTTGGATAGTGTGAAGCTCCGGTTAGCTGCTGTGAAGAGTGCTCAAAGAGATGATGGAGCTTTAGTGGTTCATGAGGAGGAGAATCTTCAGCTTTGCAACACCACTACGAACAACAACGTAGAGTCTACGTATCAAGTTCCTAATTTTGAAGGAGCCTCTGGTTCTGCTTCTGATTCTGGAAGTTTGGTACGGATCGGGGAGGATGATTTCCAGTTTGATGATTTGCTTAAGTACGACTTCAACATCGATTTACTTTAATTTGATGATGCTCTTTAATGCATCATATCCGATTTTATTAGGTTAATATTATAATCTACCAGTGCATTGTGTTTTGGGTTTTTTTTTTTGCTTTTTTTTGTTTGTTGGTTCGGGAATAATACTACCATACGAAAACCAATTTTTTATTTTGTGTTTTGGGTTATTTTTGGAGACAACTAGAATAGTACAAATACAATAAAAAGTAAAAAACACACACACAAGTCTTCAGTTGAAAACTAAAAATAAACACACACACAAAGTCTTCTTGTAGGTTTTCTACTCCTTTCAGTCCTTTCCGCTCGATGCGTTCGGGATACTTGATCGGTAAAACATTTTTTTCATTTTAAATTAGTCATTGTTTGTAAATATGAAGTTTACGGTGATTTTGAAGCAAAAATTAAAAATTGGGAATGGGCTTTAGAAAGTATGAGAAGTTTGCATTACACGAACGTTACCTTTGCATCGACTTTTATGGAAGTTATTAAAGCCTTGCACAAGCCTCGGGAATGGCCATCATTCAGAGCAGGGGCGGAGCCACATGCGTCAGCGTGGGGGCAACTGCCACCACTACCAATATTAATTTAAATCCCACTAAATTATATTCTCCTGCCCCCATTAAATTTTTAAATTCGTCTTTTGTTTCATATGCTTACCTAAACTGTTTGCTATAATCAAGAAAATAAAATGGAGTGTATATATAATTGCTGCATGAAATAAACCTAAGATATGATATTGTAATCCCTGGTTAACAACTTAACATTTAATCGTGTAGCAATTAATTGCTTAATTTCTACTAAAGAATATTGATAACCTTAAATCAGTTTTAATATATTAAATAGTACAAATCAAAAATGTAAAACAACTATCTTAATTTCTATTAGAAATTATTTTATTAGATTTAGTATGAATATATAGTGGCATATATGTTGGAACTTGTTTTTTGACAATGGCGTTGGTCAATATTTCGGTGGCTTTTCCGGACAATTTAGCTGTTGGAATGACCGAAATTTAGAATCGTTTGGATTCATTGTAATGAGCACTATGAGATAGTGTATTCATTTGTCAAAAACGGTGTTCGTTTGAATGAGAAATGTTGGTCCAAAGTTGATGAGTTGGAAAGCTTGAATATTTGGCTAAGTGTAAAAACTAGCAAATGTCTCACATTGGAAATTAGAGATGAAATATCTCTTGCATATAAAGGGGATACACTTGTATTGGACAAAAGAGATCTTCGGACCGGGGTTCGGCTTTGGGTTTCAGAATTGGCAAATGGCCCAAAAGAATAATTCTTTTGGTTTAAATTATTTTGCCTAAAGTGTTGATTAAGTCAACATATATCTCCTCTATTTGATGTGCTACTAATATTGGTAATTAAGTGCAAATTCAAGTGTTTTTGATTTTGTAACTTATAAAATATTAAACTCGTGGTCAAATAGGTGTTGAATGAGATTAAATTCTCATGACTCCTCTTTATGGCTTGTCAAGCACTTGGGCTATAAGAATGCCCTCATATTTCTCATGAAAAATAGACAATGGAACATACCATTGGAAACAAGATCAAATAAAGTTCTAAAAACAATTCTCCTCATGATCTCTTCTTTTCTTGTGTCTGAGAGTACACGCATAATTTTTTGGTTCGATAGGTTCTGTTCGATAGGTGATGGAAGACAGAAAAAATGGCAGTTGTATCATGGGAATCTTATCGCTATGAAACCGTCACACTACATGGTGTTTAAAGATTTAAGGAAAGAGATTTGTCTCGCCTCTACAATTCCTTTTCATCATTGTAATTTGGTATTGTAATTCTTGAATTTGTTCTTAAATTATCTTTTCATATATCAGTTGCCCAATTGTAGAAATTCGGGTCCTACAATATATTCATAAGATATAATATATATTGACTAAAAAAATATTTACTTTTATATTTTAACAAAACCGAGCATAACCGATATCTTATTATATAAAGGAGAATTCGTCAAAATTATAACTCACGAGATTATGACATGTGTCAACTAATTGATTAGATTTTGACATGTGTCAATCATTAAAAAATGTTAGTTTATTTATTGTTTTGAAATGTCTAATTTCCATTTTTAAAAATGGAAACTATTAACTAAAAAAAGTGAGAAAAACATAAACTGAAATTTTTAAAAATAGAAAATATCAAATGTATATAAAATCTATAATGTAAAAAAAACTAAAAGAATCTTATTATATACAGGAGAGTTCTTCAAAATTGTAACTCATTAGATGGTGACATGTGTCTAATATCGATCGAGATGATGACATGTGTCAAAATACTATAATTATGTTAAACCAATAAAATAAAGACACATTAATATATTTTCTTATTGTTTCATTAACATATTTCTAAAAGGCAAATCAAACTCTAATGTAAATTGTTTAAAAAAAATATAGATACCATTAAGTTAAACAACAAAAAAGGCAGGTTAACATATTTTTTAGTGTTTAATTAACATATTTCTTAAAGCCAAACCAAAAACTATATATGCCAAAATGTAAATTATTAAAATAGGAAAAGTGTTAAATCTAAAAAAAAGTTAGTACTTCAATAAAAAAGTACATTACCTGATTCGGAAGTTTTTCTCCCTGTCTTCGACAAAAAAAAGTCAAATTACCTTATTTTTACCTTATTTCTTATTCGCAAAAATAACTATTATATATAAACCTTTTCAATGTTTTTCAAAGATTTACATAAACTATTATTTGAAAGGTTTTTCAAAGAATACAAAAATCTTTACACATACTTTTCAACATAATTATAGAATATTTCAATATAGGTACTTTCAATGTTTAAAAAAAAATTGTATGAAATCTTATAATATAAAGTTGTATGCGCAGCAAACTATAACTCACGAGATACGACATGTGTCATTGTTAGTTTAGATTGTGACATGTGTCAATAAAAATTCTTAATCTATATTATTTACTTTTAAAATCAAATTGTAGTCTAATTTAAAAACTAATAACAAATAAAAAGAAAATTTTCAATAAGAAAGGAAAAATAAAAATAAAGTAAAAAACGGAATTAATGAAAAAAATGTAGTTATAACAAAAATAAGGCAAAAAACTGCATAACAATTAGATAAAAGATAGTGAATGCAATTGGAAAAAAAAAATTAAGTGACGATAAAAAAAAGTATAGTTGTCATCATGGTCAAATAAACTAAGGCAATTAGGTTTCATACCAATTAGCAAACAAAAATCTATAATTTTTATATAATAAATGAAGACCGTTCTCAATTTTAATATGACATCAATTTATTTTATTCTCTTAATCAAGCGAATTATAAGTTGGAAGTAAAATGATAGAATATGAAAAGATTATTTATGCAATTAGAAAAAAATTAACTAATGATTATACGGATTTCAATTTATAATATAATTTTACGGGTTTTAATTTATAATATAATTATACGGATCATAACTACGTAAATTATCAATTTTAATATTTAATACCCGCATATTATGCGGGTCCTAATCTAGTAGTATTAACATAAATACACGTTTATCACTTTTTGTGATTATTTAGCAACAAATTTGTTGTAAATGGATTTTTTAGTTAAGAATAACATGTGTTTACATATATCATCTCTAGCATAAATAAATCAACACTTATGAGAAATTACAACTCACAAGATTGTCATATCCGTAATAATTATTTAGACTGTGACATGAATAATTATCATCATATAAATTAATATTAAAATTTTATTCTTTTTAGTTATTTAGTTTTGAAAGAAGTCAAAATGATAATAATAAGAGACAATATTGGTTTATAAAAATGGAAACCATTAAATAGAAAAGGTAAGAAAAATAGAAACTAAAAAAATGGAAAATGTAAAATATATATAAGATTTGTAATGTAGAATATATTAATGTTTATTTTTCAAATAAATTTAATTTTAAAATTTATAAGATTTTGAATATGCCTTCGAATATTATATTCATTTATGAAGATTATTTTTGGATTTGTAGATATTTTGAACCTGTTTCTAATTTTTTCGACTCGCGGTTAACAAAATATAATTTTGAATAAATAAACGGGATTTTAATTTAGAATACAACAATACGGGTCATATCTACACAAACTATCAAATTTAAACATTTAATATCCGCATAATATGCGGGTCCTAATCTAGTATATTCTAATTATAATTCATACATGTTTTTGAATACCAAAATCTGAAAAATGGATTAACTTCTTTTTTTTTTTTAGTTAACATAAGGGTTCTAGCCGAATTTCGGTTAATCTCCCATGATGGATGTAACCATCGAATAGCTACCAAATACATTTTCAGAAAGATCTAAAACGTAGCACCATTTTAATAATAATAAAAAGAAAAAAAAAATTTACTTAAAGCCAAATGTATATGTTTATTATATATGTCCCCAGTCAAATACTTTTCTAGAGACATATTGCTGGCCCCTTGGATCTCACTATGGACCCAGTGGCAATCGCAGAGCTTCAGATATAGCTAAGAGAGTGACCTCCGACTTACGGCTTCATTCATATGTCGCGGACAGAGCACCAAGGTGGTTAAGAGGCTTATTCGAAGAGGAGCGAGCAGCTACTGTGATGTAGTATGTCCAATTTTCAATGGAAGAAATGCTCTGTTTTTTTTTACAATTGGAGGTTGTCGTTTTTTTGCTCTGTTTTTGGAGATGATTGTTTTTGTGCTCTGTTCCTTTGGAGTTGGACTTATGGCCTTATGTGGCTCTGGATTCGAAACTTGTTTTCGATTAAGAAAGTTCAATATTTAAGTGAAAAAAAAAAGTTTACGGTTTAACTTTTCTTCCTCTTTTTCATGTTTGGTCATTTATTTGAATTCGATCTTCTTCACACTACCTATTGTATAGTTTCAAATAACAAAAAAATTCAATGTTCAATGATTTTGGTCATTAATAAAGTTCAATGTTTTATTTTATAACAAAAAAATGTTGATTGTATAGTTTCAAATAACAAAATTAAAAAAAACAAATCAAATAAAAAAAATCTAAAACTTAGATTACGTATGATATATAAACTAAAAATTCTGCCAAATCATCTTATTTATTTCCACACATTTTGGTTCCAGTTTGTATTTTTAAGTTATCATTTTCTGTTGTAGTATATATACATGCATTTAATCTCTCTATATAATAGTAATATGAGTTTTGTATACAATAATTAAGGGGCTGTTCGTTTGTGTTTCTAAATGCAGTATCTAGACGCAGTATCCGAATATTGTTCGTTTGTTTGTGTTTCTGATTAATGCGTCCAAAAATTGTATCTGGATGCACCTGTGTTCGTTTGGTGTTATTGGACGCATCATCTAGATTCTAGACGCACATGATATAAAATGACCAAAAACCTCATATCTTGTATTAATACTAATATTTATTATTTAAATTATACTTATAACTAAACAAAAGTAAATTTACAATTTTGGCGGAAAATGTAATTTTACAGGTTTTGCGGAAATATGTAATTTTGCGTGTTTTGCAAAAAATGTAATTTTCCAGATTTTAGCGTAAAATATTAATTTACGATTTAATTAGGATACACAATTTTGCGGCTTTGGCAGAAAACGTGATTTGGCGGGAAAAATAACTTTGCTGTTTTAGTATGGAAACACAATTTTGCGGCGTTGGAAAAATAATTTTTACGGTTTTAGCGGGAAATATAATTTTACGATTTTGGCGGAATAACTAATTTTACGGTTTGACGGGAAAAATAATTTTACGGTTTTAGCGGAAAACGCGATTTTGCAGTGTTGGTGGGAAAACTAATTTTGATGTTTAAGTTTGCTGTAGTTATGAAAAGATACAATTTGTGGTTTTGACAAAATAAAGAGTAATAAATTTGTTATGTTTATAAAAGAAAGTATTTTTGACTTTTGTAATTTTGGATGAGTTTCAAACTCATCCAATCTCTACTTTCAAACTTATCTAGAATTTTTGGATGAGTTTTGTTCTCATCTAGTATCTCTATTTAGACGCACCTCTTAATTTGATTTAAACTAACAACATCTGATAATTGGATCCAGATGATGTGTCTGGATGAGTAAACGAACAATCCCTAAATATTTTGTTTCCTAACATCGATCACATTTATTTTAATGTGTATAATACAATCTATGGTTGAAAACTATATTTTCATAGACACTTAGATTGATTGTACACTAAGAAAGTCTCTATTCTCTAGACACAAACATTTCTAATAATTTCAAGTTTTCGGTCATGTGTGAAGTTCTCTTGCAAATAAAGTTTTTTTACATGTTTGAAAACCTCAAAAATCGAGCTTACCTAAATAAATTGTGAAAAGTGATCACAGATCATTTCTTTAGTTGACGTCATGAGCGATAACTCAACCTACTCTTTAGACCAAAACACTTTTAAGTTTTGTTGTCAATAGAAGAGCATCTTAATAATAGCTTTCATGTTGTCTATGTTACTGCTTTTGGTTTATTGTCCTCCTGTAAATTACAAAAAATTTAGTCGAATTAGCAAAATGATGATTTAAAATCATAGAGCCGGAACGGATTGTTTGTTGCTTGTTCGTAAATCCTAACCAACATCATGCACAACACATCCTATATACCCTATCTAATCCACAATCCTTCATTCCTTGCCTTAGTCACCGCGGATCATGCATTACCATCGCGGGTAATCTCTTTACATGTATCACAAAGAAGGCATAAACAACATAACTGAATAATGTGAACGATCACCCTGTCCCCATTTAGCCACAAAATAGACATCACAACAAACAGTCAAACATGCTTATCAACAATCACTCGTCAAACCATATCATCCCAAGTAACTCGAGCAGTCTTCCTGCAATTAGACAAGCGTTAGCGAACATCATTGCCTCTAAACGTGTTGTTTGATCTAGACTCTCCGTAAAAAGGATTGATCATCAAGGCCGAGCCAGCAGAAAACAAAATCACGATAAACAAACAGTCGAAATCACCCTAACAATCAAGACTCGATGAATCTATGCATTAAAACGACCCTAGAGACCCACAGTCACACACTCACCCTAGTCACTCAGATCCGGTTTTGCCTTGATCCGGTTTAGTTCTTACACATCTTGCTGTGATGGATCGTCGATTCCTCCACGACAGTTCCCGCTCTTTCCCATGCGGCACGACAATGATAACCATTCCCGCTTGTTTTTCAAACACAACCCCGCGTTTTGGTTTGGTAACCGTCCCGCGTTTTGGCTTGGTAACCGTCCCGCCAAAACACTTAGTGATGCAAGCTAAATTTGATCAACGTAAATGCAAATTCTCAAAAGTGTTATGAATTCTAATTCCTCAATCAACTAACCACAAGTGCATGGTGTAATCAAAGTAGTAATCAAGGGTCATTCTTCCACAAGGATATGATGCTAAAACAATTGGAATGCAAGAAACTAATGAAGCTAGGTGAATACAAATGATGGGGTGAATTTCGATTTTTGCTAAATGTAAATGACTATATAGAATGATGCAATAAGTAAAATGCAATAAATTAAACAAAGAAAAACCCTAAAAAGAAACAAAGCTATGCATAAGTAAAGATAAAACAAGATTAAAATGCAATTTAAGAAAAGTCAACAAAAGTCTATGCAAAAGTCAACAAACTTAACAAAGATAATATATATGATAAAAACATGGAATTTGAGTAAAGATGATTGATTTGGATTCAAACAAGTGAAGATAATGATGCACAACAACTCAATAGAGCTAATTTTAAAGCATGAATCCATTTCATGTAGACTAATCCACTTCCATGGTACTAATCCATTTCTTAATCAATAATTAGCACAAATTTCCATCTTGCCAAAGACTAATCAAGAATCATTAATGCATATGTTAATAATAGCTTACAAAACTCCTTAGACATTAACTTCCATTGTGTAAGATGAGAAATGGAAGATTAGAGTCATCTAGACATTTTCACCAACACCTTCCGAGCATGATCTAGATTTGAGGTAATTACTTCCTAATCTAGCATTAAGTGCTCTCTAATCAATGTAATATGAAATATTAACAACTTAGCATCACTAATATTCTCTACTCAATATCCATTAAGATAACTACTCACTAATCATATCTAAAACAACTAAAGCATGAATATGAAAATGCATAATGAAAAGCTTAAAGAAATAGACAAGAAAACTTTGCTAAATCATAAAAAGTGAAGTCTTTTCACCTCAAATCCCTCAAGAACACATTATATTTAGAGTTTACACAATGGTAAAGAGAATAGGCAAAAAACTTAGGGTTTTAGAGAAAATAAGAGTATTTTATAGGAAAATGTTCATAAAGACTAATCAAGAACCTTAATGCATATGTTCATAATAGCTTACAAAACTTCCTAGACATCAACTTCCATTCGCTAAGATGAGAAATGGATGATTAGAGTCATCTAGAAATTTTTACAAATACCTTTCGAGTATGAAAAGACCATGATCTACATTAATGCATATGGAAGTTGGCTAAGAGTATTCCAACTTGCTAAAAACTAATCAAGAACCTTAATGCATATGTTCATAATAGCTTCAAAACTCCCAAGGCATCAACTTCCATTGGCTAAGATGAGAAATGGATGATTAGAGTCATCTAGACATTTTCACAAACATCTTCCGAGCATGAAAAGACCATGATCTACATTTGGGGTAATTACTTCCTAATCTAGCATTAAGTGCTCTCTAATCAATAAAATATGAAAGATTAACAACCTAGCATCACTAATAAACTAATATCATATGAATCAACCCTAATATTCTCTACTCAAGATCCATTAAGATAACTACTCACTAATCATATCTAAAACAACTAAAGCATGAATATGAAGATGCATAATGAAAAGCTTAAAGAAATAAACAAGAAAACTTTGCTAAATCATAAAAAAAGTGAAGTCTTTTCACCTCAAATCACTCAAGAACACATTAAGTTTAGAGTTTACACAATGGTAAAGAGAAGAGGCAAAAAGCTTAGGGTTTTAGAAAAAATAAGAGTATTTTATAAGAAAAGCCAAGTGTACCCCTGTCAACTCGGGTCAAACCCGGTCAAACTGCGACACTGCTAAAGGAAAGCTCGTATGGATCGACCAACTAAACGGCATGCTAACCCGTTCCAAATGGCCATTTCGAGGGAGTCCATTTTTGCATTATAAGCCTCGTATGGATCGGCCAAGAGATTGGTTTATCTGGTTGATGAAGAAGTTTGAAAACAAGGAAATAAAACGATAGATTCAAACAAAGCATTCAACACCATCACCCAAGATAATACTAAGCTAGCACGAAGCGCTTTAATGCTCATTCAATCTTCCCGCAATATATCGCTACTTCAATCTTTTTCCTCTAGACTCAATGATCAAGCATTCACATACCATTCTATCCACCAATTCTTTAACATTCATTAAGGGTTAATGCATGATCTTACTTATCAACTATCAAACATGTTCAAGGGTAGGTAAAATAAGGCTAATATGCAAAAGATAAGGCTGTTACTAAACGTTTTTAGGTGACTGACACTCAAGAAAGAGTAATGCAAAACATCATGTAAAAGCAAAGAAGAAATGGAACAATTGATGCATACAAATAGGTGCTTCCATTCTATCCAACCCAAAATGATCTCAAACTCCTAAGTTCTACCCATGAGCTTGCAAACTTTTCTTTCTTTTGGTGATCTATGCCCTTGAATTTTTCTTTAGACTTTTTAGCTTACTCTAGGGGGTTTCTTTACTTGCTAGACTCTTTTCTTTACTCCTATCCTTTCCTCTATGGTTTCTTTTTATACTTTTCTACTAGCCCTTTTGGGTTTTAGCTTATAGAGGGGATTTTACTTTTACAATCAAACACTAGAGTCTTTTCTTTTTTTCAATGGTATAACACAACCTTTCCCTAGAGTAGCTCAACTTCTTTTCTTTCTTTGGTTTCTTTTCATTTAGGTGCAACACGCTTTCTTTTGTTCTCTCCAAGACACTCACTAAACCCAACCCATAAAAACAACAAATCCTAACCTATTACTAGTCTTAAAGCGAGACTAGTGATATATCATGGTTTTTACCAGTTTTTGACCATGATTTAACCCAGTTTTATCGAGTCTTTTCGGTGTTTTTCAAGTGTTTTAGAGTCTTTGCAGGTTTGTGTACGTGTGGAGCTTAATTGGTGATTGTGAAACATTTTAAAGCATTGTGGAAATAGGAGCTGAAGTCGCTAGGACGGATTTTCAATTGCCAAAAGAAGGTGTGTCGATCGACACCAGAAGGTGTGTCGATCGACACCAGAAGGTGTGTCGATCGACACAGGCCCATGACGAAAAGACTTACCAGTTTTGAAGAATTCCTTTTCGCACCAGAAGTTCCAGAAGTTTATAGTAAAAGCCCATCACGAATTTGAGGCTTTATATATAGTTTTCTTTTAGGTTTTTAGAGGGATGACATTAGATTTTATTGAACAAATTGATAGAGAGTTTTTGAGAGTTTTTGGGAGACAAGTCTACTGCGCTCTTGCGATTCTTCGAACCCTTTGTATCTCTTCCTTATTCTTTTTCCATATGCAGTATTATTCAGTTATGATTTGTTCTGCTTCCATGTCTGAGTAGTTCTCTTGTTAGGTTTAGGGTTATTCGAAAGGATTGAAGATGAATTGTTAGATTTAACTCACTTGTTAGGAGTATCTCATTGGTTCTTCACCTAGATTGCTTTAACTCTGATTTAGGATTCGCGACCCTGAAATTGGACATCTTTGGTTGATAGATTGACACGGAAGTGTAATTGATTAGCCTGAACTAGATCTTAGGAGAGCAAAATTACTTATTCGCAAAGGAATTTTGTTTAGGAATTTTGTGAACAAATTGGACTTGAATTTAAAGCTTGTTTAAATTGTTTGAATTCGCAAAGGAATTTGGCTTTTTAGAGTTTAGGCATAGTTAGTTTTCGCAACGAAAGTTGGTTAATTATACATTAGTGTTCCAAGTTCAAGAACGGTTCTTAATTAAAATCCGAACATATTTTAATCTGCAATTCTGATTCATCCTGAGAATTTCCCAAAAGCCTAGCTATTTGTTTAATTGAATCTTAAGAAACCAAAAATCATCATCTGCTTTAAATTAGTTTTTGCTTTTATTTTACATTATTCGCTTAGCTCAAGTCGAAGTCGAACATCCTATTGTTTGATTTGACTCCAAGTGATTCGACCCCTACTACGGCGACCTCTTAATTTGAGAGAGTAGCTCAGGATTAAATTTGAGCGTATCAACTAGCTCTAAACGAAAGTAGTTCTTTGTCGTTCCCATCTTTCAAGATTTTACTTGTGTATGCATTTTCAAAAAGGAGACCTCACTTAAGAAAATACATGTAGGTTTCAAAGAAAGATCAAGGTTATGCAAGGTAGGGAGAATCATCCTCATTCACATTAGATGTCGTGAATCGAGAAGGCCATTTGGACTAGCAAAGAGTGGTAAAAAGAGTATAAGATAGTCCAAATGTGTATATAGTTACTTTAAACATGCATATCAAGTCTCTAAGCAAGAAATTAAAGCCAATATTAGGTTCAAATTGATAGAATTGACATCAAGTCTGATACGCTTTAACCTAATCACGAGTTTCAAGTGAAGAGATCAAGATGCAAAGAAGAAATGACACATTACTATGTGAACCTAAAAGAACCCCGACAACCGCGCCAAAAACTCGATGCAAGCTCAAATTGATCAATGCAAATGCAAATTATGAAAAGTGCTATGAGTTCTAATTCCTCAATCAACTAACCACAAGTGCATGGTGCAATCAAAGTAGTAAGCAAGGGTCATTATTCCACAAGGATATGTTGCTAAAGCAATTGGAATGCAAGAAACTAATGAAGCTAGGTGAATACAAATGATGGGGTGAATTTCGATTTTTGCTATATGTAAATGACAATATGGAATGATGCACTAAGTAAAATGCAATAAACTAAACAAATAAAAACCCTAAAAAGAAACAAAGTTATGCATAAGTAAAGATAAAACAAGATTAAAATGCAATTTAAGAAAAGTCAACAAAAGTCAATGCAAAAGTCAACAAACTTAACAAAGATAATATATATGATAAAAACATGGACTTTCAATTAAGTTGATAGATTTTGGTTGAAACAAGTGAAGATAATGATGCACAACAACTCAATAGAGCTAATTTCAAAGCATGAATCCATTTAATCTAGACTAATTCACTGCCATGGTACTAATCCATTTCTAATCAATAATTAGCACAAACTTCCATCTTGCTAAAGACTAATCAAGAATCATTAATGCCTATGTTCATAATAGCTTACAAAACTCCTTAGACATTAACTTTCATTGGCTAAGATGAGAAATGCATGATTAGAGTCATCTAGACATTTTCACAAACACCTTTTGGGCATGAAAAGACCATGATATAGATTTGGGGTAATTACTTCCTAATTTAGCCTTGAGTTCTCTCTAATAAATGTAATATGAGACTAACAACTTAGCATTACTAATCTCATATAAATCAACCCTAATCTTCTCTACTCAAGATCCATTAAGATAACTACTCACTAATCATATCTAAAACAACTAAAGCATGAATATAAAAATGCATAATGAAAAGGCTTAAAGAAATAAACAAGAAAACTTTGCTAAATCATAAAAAGTGAAGTCTTTTCACCTCAAATCACTCAAGAACACATTAGATTTAGAATTTACACAATGGGTAAAGAAAAGAGGTAAAAAGCTTAGGGTTTTAGAGAAAATAAGAGTATTTATAGAAAAAACTAAGTGTACCCGGGTCAACCCGGGTGATGTAACTCATGTAAGGAATTTTAGTGTGCACATGGTCATTGCAACAATTCAATCAAATGAATCCTAAATCACACTAACAAACTCACATAATTCGTTTGTAGCATAGTATAGGGTCAAATCACTATTAGGAAAGGATTTAACACATTAAGCTATAGAGATTTTTACTTAAGCTAAGGGAATAGAAGATTTGGTTTTAAGATATGCAAGAAATGCTAACAAATGCAAGAATGACATATGCAATAAGCTAAAGATGCAAGAAGTGAAACAAGATAAAAGCATTGGACCATGGGTTTAACTTTCAATAAGAAGACACTAACAACCTAACAATGAATCAACAGATTGAGTTATAATCCAAGTTCAATTCTCAAGCATGGAACACGGAAACTAGCACACCCACTGTCATGGCGCGATACTACTTTGTAAAGCTCCCATCTTCGCTTCACTTTCGTGGCCAAGCTTAGGAGCTTTCCAAGCATAAAGAACAAGTTCCATTAATCTCACTTAGATGCCCTAGCATCACTGCAGTGGCATAGAGATTACTAAGCTCATAAAAAGTGGTTCAGGCATTTCATCGAACACCTATCAGACGTGAAATGGCATATCATCAAGATTCAAGCGATCAACCTTAAATCTAGCATTAAGAAAACCCAACTGAACAATCAAACAAAGAACAACCTAAATCATCATCATCTAATCATCAAATCAACTAAATCAAGCTTTCCCCAAGATCCAACTAAAAGACTACACTTTAAACAAGAAGAAAAACATGAAAGAAGAAGATGAATGATGCATAAAACATAAACGATAAAATTGGTGAAGAATCTTAGAGAAAAATATGTTTTTACAAGTATTTATGGTAGAGGAAACAATGGAACTCGGGTCAACCCTAATTATTTGGTCAACATTCTAATTTTTCACTATGGGACGCTGCATCGGGTATTTGAGGTCGATGCACTTGTTCGATGCATTCTCTGGTAGAAAATTTCTTTTCTTGCATCGACCTAGTCTTGGCTGATGCACGTGGTTGATGCATTCTCGGATGCTTCATTCTTCGCGGCAGACTGAATATGCGCCTAGTAAATCAATCACAACTCCTTCAATATAGCTCCGATTGAGTTGAAACCACCGCCATCGGAAAGCTAACTCAATTTCCTATTAGCTTACCAAATTTCAGAATAAACTGGGCGCGGAAAGGTCTTCAACTGATCTGATCTTTAAGGCAGCTCGGACTGATTTTGTTGTAGTGGATCTTCTTTATAGACTGGGACCAAGCATGGGCTATCGGTGGCTTCTTGTCGTCAGGGACGATATACAACGTCTGGCTCTCAGTCCCTAGTGTCTCGATGCTTCTTTGACCCGTAAACTCTCTCGGGATATCGGTCAACACCAATATGTAATGATCAATATTCTACTTCTTAGCTCTTTTTCCATTCTTTCCCAACTCCTTTGCACCATACACTTATGTTTAATCTCTTCCAATCTCATTTAACTCCAAAAGACTCCAAAACACCTAAAAATAAGAGAAAACAATGTAAAATGCACAAAATCTTATTCGTACACTCTAAAATGCAATTCTAATAGAAATTAAGCTAATATGAGATTAAAGATGTAATTAGGATGCAAAATATATGAGATAAATAGATGCAAATAAGAGCCTAATAAGTGTTAAAATACGAGTTTATCACTGGGTCAAACCCGGCCAAACTGCAAAACTACTAAAGGAGAGCTCGTATAGATCGACCAACCGAACGGCATGCCAACCCATTTCAAATGGCTGTTTCGAGGCAGTCCATTTCCGCATTCTGAGCCTCGTATGGATCGGCCAATAGAACGGGTTGTCTGGCCGATCCATATAATGGCTCTAACTCCAATTTCTTGTTCTTCACTTTTCCAACTTGATTATTCTCTCCATTTGTTCCACAATTGATTCAAAACTCCATTTGTACATAGCATAGAAAAAATATGCATGCAAATGCAAGAAAACAAGAGTTTGGATTCTAGACTCAATCTATAGTAAAGCAAACAAAATATGAAATAAAACATGTAAAAATCTAAGCTAAATGTCTATAAATGCTACTAAAATGCATGCTAAGAATGAGTAAATTATGCACTTATCACTTAGAATATTTTTTCCATTTGATCCAGTCTGCCGTAGAGCTGTCCTGTCCGAAGAACACTGCCGATCGCGGTAATTATCATGTCTAAAATCCGACCGCGGTCCAAAAATTTGTCTAGTTCAGATTCAATTGCCCAATTCAGTTTCACTTAGTCTTTTGAGTTTCCTCGGCGAAAACTGCACAGCTTAGCTCGAAACCAGCTTGATCACTTCGAGCACTTCAATTTGCCTCACTCCTAGTAACCGTCCCGCCAAAACACTCAAAACAATTTTTTCCATTTGATCGAGCCTGCCGCAAAACCATCTTGTCCGAAGCAGACTAGTCGGTAATTATCATGTCTAAAATCCGACCGCGGTCCAAAAATCCGTCTAGCTTAGCTCGAAACCAGCTTGAGCACTTCACTCTGCGGTGGTCATTCAACAGAATACGGACGTTACAGATTTCCTCGTAACTCCACCACAAATAGACTTTAGTGTTGATTTTTACGATAAAAACTAATCCATCACAAAAATTCTGATGAAGGTGCATCAAAAAATTGGCCAAGATCATGGCAAATGTATTGCAAGTTGTCAGGGATGGATGTCACAAATGTATCGCATATTATGAAGTTTTTCTGATGGATTTACGTATCCTTCATCTATCACAAGTTTGTGAAAGATTTAAATTATCGTTGAGAACGACAACAACTTCATCACAAGTTCCTCAAAAGTTTGCAATGGATCACATCATTGCAAGTTTGAATTATTTTCTGCGATACAAAAAAATCATAATTTGATTTATGCATATGTAATTAATGCTTATATAAAACTAGTGGTAAGAAAAATTAAAAATGAAAATGTTTGTCAAAGAATTAGAGCATAAATTGGAAAAAATAAAGAATTAGAGCATAAATATTTGTGGGTGTAAATAACTTCTTTTGTGTCATTTATACTTTAAAGGACGTTGAATAAAATGTAGATTTCAGTTTAAATTCTGTGGTTTTGTTTAGAAAATCAAAGATTCAAAAATAAGTTTGTACCAAGACCAAATCGACAAAGGCTGGAGACCAAAAGCTCCCTTGATCCAGTACGGTGGTTCATGGATCGTACAGCCTCTCCTAGAAGGTTGGCTTCATGCGCAAGATTTCTTCCAAGCCTGACCCAATGACTTTTTCGTTTGTGGCTACCCAAAGTCGGGTACCCCTTGGCTCAAAGCTCTAACTTTCACTATCGCAAACCGATCTTGCTTTGACCATTCCTCAAAACCTCTCCTAAAACACAACCCTCACGACATTGTTCCTTTCATTGAGGCCGAGTTCCCTTTATTCCGTCAAGGTGATGACAATGGGAACGCTCTGTTTTCGACTCATATCCTGCTTAGATTATTACCCAAATCCATTTCGAAATCGGGTTGTAAGATGGTTTACATCTGGAGAGACCCAAAGGATACATTTGTGTCCAAAAGGAAAGGTCAGACAATGGACCTCTCAATAGTCTTGAGGTCAACGATCAGGTGAAAAAGATGACGATCTGGGACAATGGATTTCGGAGATGGAGGAGTTTTTACGCCAAAAGGATTCCAAGGACTTGGAGAAAGTGAAGATGGCACAAACAGTAATCAAAGGTGAAGCTCTAGTTTGGTTTCACGGTTGGGAAGATATGAAGACAACTTTCTTGTTGCTATTTGGTGACGACGATGATCCGGAGAAGATCAAATTGCTAGAGCAATGGCGCAAGGAATCACATCCCGATGCATCAAAGATTCAGACGGAGAAGACAACAATAACGTCACTTGCATCAGTTCAAGAGGAAGAGGAGAAATTGATTCAAGATCATGAATCTTCTGGGTCTATAAAGGTACCAATTTCGAATTTGGAACCAAGCTTTCAGTTGTGCAAAGAATCATTGGTTGTTTGTGAGGATTCTCACTCTAGTGTTGGGTATGGGGACTTGTTGGGTCAACAAGATTGTGGAAGAAAGGGGTGAATTGTGTCAGCAGTTGACTGATGCTAAAACCAGGAAATTTGCACACCAACTGTTCGCTAAAATGCCTCTGAGAAGAAGCAAAGGGCAACAACATTGTATGCATCTCAAATTTGCTAAGTCTTGGACATTTTAGTTCAAAAAACGAGCTAAACTGAGAGAGACGAATGACACCACGCAGCATAAATGTACAATGAAGTTTGGAAAGACACAAGATTGCCTTGTTGGGGATATGACATGTCACGTAGAGAGTGTTTATGGTTGCATTCCGCTGGCATTGCTCAGATTTAAGGGGCTGAGAACTAGGAAGATGAAGTGGTTAACGTCATGGAGATTCAAGTTTAAACACAAGGTAATTCCGAGAGAGAAAAGAACGAGACATAGAGTCAAGTTCAAACAGAAGCAGCTTCATCTCACTAAGATTAGAGAAATCAAGTTTGGTACGACGAAGAAGAATGCGAGATGGTTGAGACACAAGAAAGAAGACTGTAATTTGTGCAGGACATATTATTTTCTTGTGTGGCAGTGTTGGAGACACAAGAAGCTGCAGAGAAGTAGAAGGATGCTATATTTTTTCTTGCAACAAAATGGAAAAATGAAGATTTGGTGGGGGCTACTACAAAAGGGAGTTAGGCCTTTGTTATTGCGGTTTACGATTGGCACATCTGAAATGGTGACGAAAGATGAGTTCCATCTACAATCTGACTTTGACCTTGATGCTTCACAGTCTTGTTTTGGCATATATAGGCCTTGGACTACAAAAAAGAGTTCCTTAAAGAGCCTTGTTTTCAACATGTATGTTTTCCTGGTTCTAGATAGAACACGACTGTTATGGTTTTTGGGGAGGTACAGAAAAGACATAGAGGAAGAGGAGAAGCATTCATATTGTGGAAGGAAGCTTATGGTGTCTCAGTATCTGCAAGGAAAGGGAGATTCAAGTACTCGGGCTGTTGGAAGAATAGGGAGAACCAAAAAGCATGATACGACTAGTAGCTACTGCGTTTTGCATCAGTGGAGAGTTACACAGGCACAAACACATCGTTATGGCGAAATTAGACATTGATCTGTTTCAGTTTTGCCACCCAAATGGGAACACATTCAGCTTGAGTACAAGCTATGTTTGTGACGCCCGTAAACCATTTTTGGTAAAATGGAGGGGCTGTCGATCGACACACTTGTGGTCTGTCGATCGACAGGGCTCTTAAGGGCTGTCGATCGACATACCTAGTGGTTGTCGATCGACAGGTGCTCGAATTGGCTGGTTTTCTGGTTCGATTTAAGTCGTTCAATTGGACCGGGCCGGTTTGGGTAAACCCTAGGGCTTCGTATTTAAGAGTTTTTGGCCGCATTTGAGCGAACCAAAGTCCCAAAAATCAGAAACAGAGAGTTTGAGAGGAGTTTCTCTTGTTCCTGATAGTTTGTGATTAGGGTTTCGTTCTTGATCGATTTGAGGTGGAATTTCGTGGTGGTTGTTGCTGAATTCGTGTCTAGCCTCAATTCTACCAGAATCTAACCGAAAATCTAAGGTGAGTGCGTGACCATAGCTTCTGGGCCGGTGGATTCGTTAGGGTTGTATGGTGGTAGGTTAAAAACTGATTGATTGTGATGATTGATGTTGTTTCTGTGTGTTTTGTGGTGTATGGATTGTTGGATTGTGTTTGTTGTGCAGGTTTCGTGTTATCGCAGAGGAGGAATCGATCCGAGAGGATAATTGATCGATCTCCTATGAATCTGCGACGACCTGTCGATCGACAGCCCTAGGGTGTGTCGATCGACAGGGTCACACGAGGCTGTCGATCGACACCTAAAGGTTGTGTCGATCGACAGGCGATCGAGGAGCTGTCGATCGACACCTAGAGGTTGTGTCGATCGACAGGGTCCAGTTGAGCTGTCGATCGACAGGCACCGTGGGTGTGTCGATCGACAGGGGTGAACATGGCTGTCGATCGACACCTAGTGGTAGTGTCGATCGACAGGCTGCCTGTTGGGCTGTGGTTGAGCCGTGTTGTTGTGTTTGTTTTGTGTATTGTTTGATGCGTGTTTGCCTGAGCGGATCCATCGCGTCTGTGTGCGCAGTCGTAGATGGGAGGACCGTCTCACTGGGTATTTGTGATAATACTCACGCATCTCTTATAACCATGTGGTGCAGGTAAAGGCAAATTGTGATCGTGGAATCATGGCAACGAAGAGGGAGATGATCTAGGGTCTCGGTTTTCATGCTGTGTGGTTTATTGTATTTCTTTTATTGTTTTAGAACCTGGTTAGGTTGCTGGATTGATTGGAATTTGTTGTTGAACTGGTTAGTAATTTAATGGAATTTGCATGTTTGGTTTTAGTGTGTTATCCGCTGGTTGCTTGTTTGTGTGGCTTGGTTGTGGAGGACAAGCATTTATGGGAATGCTAGTCTGAGACTAAGAGCTTATTGTTTTAAAAAAAAAAAAAACGGGTCGGGTCGTTTCAGTTTGGTATCAGAGCGATACGGTTTTAGGACGGGCTAGAACTGCTAGGATTGAATTTGGTAAAATTACAATTCTGTGAGTTTGGGGGTTCTAGATCATCTCCCTTCGAGCCTTCAAAGAGATTCCACGGTAAGTGTTGATTGTTGTGTTTTGAGTCTTTCTAGTGCTTAGTTAGGCTGCTTGTGAATGCAGTGAGATGGCTAGAGCTACTAGAGGACGTGGTCGTGGGGGCCGAGGCCGGGGTCGCGGACTCGTGGAGGAGCCAGTGGTTAGTGAGGTTCAGAGTTCCGCGCGTGGGCCTGCGGCAGGTCAGCAGTCGGTGCATGATGGGCAGACTGCCAGTGTGACTGCCAGTGTGGGGGCCAGTGTGGGTCCTGTAGGGGCTGGTTTGGGTCCTGTTGAGGCTGGTGGTGCTGGTGGTGCTGTTCCAGCTGTGGGTGCGGTTGCGGCCGCGGGTGTAGCCCAAGCTAGAGATGACCGTCTGGCTGATCTGCTGAGTCAGTTGTTGGAGCGGTTACCGGGTGCGGTACCAGTGCAGGCTCCAGAGTTGCCACGAGTGGCAGAAGTGCAGCCGAGGGCTGCGGTTGCTGAGGAGGTTCCGTCATATATTCGTATGATGGAGCAGATGCAGAGGATCGGTACGGGTTCTTTTGCGGGCAGTGTGAAGCCTGAGGAGGCTGATGAGTGGCGGATGAGGGTGGAGCGGAACTTTCGCTCGATTAGGTGTCCCGAGGGATACAAGGTTGACTTGGCGGTCCATTATTTGGACGGTGATGCACATCTCTGGTGGAGGAGTGTGGCGGCTAGATGGGCCGGGACTGCGATGGCGTGGTCAGATTTTGTGACGGAGTTCAACTCCAAGTTCTTTCCTCAGGAGGCGTTGGATCGTTTAGAGGCGAGGTTCTTGGACTTGACTCAGGGCACGAGATCGGTGCGGGAGTATGACGTGGAGTTTAACAGACTCCTGGGTTATGCTGGTAGGAGCTTCGAGGATGAGCAGGCTCAGGTTCGGAGGTTCTTGCGAGGACTTCGTCCGGATTTGCGGACTCGGTGCAGAGGCATCAGGTTCGCGAGTAGAGTGGAGCTGGTAGAGGTGGCTGCGCAGATCGAGGAGGATCTGAGGGAGCAGGCTACGATTGTAGTTCCAGCTGTTCAGCCTCGGAGGCCTCAGCAGCCGCAGGTGCAGCAGGCAGGTCCTGGCAAAGGCGGCAAGCCTGCGCAAGGGCAGAAGAGGAGGTGGGAAGGTACTTCGGGATCGGGCCAAGGTGGCCGAGGCTGTTACATTTGTGGGAGTCTAGACCACCAGAGGGCGAGTTGCCCGAAGCGGAGTGAGGTTCGAGGAGTTCGGACGTGCTATCAGTGTGGTGAGTCGGGGCACATCAGACCGAACTGTCCGAAGTTGCAGCCGTTGGCAGTGGCAGTGGTCCAGCCTGTAGCTCAGTATGGGCCGGTGCAGCCTTTGGATCAGATCGCGGCGATGGAGCGTCCGCCGGCTATAGCAGCGCCGGGAGAACCGAGCTCTAGACCGATCACAGGTAACTTTCTAATTTAGACTTTGTGAATTCAGTAGTGTAGAATGCTTAGTGCTTGTGTTAGATCGTTTGCCTGTGATAGAAAGTTAGGTTGCTTAGCACTTGGGAATTGTGTAGGGACCTTGTTTGTAGGTGGGTGTGAATCCCATGTGTTGTTTGATTCTGGAGCATCGAATTGCTTCGTTACTCCGGACCATGCCGAGAGAAGTGGTATCCGGAGTGACGCTGGTGAGCGGACTGGACCGGTTATGGTTGCCGGAGGAGAATTTCTAGCTACGCATGGCCGGGCGAAGGAGGTAGATATCCTGGTAGCGGGAGAGTTGATGCCAGCTGACTTAGTGATTAGTCCGGTGGAATTGTACGATGTTATCCTTGGTATGGATTGGTTGAATCGGTACAGAGTCCATCTGGATTGTCATCGGGGTCGAGTGGTATTTGAACGTGAAGGTGGTAGGTTGGTTTATCAAGGAGTGAGACCGACTTCAGGTAGTCTTGTGATCTCCCTTGTTCAAGCTGAGGCGATGATTGAGAGGGGTTGCGAGGCTTACTTGGCCACGATTGTAATGCCGGAAGCTGTTGGTGGGGTTGCTGTGAGAGATATTCGGGTCGCTCGGGATTTCGAAGATGTCTTTCAGTCGTTGCAAGGGTTACCGCCATCTCGGTCGGATCCTTTCACGATTGAGTTAGAACCCGGAACGACGCCGTTGTCTAAGGCGCCTTATCGAATGGCTCCAGCAGAGTTAGCGGAACTGAAGAAGCAGTTAGAGGATTTGTTAGAGAAGGGGTTTATTCGACCAAGTACTTCACCGTGGGGAGCACCGGTGTTGTTTGTGAAGAAGAAAGATGGTAGTTTCCGGTTGTGCATCGATTATCGAGGTCTTAACCGAGTCACTGTGAAGAACAAGTATCCTCTTCCGAGAATTGATGAGTTGTTAGATCAGTTGAGAGGGGCTACTTGGTTTTCTAAGATTGACCTGGCATCCGGTTACCACCAGATTCCGATCGACGAAGCAGATGTTCGGAAGACGGCTTTCAGGACTCGGTATGGGCATTTTGAGTTTGTGGTGATGCCATTCGGGTTGACGAATGCACCTGCGGCGTTTATGAGGTTGATGAACGGGGTTTTCCAGGAGTATCTGGATGAGTTTGTAATCATTTTCATCGATGATATTCTGGTTTACTCGAAGAGTCAGGAGGATCATGAGGTTCATTTGAGGAGAGTTCTGGAGAAGTTGCGGGAACAGAAGCTGTTTGCGAAGTTGAGTAAGTGCAGTTTCTGGCAGAGAGAGATGGGATTTTTGGGTCACATCGTTTCTGCAGAAGGAGTTTCTGTAGATCCGGCGAAGATTCAGTCTATCCGAGATTGGCCTAGACCGAAGAATGCAACTGAGATCAGGAGTTTTCTTGGGTTGGCAGGCTATTATCGGAGATTCGTCAAAGGTTTTGCGAGTATGGCTCAGTCCATGACGAAGCTGACAGGGAAGGATGTTCCTTTCGTGTGGTCTGCTGATTGTGAGCTGAGTTTCGCGAACCGGGTGAGCCTTATGTGGTGTACACAGATGCTTCGGGAGTTGGTTTGGGTTGTGTGTTGATGCAGCAGGGTAAAGTGATTGCTTATGCTTCGAGGCAGTTGAGGAAGCATGAGGGCAATTATCCTGTTCATGACTTAGAGTTGGCTGCAGTGATCTTCGCGTTGAAAATCTGGAGGTCTTACTTGTATGGTGGCAGAGTTCAGGTGTTCACTGATCATCATAATCTGAAGTACATTTTTACTCAGCAGAATTTAAATGTACGACAGAGGCGATGGTCGGAGTTGTTGGCTGATTACGACTTGGACATTGTTTACCATCCGGGTAAGGCTAACACTGTAGCTAATGCTCTTAGTCGAAGGAGGTATGATTCATCTCAAGAGCGGGATGTGGAGAATCTGGTGAGTGTACTTAGTACTTTGAGGTTATGTGTTACTTCAGAGGAACCGTTGGGGTTAGCGGCGGCAGATCAGGCGGATCTATTGAGCAGGATTCGAGTAGCTCAGGAGCAGGATCCGGTGTTGTTAGATCTCTCCAAGGCTACTGGTTCCGAATATCAGGTTTCTGCTAACGGGACTATCTTAGTGCATGGGCGAGTCTGTGTTCCTAAGGATTAGGACTTGAGGCAGGAAATTCTGAGAGAAGCTCATGCGAGTAAGTTTTCGATTCATCCGGGAGCGACTAAGATGTATAGGGATCTGAAGAGGTACTATCATTGGGTCGGGATGAAGAGAGATGTGGCAGATTGGGTTGCAGCTTGCAATGTGTGTCAGTTGGTGAAGGCTGAGCACCAAGTTCCTAGTGGCTTATTGCAGAGTCTACCCATTCCAGAATGGAAGTGGGACATGATTACCATGGATTTCGTAGTAGGGTTGCCGGTTTCTCGAACCTATGACGCGATTTGGGTGATTGTGGATCGTCTGACTAAGTCAGCACATTTTCTGGCCATTAAGAAGACAGACGGAGCGGAGGTCTTGGCTAAGAAGTATGTGAAGGAAATTGTGAGGTTGCATGGAGTGCCAGCGAGTATTGTGTCGGATCGGGATCCGAAGTTTGCTTCAGTGTTCTGGAGAGCTTTTCAGGCTGAGATGGGCACTAAGGTGCACATGAGTACAACTAATCATCCGCAGACGGATGGGCAGTCCGAAAGGACGATTCAGACACTGGAAGATCTGTTGAGGATGTGCGTGCTAGATTGGGGTGGTCATTGGGCGGATCACTTGAGTTTGGTGGAGTTCGCATATAACAACAGTTTTCAGGCGAGTATCGGAATGGCTCCTTTTGAGGCGTTGTATGGGAGGCCATGTCGTACTCCGCTATGTTTTACCCAAGTGGGGGAGAGGAGCATCTTTGGGGCTGATTTTGTTCAGGAGACGACGGAGAAGATCCGTGTTGTGAAGCTGAACATGAAAGAAGCTCAGGATCGGCAGAAGAGTTATGCCGATAGGAGAAGGAAAGAGTTGGAGTTTGCAGTCGGAGATCGAGTGTATCTCAAGATGGCGATGATGCGGGGTCTGAACAGGTCCATATCCGAGGATAAGCTGAGTACGAGGTACATGGGTCCGTTCCGGGTTGTGGAACGTGTGGGACCAGTTGCTTATCGATTGGAGCTGCCTCCGATTATGGAGAAATTCCATGATGTGTTTCATGTTTCGAAACTCAGGAGATGCTTGCATGCTTCTGAGGAGGTAGCAGTGACGATTCCTGTAGATCTTCAGCCAAATCTGACTGTAGGGATGAGGCCGGTTAGGATTCTTGAGAGAAGTATCAAGGTTCTGCGCCGGAAGAGAGTGCCGTTGTTGAGAGTCTTGTGGGACTGTGACGGTATTCAGGAGGAGACTTGGGAACCAGAGGCAAAGATGAAAACGAAGTTCAAGAAGTGGTTCGAGAAGCAAGCAGAAGAGTGAATTCGTTTCTTTGCGGTTTCCAGTTCAGTTTTTGTGTTGTGATCACCGTGTGTGGTGAGGTTTTGGTTGTGGATTTTTGTATTTTCATTAAAGTTGTAATGATTATGACATTTTTCCAGTGAATAAGAAAGTGTTTTTCTTATGTGTTTGACTTTGAGAGTCATGTGTTTGTGGTTAGAGAACCTCGGAATGGAAGTTTTATTGCGGATAGGACTTGCCAGTTCCGGTGGCGACTCTAACGGTTAGTGTGTGTGTGTGTGTAGAGTCTCGGAATAGAAGTTTTACGGAGGTTATGACTGTCTAGTTCCGGAGAGACTCTGCAGGGACATCCGAGGTGAGGGATGGTCCGGGTGATCGGTGATGATCACGTTTGTGATGGTATTCCGGGAGGGGAATATCATGTGAGACCTTAGGAGGTAGTTCCGGTCAGAGGTGCATTATAGACGTTAGGAATTGATTGCATAGCTCAGAGTTAGACCTCGGTCTTTCTTGGCAGATCTTGAGAGATGCGTCTCTCCGGGGGACAGTGGGTTCCCTGCATACCGATCGATCGTCAGGACTGCGCGGACTGAGATCGTGAGGGTATGGGGATGGTTTTGGAGGTTGCGACCTCTGGCAGATCTTTGCATACCGAGAGCTTCATAGACTGTGTGTCTTGATGGATTGAGGTGTGTGGAGATGGTTGAGTATCGAACACCGTCAGGACTGCGCGGACTGAGGTGGGTCGATACTAGACACCTAGAGCTGAGGGGTGACGATCCCGAAGCTAGATGGTGGTTATGAGTTATGGGCAATCAATGTCTGAGACGGGTCTATGTGCATAGGACGGTTGTGAACCTCGGGAAGGTCTGGGAGATGTAGTCTCCGGTGTTGCTGGCGGGTTAGGCCAGGGTAGATTGGTGGGTAGTGTTAGAGGATTCGAGGACGAATCCAGTTTTAGTGGGGGAGAATTGTGACGCCCGTAAACCATTTTTGGTAAAATGGAGGGGCTGTCGATCGACACACTTGTGGTCTGTCGATCGACAGGGCTCTTAAGGGCTGTCGATCGACATACCTAGTGGTTGTCGATCGACAGGTGCTCGAATTGGCTGGTTTTCTGGTTCGATTTAAGTCGTTCAATTGGACCGGGCCGGTTTGGGTAAACCCTAGGGCTTCGTATTTAAGAGTTTTTGGCCGCATTTGAGCGAACCAAAGTCCCAAAAATCAGAAACAGAGAGTTTGAGAGGAGTTTCTCTTGTTCCTGATAGTTTGTGATTAGGGTTTCGTTCTTGATCGATTTGAGGTGGAATTTCGTGGTGGTTGTTGCTGAATTCGTGTCTAGCCTCAATTCTACCAGAATCTAACCGAAAATCTAAGGTGAGTGCGTGACCATGGCTTCTGGGCCGGTGGATTCGTTAGGGTTGTATGGTGGTAGGTTAAAAACTGATTGATTGTGATGATTGATGTTGTTTCTGTGTGTTTTGTGGTGTATGGATTATTGGATTGTGTTTGTTGTGCAGGTTTCGTGTTATCGCAGAGGAGGAATCGATCCGAGAGGATAATTGATCGATCTCCTATGAATCTGCGACGACCTGTCGATCGACAGCCCTAGGGTGTGTCGATCGACAGGGTCACACGAGGCTGTCGATCGACACCTAGAGGTTGTGTCGATCGACAGGGTCCAGTTGAGCTGTCGATCGACAGGCACCGTGGGTGTATCGATCGACAGGGGTGAACAGGGCTGTCGATCGACACCTAGTGGTAGTGTCGATCGACAGGCTGCCTGTTGGGCTGTGGTTGAGCCGTGTTGTTGTGTTTGTTTTGTGTATTGTTTGATGCGTGTTTGCCTGAGCGGATCCATCGCGTCTGTGTGCGCAGTCGTAGATGGGAGGACCGTCTCACTGGGTATTTGTGATAATACTCACGCATCTCTTATAACCATGTGGTGCAGGTAAAGGCAAATTGTGATCGTGGAATCATGGCAACGAAGAGGGAGATGATCTAGGGTCTCGGTTTTCATGCTGTGTGGTTTATTGTATTTCTTTTATTGTTTTAGAACCTGGTTAGGTTGCTGGATTGATTGGAATTTGTTGTTGAACTGGTTAGTAATTTAATGGAATTTGCATGTTTGGTTTTAGTGTGTTATCCGCTGGTTGCTTGTTTGTGTGGCTTGGTTGTGGAGGACAAGCATTTATGGGAATGCTAGTCTGAGACTAAGAGCTTATTGTTTAAAAAAAAAAAAAAACGGGTCGGTTCGTTTCAATGTTTCTTAAGCATTGGTAGTTGCACAACAGTGCATTCCTGGAGTTGTTGGAACATGATCGGTACATTGCTATTGGAGTGGCATAATTCCATATATGTGCTTGCGGATTGGTTCAGACTTGCGTGCATGGAGTTTAAATTTAGGACATGCTTAAAAGTTGTGATCAAGGAACAGTTCTCATATAAGGACACAACCACTCATGATCTCATTAGCGATCAGTGCTTGGACGGAGATGTTCCACTATGGCAATCAACTTCGGCAACAGTAGCAAAATCTTCTCAATCGACTAGATTAAAACAAAATGGTGTTTCGATAAGAAGTTGTGGTTGGTGTTACATGACATGGGCAGCGAGATAGAGGTAGACCTCGGGATAGAAAATATGGTCGAGGGTAAGCATCAGGGAAGGGAGCTTATGCAATCTCGTCCTCTTCTGCGAAAGGAAGATTCTGGTAATTTTGTTGTTACTACAGAATATGGCAATGGAAAGCAACATCCTCAGTCTGCCAAAACTGTAAAATTCCAAGTTTGGCATCGCTGGAAAACCAACAACAGACACTTGCTGCCACCAAAGGGTACAAAGAAGACTATGTGGTATTACATGAGGTATTTAGATCAGCAAGGATGGGAGGAATGGGATATTTTTAATCTTTCAGAAATTTTGCTAGTGACAACGCATAAGCAGTGTGTTTTACACACCTTGTGGCAAGGGAAAGGTTTGAGAATATCTACGCAGCTGTGTGGCATTCTCTTCACTAAAGAGTTTGAGTTGAAAGTAGTATTACTAGAAAGAGTAAAGTGGGTACATATTGACATGATAGAAGCGTTGATACAATGGTTGCTGCAAGTTTTGTTTCCTGACAAGAGAAACCTGCTACATGTTCATATACATGCTCGGGCATTTGTTAGGAGACAAAAAGCTCCTGCGTTTGTTTTGAAAGGAGAGGTTGGAACTTTGGAATGCATCAATCTGAAAGGCCATAGTGTATATACTTCGAGCAAGGTTACTCGCGTGTTTTGACTCCTTCTAATTCCGTCCTTTTCGTGCTTTCGTCTTGAGGAGCGACTCCTCTGTTTTTGTCGTGTACAAACACAGGCCTCATCATTTCTCTTCTAAAGCTTGAGGACAAGCTTGTCTAAGGGGGTATTGATCAGATCAGAAGTGCGACTTGAAGTAATAAGGGAAGAGGAAGTTGGTTTAGAGTTAACCATTGGTTAAATAGTTTGTTATGTTGGTTAACCATCTGGAGAAGGTTTGTTACTGAAACTTGTGATATATAAAGAAGTATTCAAGAGAGAGAGATTCATTCATTCATGTTCATGATCTTGTAAAGCATCTCTGTACTTCGTCTTTGGATCAATAAACACGATTTGTTCTTTTACATGAAAATACTTATCACTTTTGATATGTTTTGACAAGGTTTTTCTTTGTACCGTCCTTATCTAGATCATGTCTTGTCGTAAAAGCTTACCAAGAGAATCCAGATAAGATTATAATCCTCAAATATGAGACGATAAGAGCTGATCCTTCGCCGTATGTGAAGAGATTGGCTGAGTTTATGGGTTGTGGATTCACAGATAAGGAAGAGAAGCAAGGGGTAGTTGAGGAAGTTGTGAATCTTTGCAGTTTCGAGACATTGAAGAATCTTGAAGCCAACAAAGGAGAGAGTGACACCAAAGGGAAGAAATACAGAGAAGACATTCCTTCTAGGTTTTATCCGAAAAGCGATTATTTCAGAAAGGGTAATGTCGGAGATTGGCAAACTACCTGACTCCGGAGATGGCAGCTCGAATTGATGGATTGATGGAAGAGCGATTCAAGGGCACTGGCTTTTTTTGTTATGGTAACTAACCGATTCGTGTTCTAAACATGGTAAGCCGTCTATGCTTAGTTTACTTGCAACACAAGTTTGCTCGTTTACTCAGTTTGATTCTAAACTGTAATAAGTTATAATTTGGAAAAATAAAATATTGTTTCTTTTTTTCCACATGTAATGTTTCAATATACACAATCGAATTGGGTTATACAGATTTTTCGGGAAGTTATTAATCAAGCAATTAGGATAATAAATCAAACATGCATGCTACAGAAAATAATGACGCACAAAAAAAAAAAAAAAACATTCTACAGTATAACCTCTATAAATTAATAATCACTATAAATTAATAAAATCTTCCGGTCCCGAGTCGGGCCAATGTAAAAATTGACGAAATTCGATAAAACGATAAGATAATATTTTTTTTGAAATTCCTATGTAAAATATGGTACCAATAATAATATAAATTAATAATCATATATAATTTTGCATATATATATATAATTATGATAATGTACTAAAATATAGTTTTAATAATTTTTGTTTTGACTTAAAATATCTCATTAAACCTTATTTTTAACTTTACTTATTGCATCAAAAACTTTTAGGATTGTTTTCTTGGTTTTTTATCATAAACTTGTGAAAAAATCTAAACAAAATAATTGGTTCTTTATACATAACTCTTTCTGAATGTATTCGTCAACATTAGGAATAATAACCATGATTTCTTCTAAATTTTATACATAGTATATCATTTTAATTTGATAGTCTATTATGATAAAAACATCTTTCCTATTGCGATAATCAAAAATTTTAATCAAAATTTGATGTCATTTTTGTAAATGAATTCATTAAATTCTATAATATAACATCATTCGAAAACAAATTAAGAAAATTATAACCAAAAAGTATTTCTCTCTATAAATTAATAAATATTAATTTATCGATAAAATAATATCTCTCTAAATTAATAATTTTTAAAGTCCCAACATTATTAATTTATAGAGGTTTTACTGTAGTAGGTAAGACTGAGTAGGTCAATGTAGTGAAAGAATATAATTTTACCTTTCTACAAGCTTATACAGAGAAATGGAAGTGTCATACTCCCTTCGTTGCATATTAGTTGTCATTCTAACTTTAATTTTTTGTTTCATATTACTTGTCATTTTATATTTTCAATGCAGATTTATTACCATTTTTCCATCTTTTACCCTTAATTTTCAGCTTAATAATTATTTATATCAAACAGAACAGTGTATTAATTAGGGGTAAAACAGCAAATTTAATTGTTTTCTTAATTTGTGTGAAAACACTTAGAATGACAACTAATATGCAACAGAGGTGATTACTTGTCATTCTAGGTGATTTCACATCAATTAAAAAAACATTTAAAAATTCTAGGTGATCCCCTAATAAATGTGTTTTTCATTTGATATATGTAATTAATAAGTTAAAAGAGTATGGGTAAAAATGGAAAACTAATAATAAATCTGCATTGAAAATGAAAAACGTAACTAATTTGAAACAAAATAAAAAAATGTAAAATGACAACTAATACGAAAAGAGTATAAAACTAGGTACTAAAAAAAGTGTGACGTGAATCATAAATGAGTAATATGCTTTGGCGGAGTAATTAACGTATTATTATTGGGGGAGGTGTAACGTACACGAAGATGTAACGGACACTTTCTTCACATGTTTTGCCTATCACTTTTTTTTTGTTTTTATTCAAGAAGATGTAACGGACACTTTATTTGATGAAATAAAAAGCAATTGAATAAAAACAAAAAAAAGTGATAGGCAAAGCATGTGAACAAAGTGTCCGTTTCCGTTACATCTTCGTGTCCGTTACATCTTCGTGTACGTTACACCTCTCCACGAAACATATTACTCATTTATGATTCACGTGACACTTTTTTTTAGTACCGTGTTTCATAGTAAAAGCATTTCCAATGTATTCTTTCGAATGCTTAATTTTGGTAAGACAATTCAATTTCTATGTATAAGCTTGTAGAACGGTAAAATTAGATTCCTTCACTACATTGACCTACTCGGTCTAACCTAGTGAAATATATCTCGAGTATTTTTTTACAAATATATATATTTAAAGTTTTAAATTTATTTTTTGTAACGTTTTGTATTCATGAATATTGGCTGAGTTTATTTTATTAGATATTAAACGATATTTATTTTCTCTTTGTCTGAACTTTTTTCTTTAAAATTTTTTCTTTAATCTTTTTAAAGAAAAATGTCTTATATTTTCAAAGAAGAGAGTAGTTTTTAGAAAATTTTGTTTTGATATCTTAAGAATATAATTTAGATTTTTCGTACTTTCCATTAATTTTTTTATCTCTATCTTTCACTACCTGATCGAAAGATCAGTTAGTCAGAAGATTTTATTCTTTACGAAGAACTATTGAGGATGTGCTAATGCAAAGTCAATAATGCGTGAAAACACAATTGGTGGTGTTTTACGACGACTCTTCGACGCTTAAGTCAGAATAGAGAACAAGAGAGAGACAATGAAAGAGAGTCAGAGAAAAAAGAGTCGGAAAACAAAATGATGGAAATTATGACTCCAAGACGAAAAGAGATGGTCCGCGAAGTATTTGGAAGTTTTAGAGAGAATAATCCGTTTGTAAGGTTTCGGCTGAGAGGTGGTCGAAACCAGAAAAAAAACCTAGGAAAATCCGAAAAATGGTCTTACACAATCGGAAACGAAACTTAAAGCATAAGAGAATAGGCTTTAAGCTCTCGCGGAATTTAAGCTTAGTGTATATTCTGAACTATCAAATCGGATCCTCATTATCGATTAAAGAGGAGAGTGTTAAAAGAGAGTTACCTGCCTAAATTTGGATATCGAGCTCCACATCCTTAGGTCAATTTTGGTCTAGGTTTTCGGTTCTTAACTGTTGTTTCCAAAGTTGGGTGGAAGAAAATATGTTAATTAAAAAGAGAGGTCGAGATTTCTGTAAATAAGAACGAATCGGGTCGAAAGAAATAAACGTAAAGTAACGCGGGTGAAAGTACTCAAAAGTGATCGGTATTACTCTGAATAATATTGCATGAGTTGTCCCATCAAGTGATGTGACAACTATATATAGTACATACTTAGAGTTAAATATAAACTATGGTTTGTATAAAGTAACTATACAAATAAAGCACATTGGTTAAATTATCTAACGAGTTGGGCCTTGAGCTTGGTTCTTCTGATGGGCTTTAAGCTTTATTCTTCTGATGAGCTGAAGGTAAATCTGGGATGCCCAGATGTATATCCAACATTAACTGATATAAATTAATCAAGTACTTTTCATCTACTTTATGTGTCTTCTTGTCTCACTTGACCGACCATACGGCTTTGTTGTGTTGAATTTGACATCTCGTACTAATGGCAGCGTCTGATACGCCGGATCAGGCGTCGGGGTACACCCTCGAAATGAGTTCTTCCATGATTCAATCATCTCCCAAGCATAAATCACTTGCTTTTATTCTAACATGCATAAGGTGAAAGTGCTTTTATCTTTTGACAGGGAATTCAAATATCCGAATTAAGGAAAAACTCTGTTATGGCAGGATATATTAAGACATTTCTTACCTTATATGAGCCTTTGATAAGAGACTCAAGCCACATGTTCTATCTCCGGATAGCGGTGTCCTTTTTGCCCCTTTTAATGTTTATCTTTGGTCATATTCTTTCCAGGTGGCGAGATTTGCTACCGCAAACATATAGCTTTGACCCGGATGTTGCAATTGGGCCATTGTAGATTCATAATTAAAAAAAAAAACTGTTATAAGGCGCTATTGTCGAGCTATAAGTTCCTCCTGAAATGTTATAAATTCCACAATGCTACATGACAAAGGGTGATTCATCTAACTCAAAAATGATTATTTCATCCCAACACATACTATTTTTAAGTTACTAAATAAAGAAAAACACTTATAAAGTATTTTAATGGAAGGAATAATACAAATTTTAACTTAACATCATAATAATTCTTGAAATTGTATATGTAAATTTTACCCCGAAAAGTCTCATGTATTGTAGTTTTTAATACAACTGATGATTCAAGCCAAGATTTTAAATGATATCATGGCATGGTTTTTACCGGTTTTTTACCATGATTTAACCTCATTTTATCAAGTCTTTTCGGTATTTTTCGAGTGTTTTAGAGTCTTTGCAGGTTTGTATACGTGTGGAGCTTAATTGGTGATTATAGAGCATTATGGAGCATCAAGAAAAGAGCCGAAGTCAAAAGCCTGGAGCAGAAAAATACGCAGTGCGTCGATCGACGCACCTTGATTGGCGTCGATCGATGCAACTTAATGAGGCGAGCCAAAACGTGATTTTTCCAATCCTGAAGATTTCCTTTTCGCACCAAAAGTTCCGGAAGTTTACAAATCAAACCCAGCACAAATTTTAGCCTATTTATATTCAGTTTTCTTTTAGTTTTTAGATCTTATCTTTAGTTCAAGACTTAGAGAGATTTGGAGAGTTTTTAAGAGCTAGGGAGACAAGTTGTTTCAGAGATTTCTTCGAACCCTTCTGTCTCTCTTCCTTATTCTCTTATTTTATTGCAGTATTATTCAGTCATCATGTTTTCTGTATCCATGTCTGAGTAGTTTGCTTGTTAAGTTTAGGGTTTTCCAAAGGTTAAAGATGGATTGTTAGATTCACATAATTGATTAGGGTAATCATCTTGTTCTTCATCTAAGTTTACTTTTAATGCTTGTTCTAGTTTGATCACCTTAAGATCTTAGGTTAATGAATTGATACGAGAGTATAATTGATTTCTTGAACTATCTTAGATGAGAAAAATTCATATTAGCAAAGAGATTTGGTTTAGGGATTTTGTGAGTAATTGAACCTGAACTTTAATGCTTGTTTAAGTTGTTAGAATTCGCAAAGAGATTTGGTTTTCTAGGATTTAGGCATAGATAGCTTTCGCAATGACAGTTGGTTATCTTTACATTAGTGTTTTGATATATCATGTATTTTACCGGTTTTTGACCATGATTTAACCACATTTTATCGAGTCTTTTCGGTGTTTTTCGAGTGCTTTAGAGTCTTTGCAGGTTTATGTACGTGTGGGAATTAATTGGAGATTATGGAGCATTGTGGAAAGGGGAGCTGAAGTCTAGGATGGATTCAAAATTGCCGTCAGATATTGGTGTCGATCGACACTACTGGTGGGTATCGATCGACACAAACACATACAAAAAGGAAAAAACGTGATTTTTCCTTATTTGAAGTTTTCATTTTCGCCCGAGAAGTTTCAGATGTTCACAAATTAGGCCCAACATGAATTTTCCCCTTTATTTATTCAGTTTTCTTTTAGTTTTAAAAAGATCATACTTTCAATTTTAATTTGGAGACTTAGAGATTTGGAGAGTTTTTGAGAGCTAGGGAGACAAGTTGTTTCAGAGATTTCTTCGAACCCTTCTGTATCTCTTCCTTATTCTCTTTTATTAATGCAGTATTATTCAGTTATCATGTTTTTCGCATCTATGTCTGAGTAATCTACTTGTTAGGTTTAGGGTTTTTCAAATGATTTGAAATGAATTGTTAGAATTGAATTCATGTTAGGATTATCTTATGGATCTTCATTTAGATTGCATTAATTCTGATTGAGGATTGATCACTCTGAATTAGATATCCTAGGTTGATTCAATTAGAAGCGGAAGCATCAATTGGTAGCCTGAATATAATCTTAGATGAGCAAAATCACCTATTCTCAAAGGAAATTGGTTTAGGGATTTTGTGAACAATTCAAACCTGAACTTTAATGCTTGCTTAAATTGTTTGAATTCACAAAGGAATTTGGTTTTCTAGGGTTTATGCATAAATAATTAATTCAACTAAAGTCGTTTAATTTTACATTAGAGTTTCAAGTTCGAGAACGAATCTTCATTTAAAATTCTAACTGTTTTCTTAAACCTGCAATTTATCTTCTCCTGCGAATTTCCCAAAAGCCTAACTCTTGATCAAATAGAATTTAAATCACACAAAATCAAAGTCTATTTTCATTTGTTTTTGCATTCATACATTCATATTTTGCTTAGCTTAATTCGAAGTTAGAGATCTATAGTGTGACAAAGATTCCATGTGTTCGATCCTTACTGCAAACGATCTCTTAATTTGAGAGAGTAGCTCAAGGTAAATTTGAGCGTATCATGTTTCAAACTCAAGAACTGTTCTTAATAAAAACTTATTGTTTTTGAATCTGCAATTCAGCTTTACCTGAGAATTTCCCGAAGACCTAACTCTTTGTCCAATTGAATTTAAATTACACACAACTTTCTTTTGTTTTTGTTTACTTCTGCATTCATATTTACATTATTCACTTAACTTAATTCGAAGTTACAGTTCTATCGTGTGATTGTGATTCTCAATGATTCGACCCCTACTACGACTATCTCTTAATTTAAGAGAGTAACTCAGGGTTAAATTTGAGCGTATCAATAACCTAGACATATCATATGTGTTTCTCAATGGACGTCTATCAAATGGGCTCTTTGGTCAGAAACATAGAATGCTCTGTTTTTTTTTTTAACCCTTACCATTAAAACGATTTAGAGATTCTGACTCCAACATATCAAAGTTGATCTCATTATTCATTTTTCAATCATGTGACGGCATGTGTCGCTTCAGTGTGTGACACAAAACCCTCAATGTACAACACAAAATTCGCATGCACAACATCATGTGTGTGCCACATCAATATCCTTTCTCAAAGAAGCATTTTTTGCATGTCTACTCTTCATGATTTCAAGAGCGCCTTTTACAAATTCATTTCAGTAGTCATTTTCTCAAATGAACGCTTTCCGTAATTCCATCGTTCACAACTTCAAAAGCGCTTTTTGTAGCTCCATATATCTCAATACTTGGATCTTAACCCCAAAGACGATAACAACTTCGAATACGGTTTCTTTTTCGAATCAAACACCCTCCTAAAGGTTTAACTCAAAATCAATTGAAAATTAGTTGAGATGTCCATGTCCCATATATATTAGTCAAGTCCCTTCTTATCTTTTCCATATGAGATCTTTTCTCCACAGTCGGCGACCTTGATGACCTCTGTTTCCTCTGTTATTGCAGTTACCTCTAAAATAGTTGTTGATAAAGCATGATTGTTGTGTATCGTAATTGTTGCTAAATGATTTTGAGTTGTAAACCCATAATCTTAACAAGTTCTTGAAATTGCATATGTAAATTTTGCCCCGAAAAGTCTCTTGTATTGTAGTTTTTAATACAACCGATGATTCAAGCCAGGATTTTAAATGACAACATATGTCCTATCATATGTGTGTCTCAATGGACGTCTTTTCAAATGGGCTCTTTGGTCAGAAACAGAGAATGCTCTATAGCATGTTTGATTTAGTATCCTAATTGCTTGATTAATAACTTCCAGAAAAATCTGTATAACCCAATTCCATTATATTGAAACATTACATGTAGAAAAAAAAGAAACAAGATTTATTTTCCCAAATTATAACATATTACAATTTGAAATCAAACTAAAGTAAAGGAGAAAACTTGTGCTGCAAGTAAAATAGAAGTCTTAACCATGTTTAGAACACGAATCGGTCAGTTACCATGCTCAAAAAAGCCAGTGCCCTTGAATCGCTCTTCCATCAATCCATCAATTCGAGCTGCCATCTCCGGAGTCAAGTAGTTTTGCCAATCTCCGACCTTTCCCTTTCTAAAATACGCGCTTTTCGGATAAAACCTAGAAGGAATGTCTTCTCTGTATTTCTTCCCTTTGGTGTCACTCTCTCCTTTGTTGGCTTCAAGATTCTTCAATGTCTCGAAACTGCAAAGATTCACAACTTCTTCAGCTACCCCTTTCTTCTCTTCATCATCTGTGAATCCACAACCCATAAACTCAGCCAATCTCTTCACATACGGCAAAGGATCAGCTCTTATCGTCTCGTATTTGAGGAACATAATCTTATCTGGATTCTCTTGGTAAGCTTTCCAATACGACAAGACATGATCTAGATAAGGACCGTACAAAGAAAAACCTTGACAAAACATATCAAAAGACTCCTCAAGACTATTGAGAGGTCCATTGTCTGACCTTTCCTTTTGGAAGAAATTCCACATAGAGACAAATGTGTCCTTTGGGTCTCTCCAGATGTAAACCATCTTACAACCCGATTTCAAAATGGATTCGGGTAATAATCCATGCGGGATATGAGTCGAAAACAGAGTGTTCCCATCATCACCTTGACGGGATAAAGGGAACTCGGCCTCAATGAAAGGAACAATGTCGTGAGGGTTGTGTTTTAGGAGAGGGTTTGAGGAATGGTGAAAGCAAGATCGGTTTGCGATAGCGAAAGTTAGAGCTTTGAGCCAAGTGGTACCTGACTTTGGGTAGCTACAAACGAAAAAGTCATTGGGTCGGGCTTGGAAGAAGTCTTGCGCATGAAGCCAACCTTCAAGGAGAGGCTGTACGATCCATGAGCCACCGTGCTGGATCAAGGGAGCTTTTGGTCTCCAGCCTTTGGCATGAGGAAATGTGGCGATTAGGTCTTGGTACCGTTTCTGATTCTTCTCGAACTCTCTTGACTCTCTCTCGGTCTCGGCTTGGTGATTGAGGAGGGTGGTATTGGTGAGGGTTTCTGATTCCATTGGAGGAGATAGAGAAAGATGTTGTGTGGACTCGTTTTGTGTTCTGTGAGAGATGAGTTGTATGGTCTATGTCCGGAATATAAAGATCGGACTGGGTTAACTGATGCATGAATGATATGGCACGTGTAAAGAATCTTTTTTATAAAGAGAAACGGATATTCAAATACATGGAAACCTTGCCAAATGTCAGGTTTTATAAAAAGAATTATGTATAAGATCAAAATGGTCAATAAATAGAAGATTACCATTTCACTATCCATCAAGTATAGAACAAGAATCCAAAACAAATCTAAATTGGTAAACCACGTCATATCATCTTTAATTAAAAGATATGCAACTAATTTTGGCAAATAAATTACCATTAAATTACACAATTATTTTAAAATTATGAAAAAAACATAATAATGAATACATACTTTTTTGTTTTTTCCTTGCTTTAAAAAAAAAACTTCTTACAGAAAATGATAAAAATTTATATGCAAATTAAACTATATATGTATGTTCCAAAACTTATACTGAATTAGATTAGGTTTTTATTCTTTTGAAACTTATTAATTAGATTAGTTTCATATAAATATATTCGTGTGTTAAAAATAGAGTAATTAGTGTAATAATCCTTAAGAGACATTGAGATTTCGAATACTCGAATGACTGTATATTTTTGGGCAACTCTTGACGTTTTAAACCCTCCAAAAAGATAAACTCGTATTGGGAACCGCCACAAAATCTATTAGCCTGCGAGAAAATATTTAGTAGGGGACTACTCATATATGAAGCTATAGTGATAGGCCTTTCTCCACCACGCAATGTTCTGACAAATACGGCGGGTATTTATTACAAGGATATGGCGAGATACGACGATAGATACATACACCTATATGTAACATGTATGTAACATGTATGTAATATTATTTGTTATTTTTTATCCTCTATAAAACACAGTATCCACCGACGAAACCTAATAACCGGCAGTCGAAGTTTCTTTAATAAAGCTCCTTTATATGCAAAGAAACAAATTTCAGTTGACCTTCGAGTAAATCACAATCCATAAAGAGACCAACATAACGAATCTCAACTACCTGCGAAAGGTATGTTTCCTCTTTAATGTTCTCGTTTTAAGGATTCCGTTTTAAATTTGTTTTAATGTTCTCGAATTTAATGACGGCTAAGCAATTTTTTGATTTTCATTATTTTTAGATAGGAAGTGTTGTTCGACTTCTTCGTGGTGTTTGGATTTTCGCTAGCTATGGGAAGTGGGAATTCCACAGTGATCTGACAGATCTCGAATTTGGAGCAACGATTCCTCACGGGGAAACCCTAGATTCACTAAGAGGTACCATTAGAAGAAGATTTTTGCTTCAATCCACAACTCCCATGTCCTTAACCTACCGTCTGCCGTCACTGTCCCCAAACATCGCTGACCACGGCGGACCGCCATCAGATATCAACACCGATCACAATGTTGCTATGTTCATGACCATTCAGAGATCATATCCTGCCTTATGTATGTGTGTTACAATAGGAGCTGAAGCAGTGGCAACTTACGAGTTCAACCGCCGCCGTCCGTTTACTGTTGGTAACATAACCTACTTGACACACACTGATGACCCAGTACAGAGCCGGAGGAACCTATCAATGTACAACGGTAATTGTTCACTAATTCTTCATTTTCAAGTACTTGGGTTTGGATTTAGGGTTTCACCAAAATTAAATTTATTTCCCAACAGAGCTTATTACTGGACCAACAATTACGGGAGCTCGAAGTGCTTTGGAATCGATATTCACAGAAGAACAGATGATTCTGCTATATAGGGTGCATTTGGAAATGCTCTACTCAAATCCTATTCAAAGTACAGCACCCCTTTCCCCTGGTAATGGCTCTTCCTCACAGAGTCATACAATTAATGGAAATGGACATGGAAATGGACATGGAAATGGAGATGGTAATGCAGACCAGAGCTCAGACGGGATTAATGGAACTTCTGGACATACTGCTAATGGAACCACATATGCAAACGGCTTTCGTAACACAACTCATGTGCAAGACCTGCAAATGGTTAGTAGTCCGAACAATGATAATATAAATTTTGGTAAAAGTTTTATCATTTTACTAAAAAAACTTTATATGTTTATTGCTGAAAATCAGGTATATATATTGTCAATCTAATATTAGCTAAGTATGACATTGAGCTGACACAGTTGTCTTCTTACGGTGACATGAATCAGCTTGGGGACGGTGGAATGAATCTTCTGGACACATATATGCAAACAGAGGAAACAAACAATTATGGAAATGTCAATGGCTCTTGTCCATACTGGAACTCACTCCTCAGACCAGGTAATGGTATTAATGATAACAACATGGTTGAGAGGGTACTGTATAGGGAGAACGATGAGTTATTGGAAGCATCACCAATATCGATGTTCCAAAATGTTCCAATTGACCTAAGCTTAGACGAGAGTGAGGACTTTTCTTCAAATGGTTCTTCAAGTGTAATCTGCCTAACCTCTGATTTCGAGGATGAGGTTGACCGCGCACTTCTGTAAACTGCGGCTAGAGTTGACGCCCTTAGACAGTCTGGTGGGAGCTACATAACAGCACCTTTAAATGGTGTTTTTCATGGTGCGTGTTTGATTTTCTTTTCATCAAACATAAAACTTAACATTTTCCAACTCACATATTTTAACTTGATCTATTCATAGGTTCCTCTAACAATGCCAATGGGGTTATGGAACATGATCATATGGCAAACTTAGCTTCCCCAATCAATGGTCCTTCGCATATTGTGAGTGAAAATGACGTTATCAGTGAAGGTTTGTAACTTAAATTTTAACATTCTGAACCGAATATGTGGTTATTTGTTAAGTAACTTATGAGTTGGTAATAGAAATTTAAATGTTGCAATAGAAATGATGAATAGGTTCAAATTGTATAAGTATTTACATACAATATATTGTTGAGTTTTTATTTTCACATGTATCCATAATCCATTGACAAAAATAGTTAACCAGTTTTGAGGTCCTTTTAAAAGTACTCATCCGTTTGAATAATTTTTGGATAGGAGCTGACGCATTTGTTGTTGGGTCTTTAACCTCCTCTGGCCCACGCGCATTTTCACTGACTCATCCACCACTGTTAGCCAGCCCTATTCGTCACCGTAATGGGCCTGACGGGCCAATCAGTCCTTCTACATATCTGATGGGAGTTAATCCTAGGGCCACTGCTGACATCACACTCCTAACCTCATCTGATGATGAGGAAACCTTTGGTGGGTTTTACATTGTCAAATTTGGAAAACTAAGATACCATGTTTCATATAACGGTTTAGTACTTACAAGTCCGTGTAGCCAATATTTTTAAACTTAGAGGCTATATGTATGAATTTCGGAAATGTTTAAGGATGGTCGCTATGAACGTTTTTTTGGTTGTAAAATATATTTGTAGCGGTTAACTTTTCGGTGGTGTTTTGTAATATTTTTTAACTATCTAATGACTAAGAATGTTATATAATCTCTATATGGTTAATAACTAACAAATGCAACTTAACCATTGTAGGAGAACCTAAATACAACCACAATGACATATATGTTGGCATGGTGTTTAACGACCGCGATGAGTTTAGACAACACATGGTAATATATGCTTTACACCATAAGTTCCAATATCGTAACACCAAATCTGCTCCAGAAAAGATGGTACTTCAATGTTATGCATCTTCTTGTCCATGGAGAATATATGCAGCACGGTTAGACGGATCTGAAAAGTATGAGGTGAAAAGTGTGTTGGTGGATCACAGTTGCAACGTCGATGAACGTCGGGACTATCAGAGGCAGGCAACGACAACGGTCATTGGAGGGTTGTTGAGGACTAAATATGCTGGAACCGGAAGGGGACCAAGGCCCAATGAAATTCGTGACATAATGCGAGGCGATCACGATATACGAATTTCATATTGGAATGCATGGAGATCAAGAGAGATGGCAATCGAAGCTACCAAAGGATCGGCGGAACAATCGTATTCGGAACTACCAAGATACCTTCAACGTTTGGTTCTCGCAAACCCAAACACTATGGTCAGTTTGGAAACAGTACACGAGGAATCAGTTGGACAACGATTTAAATTCCTCTTTTTTGCATTAGGTGCCTCCATTCAGGGGTTCAAGGAGATGCGTAAGGTTGTTGTGTTAGATGGAACACATTTAAAAGGAAAATATGCTGGCTGCCTCCTTACCGCTTCAGCTCAAGATGGAAACTATCAAATTTTCCCACTTGCCTTTGCTATTGTAGATAGTGAAAACGACAAATCTTGGGAGTGGTTTTTAAGGAAACTTTCTGTGTTTGTTCCAAATGAAAAATATATTGTCTTCGTTTCTGACCGCCACGCTTCCATCTACGCTGGCTTAAACAAGGTACTACATATTATTTGAATTATTTCTTATTATGTAAATATTGGTTATTGAAACGTTTATCCTCTAATCTTTAACATATCCTATTTAACTTGGGTTTACCCACTTTCTCTCCACGGCGCATGCACTGTTCATTTGGTACGAAACATCAAGACATACTTCAGGGGTCCACGGCTTGGTTATCTGGTGTCAAGCGCAGCAAGGGCTTACACGATACTTGATTTCTATCGTTCTTTTAATGAAATCAAAGAGATTGATCCTGCTTGCGCGGAATATCTAGTTGAAATTGGATTTTCCCATTGGGCGCGGGCACATTTTAAGGGCTCAAGGTATGACATTATGACATCTAATGTCGTTGAGTCATGGAACGCAGTGCTTAGAGAGGCGCGAGAGTTACTTATCATATCGTTGATAGAATACATTGTATCAAAGATAATGAGCTGGTTTGCAAAAAGAAGGGATGTTTCGACTCATTTTGCAGAATCCGTAATGCCAAAGGTTCTTCAAAAGTTGGGATTAACTTTGAAGTTTCGGCTGGTTATTATGTGGGGTGTATCAATGCAGTGGAATATGAAATAAGAGATAAGGATGGTGTAGCATTCCATGTAGACTTGGAGAACAAGACATGTAGCTGTTGTGAATTCCAGTTGCTTTTGATCCATTGCCATCATGCAGTGGCAGCTGCCGTTTTTACTAAAGTTGAAGTTCACAGCTTTGTTGGTAAAGAGTATGGGTCAACCAATTGGAAAATGCTTACGCTCAAACTATATATCCCGTAACGGAACTTCAATGCAATCCCGATATTGAAAGCAGCGTGTTAGAGGTCACTCTTAAACCTCCAACGACTCGCCGCCCACCTGGTAGGCCTCGCAAGGCACGATTCTTAGCACGTGGTGAAATAGTAAGCCAATATTATTCAATTGTTGTTTGGGTTATTTTTGTTTTTAAGGTTCCTAACAACTCTATTTTAGGGACGCCGCATGAAGCGGAAGAGTGTATGTAGCAGGTGCAAGAGGCTTGGGCACAACCGAGCCACTTGTAAGATGCCAACACAATGAAAAACTGAAGAAGATTGGGCATGTGTAGAGTTGATGGTGTCGAGTTGTCCCATGTTGTACATGGGTCAGCATACCTTGCTTGTTTAATATTGTGAAATATTTAGTATATCATCCTAGATGAGACACAAATGCCAACTCTTATATATAAATAATGTATGCCCATGTAAAAATGTGTGTTTAAGTTTATGTTTGCAAGCTACATATTCAATTAGCCGTCTATAATGTTTTGTAACTTAAAATTTTAAAATTTAAAGTTTAACAATTTATCCCTAAGAACACAACTCATAACTTAATGATTATTACAGTAATATACTCTAAAAAGAAGGACATGATTTTGAAATTATTCCTTGACAACCCAAACGGCCATCATATAACGAATAAGTAGCTTCTTTATCAATTACTTTATCATCTATAATAGGGACTAACCTATCATATTATTCACGTAATGCCCAACGTTTTTAATGATGGCCATTTGGGTTGTTCAAATAACGAATTTATGCGACAAATAGACTAAGAAGAAGTCCATCTCATTATATAGGTTCCTTACACAACCCAAATCGCCAGCATTAGGAAACGAATACTCTAATAGTTTACCAATTAGTAGAAGATAACTCATCATAATTTTAATGTAAAGTGCAATGTTTTGGGTTGTGTAAATAACTAATTTTATTAAAAAGTTTAAGAACGCTCTCAAATAGGGTCATTAACCCAAAAGTTGTTGATCTTTCAAACACGAAATAGGGTAACTTGTTCATCAATAACCCAAAGGGCGAAATTTACCAATACAGGGGAATACAATCCTTCTTAATTGGTATATACTGTATATTGACAGTCAATTTGTTTGACAACCCCGTTGGCCAGCATTTCTACTGTATAGCTACGGATCAACGTGGGTGAAACATGTAATAATATCCGGCTAAGTTCTTTCGTTCCCTTAATTTATAGGTTAGCTTTCAAAGACAACTAATGTGAGAATAAGTAATTGTATGGACAAAATTGAGGACCCTATTTCGGGTCTCAAATTCTCAAATAGCGATTTACTTTTATTGCAAACATCGATCGGGTAAGTTGTTCATCAGTAACCCAAAAGGCAAATTTACCAATACAGGGGAAAACAATCCTTTTGAATTGGTATATGTTGTATATTGCAAATTAGTCAATTTGTTTGACAACCCCGTTGGCCACCATTACTACTATATAGCTACAGATCTATGTCGGTGAAATGTTTTAAAATATTCGGGTAAGTTATTTTGTTTCCTAAATATATTAGGTTAGCTTTGAAAGAGTAGTAAAGGTTTACCAAAACATCTGAATGGTCATAAGAAATCAGTTACTTACACAGCCTAACCACTTGCATAAGAATTACCAAACTCCTCAACCCAATACAAATACTTGTAAAACTGAAAGTAGTTGACACTTAAACACAAGAATGGTTCGAACGTTCTAACAAAGGTTCACAAATAATAGAAAGTACAAATATGATCACCACCACATAAAATGTCTCATGCAAACTATTGTAAAGCAAATAAACACTTCTCCACAGTTTATAGTGTTTCACAATTATGCTCATACATCATTACCACCACACGTTCCGCCTCCGTTGCCAAGATATCATGCGTAATGCAACGACAAAATTCAAGACCCCCAATTGCATGAGCTTGCATTAGCAAAACAGATGTCAAACCCGACTCAACAATATTGTTATTTTGTGGAATTGACTTTGGCCTTTCAACCGCATAAGGTTTGAAGTCTCTAGCTGAATGGGGACGTCCCACTTGTTTAAGAAGGTAAGGAAACAACTGTGCTACCGGGTTTAACTCCTTAGCAATGGCGATGTCATTCCTCAGCGAAGAATTGCAATCAAGTATAAGAACAGTGCAGGACACACAGTCAACAGAAATCCCTACCCAATGCTTCTTATCAAAGTTGAATGGAAAGTAGAAGCATTCGGCATCAACATTCTTCTCTTTGTCTTCAGTAAAACACTGCAAAACAGCCTTTGGAAATTGGTGTCCCTCTTTCTTAGGCATCTTCAAGAACTTTGGAAAGTTTTTCACCAAGTTGGACACAAATTTGGTGTCAAAAAAATCCATCTTCTTCAACAGCTGTGAGCCTTCTTTGCCAAACATCTCTCTCATTTGATTAACAAGCAAATCAACAATCTACATTTTTTCAGTCATAAACACGAAAAACTCACAAATTGATAAACAACCAAACTTTATTAAATTATGGCACGAATGTAAAAGAATAAACCTTTGGGGGCAATGTTTTTGTCCTTCCAGCAATATCACATAAATCTCTTGTAGAAATCGACACAGAACCTAATGTGACATTCCTGGAAAAAAGAAACACTATTGCAGGTCAAAAACAATAAACATATTTTTTACTAGTTTATCCTATACACAATCTATTGGCGTCTAAGAACTAACTTATCCATCAAAGCAGTTAATTTACAGTTACATGAAAAAATAACATAAACAGATTATGAAAGTCACACTTACTGAATGGTCTGGAGCTTTTCATAAAGTTTTTAATACTTAGAGGCGTAGTCTTCATTTCTACAATCACCAAATCCGACCACATGTGCATCCCTTGCGCTCAATAGTAACTGCTTATCACATTGGTAATTAGCCACTAGAGTTGCAGGAAGGGTTCTAGCCCTTTTGCTTTTACGATACATGACGGCACCATCAACATCAGTAGCAGGTGGGGGTATGTCTTCCTGCGATAGTCCAAGGGAGAATGAAGGAGGTGAAAAATATATAACTGACTCTTTCATCTGAAAGGCTAAAAAAATTCTACCACCACACTAATTTTGTTCAATAAGACTGTCTAATATACCAACCTCCATTACATTTCCTTCTGTAACCTTTTCAGTATGTTCATTGTCCCCAACTTGAGAAGAGTTTGCATTTGCTGCAGTGTGACGCCCGTGAATCATTTTTAGTAAAATGGAGGGGCTGTCGATCGACACACATGGTGTCT
>LT669789.1:3556366-3664992 GCA_900128785.1 Arabis alpina | reverse complement strand
AGTTATAGATTTACTTAATTTGATAGATTTAATTAGCTTTCAATATACTATTTTTTGCCGCAAATTTTCCTAATTTGGACTCATTTAATTAACTTTCAATAGATTTGTTTTCTTATTACAACAAATTTACGTTATTTTGACAAATTTATCAGTATTCAATGGATTTATTTTCTTTTGCCACATATTTCCTTTGTCAATTTTGTTCCGGTGAAACTACCGTTGAAAAACTTTGAACTGCAAAACTAAATCAGATAGTAAAATCAAACTATAGATCTTCTATGAGAGAAAGAAACCTCATAAAAAACTTCACCTTCAAAATAAAAATTGAACCAGAAAGAAATCACAATAACTCATAAAACTAGATGGCGAAAACCATTGCATCGTTTTCTTCCCAAAACTTCAAAGAAACCATCTACACTCCCTGTCCAGCGTAGAAACTATTAGTTGCAACCCTCTCACGATACCGGTAAAAACACCAGACATTGGAGAGGGAAAAAACACAAATCCTTTTTTTCTCCCTTTCTCTCTTACGTCTAGGGTTTTTTTTTTCAGTTGACGGTTCGAAAAATTTAGTATAAATGTGCATAACCCTTAAATATCAAAAATAAATTATGTTCTGAAAATCTATTTTACATAATTTCCCAACTGATCTCCAATAGGTGATCTAATGGCCACCACCCGATTAAACATATCAATGACCGCCAAATTTATATGGGCTATTGAAGAATAAACAATAATTTTTTTCGATCGATTTATTTTGAAGTGATCAGTAAAGTATAGTATATTATAGCAATCATAATTAACGTATTAAAAAAAAACGTCATCTAAATATCGAATTCTCCGAATTGCGTCATTTAAATACCAAACTTTTTAATGAGCCAAAATAATACCAATTTCGAGTTGACTAGGACAATTTAGACACGAAATTAGTCAAACAGAACATCAGTTTAACTGCCGTTAACGACCGTTTACTGTAGATGTTTAGTAAAACGGTGTCGTTTTAGAAACAGAAAAAAATCGTGAAATCCCCCAAATTGAGTTTCGAGTCCCCAATTCCCATTTCTCTCATCTCTCTTCTTCTTCTTCGATATCTTTCTTCTCTCTGAACAGAATCAATAGTTACACTCTTCCTCTCTCATATCTTCTGTGTAGAACGACTCCGAGAACATGTGTTCAAAGTCACATAAAACGATTTTCAAACCAAAAGGGGCAAAAGAGAACGTGGTTTTCATCAAAGTGTATGTGTGGTAGTGAAGTTCGATTGTTTACAACGAAGACAAAATAGAATCATGGTCGTCTTTTCCACCGTTGTGTAATAATGTTAGAAGTAGGTAATATGTTAACTTGTGTATCAATTGAACATGTTCTTTTGCTCAACAATCTGATTTGTTATTGTATTATCAGGATCATCTCTTTAAATGGGTTGAAGAATCGATGCTTGAAAAGCTTGAAGATGTATTACCAATAGTCGGTAATAACGTTTGTTGCATTTTCATCATTCATTCTCAAATTTTCTTCCGTAGGCACAGCAGTTTAAATTTTTCATCCTTCATTCTCAAATCTACATCATTCATTCTCAAATGTTCTTCAGTAGGCGGGTTTCACGAGTTTTCTCAGTTTCTAAAACGACACCGTTTAACTAACGTCCATAGTAAACGGTCGTTAACGGTACATAAATAGATGTTATGTTTGACCAGATTCATACCTAAATTGTTTTAATCAACTCAAGTTTGGTATTATTTTGATCCATTAAAAAATTCAGTATTTAATTGGCGTAATCCAGAGAATTTGATATTTAAATAACCGTTTTCCCAAATAAAAAGAGCAATTCAGGAAACATGGGTATTGAAACTAGGCGTATGGGTTCAAACAAGAAAAAATAACAAAGTCATATCATTGATTTAACTGTAAATATGCATTCATATTTCCCCGCGTGGAAGATATTTTTGGATGGGTTGTGTTATAGATTTGTGCTGCAATCCCGTCCCAAAACTATTTGTCGATTCAAATATATTAACACAAGATTTGTTCACCCAATTCACAGCTTCTACCCGCTACGTATGAGATGGAACCAGGATCTCCTCCGATGTGGTTACAACAGGGAGATCACTCATTCTATCTCCAGTTAAACAATCTGAGAGAGTACAGGGAGATAATCCGAGCAGCAGACGAGGTTCATGTTCAATATCATGATTGAAGAGTAACTTTAGTGGTGATTTTGGATATTAGTTCCACGATCAGTCTCCTTTTCCGACAAACCAAGAGAACAAGTGAAAGATATTTGACTTATGATCCTAAGTGCTTGAATTAATGACATATCCGAAATAATTGTACAATAACTACTCATCTCTCTGTATGCATATAAACGAGACTTAAACATAACATGCTCAAGACTTTTGATAGAAACCTTGCATTTCGGGAAACAGAAACAAGATTTATTCTTCAAACATGCAACTTAATACATATAGAATCTAACTTAAGAGTTCAGGACTTCCGGTTATCTATCATGTTCAAGTAAACCGGTGCCCTTGAATTTATCTTCCATCAATCCATCGATTCGAGCTGCCATCTCCGAAGTCAGATAGTTCTGCCAATCTCCGACCTTACCTGTCCTGAAATACGCGCTATTCGGATAAAACGTCCAAGGAATGTCCTCTCTTTCTTTCTCTCCTTTGTTAGCTTCAAGATTCTTTAACGTTTCAAAACTGCAAAGATTCACAATCTTCTCAACAATCCCTTCCTCCTCTTCCTCATCTGTGAATCCATAACCCATAAACTCAGCCAATCTCTTCACATACGGCAAAGGATCAGCTCTCATCGTTTCGTACTTGAGGAACAAGATCTTATCTGGACTCTCTTGATAAGCTTTCCAATACGACAAGACATGATCTAGATAAGGACCGTATCCAGAGAAACCTCGACAAAACATATCAAAAGACTCTTCAAGACTACTGAGAGGTCCATATTCTGACTTTTGCTTTTGGAAGAACGTCCACATGGAGAGGAAAGTGTCCTTTGGGTCTCTCCATATGTAAACCATCTTACAACCCGATTGCGTAATGGATTCGGGCAGTAGCCCGTGTGGCATATGAGTGGAGAACAGAATGTTTTTTTTATCATTGAGAACATCAACTTGAGGGAAGAAAGCGAATTCGATCTCTATGAAAGGAACAAGCTCGTGAGGGTTATGTTTTAAGAGAGGGTTTGAGGAATCGTTGAAGCGAGAACGATTAGCGATGGTGAAAGCTAGAGCTTTGAGCCAGGTGGTACCTGACTTTGGATAGGTACAAACGAAAAAGTCTATAGGTCGCGCTTTTAAGTAGTCTTGCGCGTAAAGGCAACCTTCAAGGAGAGGCTGTATTATCCAATGACCACCGTATTGGATAAGCGGAGCTTTTGGTCTCCAGCCTTTCGTGCGAGGGAACGTGGCGATTAGGTCTTGGTATCGTTTCTGATTTTTCTCAAACTTTGTTAACTCTGTCTCGTCTTGGTGGTTCGGTAGAGTCGAGTCTGTTAGGGTTTGTGATTCCATTGGTGATATGTACAAAGAAAAGAAACGTAAACAAAAAAACATTATACACACACACGCGTGTAGACTAGTGAACAATCAAATATTACACAACATAGATTTGACTATATCTCTTACAGAGTGATGGTCTGTGTCCGGACAAAGATCGGATTGGGTTTAGTCATGAAGCTAATTTTATCCACGTGTTAATATGTCATAACCTCAAATGCCACCTATCCTTCCATGTGTCATAGTCTCAACCATTACATCTTAGGGATCCTTCAATCTCAAGAAACGGTTATGAGAAAGCTCAAGACGGGTAAGCTGAACCAAAGCGATGCAAGGAAATTTTATGATCATTTCAGGTATTTGGTATTTGGTACTCGCGTTGATATGCGAGTAAGCATATTAAAAATTATTGATATAAATATTTCAATTTTAGTAGTAACTCGTTGAATTATCAAAATATTCAGAAATATTATAGAATATCGATTTTTTAAATCAATACATTTTAGTTTTTATATATTATTTTTATATCAAGCGGATTTAAAATATAATATTAAAAATAAGTTTTATGATAAATCTTACAATGTTATTTTTAAAAGTTTAACATTTTTAACTTTCCATTTTCGAAAAACATATACGATAGTACGACGATAAATATGATCTCGATCTAACTGATCTAATATAAAATAATTTTAATTGATTTTGTTAAACTTCAAACTCATAACTTATTTGATTGAGAGAATAGAATAATTGACACATTTTAAAATTGTGAATAGTCTTGATATTATTAGATAAATTTTCGTTTGCTAATTAAGTATATGGTATTTTATCTTTTTCTTTGAGTATTAACTTTTTGTTATTTGAACATAATGACAATATTATACCTTTTTTCTATTTTGACACTTAATTTCCCTTTTCAATTGTATTGTCTCCATTTTAAAAAAAATTTGGTATGAAACGTATTTATCTATACTTTTTTATTGACCATGATGACAACTATACTTCTTTTTGTCACCATTTAATTTTTTTTTTCCAGTTGTACTATCTATCTTTCTTTTTTAATTGTTATAAAGCTTTTTTGGCTTATTTTGTTGTTGTGAGATGTGAATATACTCTTTTTTTTAATTAAAAAAAAAATTTGACTTTAACTTTTTTTGCTTTTCTATTGACATTTTCTTTTGATTTATTAAAATTATAGTACAATTTTAATTAAAAAAGTAAATAATATAGATAAGAAAAATTTTACTTATGTCAAAATTTGAATTAACAATGACAGATGTTAAAATCTTGTGAGTTACGATTTAATGCGCATTCAATTTTATATAATAAGATACTTAGAAATTAATAAGTATAGTTCTTTTCTAATCTAATTCAACCCTAAACTACACTCTTCGGTTGCACATATCTGAATATATCTTGCTGCTTTTCTGAAAACTAACTAATGTATAAAGAATCAACCTGACTATGTATATGTGATATTGATTTTACTATAATGACTTAGATGAAAAAGTATGCTGTACAAACCTAATCCCAAGACATGCATGCCCCAAACTCGTGTTTTGCCAGAGAGATGATGCTGGTTTATTTTTTTTTTGCTAAAAATGATGCTGGTTTATTGTTTTCCTATATCTTATTATATAAAGGAGAGTTTGTCAAAATTGTAACTCACGAAATCATGACACGTGTCTAATATCGATCGAGACGATGACATGTGTTCAATTTTCAAAAATAACTAAGAAAAATTAAAATTAAAAATTGAAAACTAACAAAATAATTATTAATTAACAAACCAAATTGTAAAAATCTTATCTTATCATAAAAAGTTGGATGCGCACTAAATTATAATTCACGAGATTGTGACATGTGTCATTGTTGGTTCAGATTGTGACATGTGTCAAGTAAAACTTTCCTTATCTATATTATTTACTTTTTCAATCAAAAGAAAATGTCAATAAGAAAGAAAAACAAAAATGTAAAATCGAAAGAAATTTTACTAAGGAAAAAAGTATAGTTACAACAAAAAATAAACCAAAAAGTTTCATAACAATAAGGAAAGAAGATAGACCATGCAATTGGAAAAATAAATGAAGTCTTTCGATAAAAAATTATAGTTATCATTAGTGTAGCCGTCGAGTAGCCGTCGAGTAGCCCACTCACCGGATTTTCTAATGGGGCCTAAAACATAGCACCATTTCGATTTGCCAAATGCGATTAACTAAATAATTAATTTTCTAATAATTATAGTTGTCATTATGGTCAGTAAAATTACACAAATAGGGTTTTCTAGCAATTTTAAAAAAAATAGAAAAATACAACTTGAAAAGAAAAATGAAGTGTAAAAAAAAGAAGTATAACTGCCATTATTCGAAAGCATAATACCATATTTTTAATTGGCAAACGAAAATCAATATAATAACATCAATATCGTTTCTAATTTTAATATGTGATCAAGTTATTAGTTCAAAGGTTCAACAAATTAATCAAAATTATATTACTTTAACTCAGTTAGATGCAATCATGTTTATCGTCGTATTATCGTATGTGTCTTCTAAAATGAAAGGCTATAAAAGCTTAAAGCAAACAATATTCTCATTGGGTAGAAGTTATGTTACTTGATAAAAGGGTAAATATTTTATTGAATTGTCTACATATGTTATAATTTGCATCGATTCAAGTTAAAGTTGATATATTTGATACAGAAAGTACAATTCAATGTTTTGTACATCATTCTTACCTTCAAAAATTTGGAGATCATCTCTATAAGGGGAATATCGTCGAAATATTTTGATTTGTTTGATATGACGTAAGATATGAGAGTTAAGATATAATGTCTTAAAGACTATGTTTTTATAGTATTTTAAAATATTTGGTAGTTCAACAGAGTACTAACTAAAATTGAAATGTTTATATCAATCATTCTTAATATGTTTACCCGCGTATTAACGCGGGTCCTAATCTAGTAATCAAATAAAAGTTATGTAATTGAAGTAAAAACAAAGAGCTCAGATTCGGGACTGTATCACATCCAAATATCAGAGGTGTGCGAAGGACCCAACCGACGCTGAAGCCAAATTCATCATAGCTCAAATGCACCAGCCGGGAATCGAACCCGGGTCTGTACCGTGGCAGGGTACTATTCTACCACTAGACCACTGGTGCTACCTGTTTAATATGTACCCTTTTTACTAACATATATATAAATAGATCAGATGCAATAGAACGATAGATCAACCTTCGTAGTTGCCTTGCACATACTTGTTTTCAGAGTAATACATAGCCACCACTTGGTTCCGTCCAAATTTTCTTCCGTGTATCCCCGATTTGGCCTTTGATGCTCCATCCACGTCCGCATACTCCAAGAAAACATGTACTAACTCATTATCATTAGATGATGTGTTTATAAATTGGGAAATTCGCTAAATTGACTCACATTGAAATGTTTTCGAGAGTTGAAACCAAACCTTTCCAACTCCTGGTGATGGAATATTATGATCTGGATTGGGCCTTGGAATTAAAACGTTCACCAAGTTACCTGCACACAACAATGAATTGTCATCAAAAATGTTTGGACCGTATAAAGCATATGAGTAATAACGGCAGAATATATGTACCGAATTTTTCACCTTCTTGTCTCATTTCCTCCATAATATCTTTGTATTCTTCATCATCTCCAAGATCATTAGCTGTAACAACTTGAGTCAAGCAGATAATCTTGGTTGGTATGCCTCTGTTACAGAAGTTTAGATATTGTAAAAGCCAAAACATTTATAGAGAAGTTCACAAACAATAAATCAAGTAAATCATTCACCTGCAAAACTATCTCAAGTTGGGGAGGAAGTAATATTTCTTCCTGCTCAAGGTTAGGTTGCACCGCCCCTTGGATGGCACGCATAACCACAACCGTCTTATCGCCCAACTTAATCCCATTTAAAGCAGTACATGCAATATCTGTTACTGAAGGATCTTGGTAAGTACAGAATACATATCCCTTTGACCTTCCAGTTATGTCTTTAGCCAAGTTGAAACCTCTTAGTGGCCCAAAACACTCAAAGAGCTCCCTGATTTGTGCCTCTATGAAGTGACGACAGGGAATCCCCGTCGCATAAATACGGTTTTAATACTCAAGGCCACAAGTGGACAATCCAACAGCCGCCAAGTTGAGATTGGGATTAGGCTGGGTCGGACCAAGAGTTGCCGCAAGTGGCGGGCTATAGTCACCTGGCCTCCTCACCTTTACAGGAACCCCCTAAAGTTGATCAAAGCTAAAATGTTTTTTTTTTTAGAAAGAGATCAAAGGTAAAATGTTAATTAATAAAGACTTGATATCTAAACTTGAGCAAGAGTAATGAATCACTTCTAATATAATACGATCGAGTGCCATTGCGTTACTAGCCTCCTCAACAGATCTCATCTCTACAAAAGCAAACTTCTTTTCATAGTTTATGAAAACATTGACTACAGAATCACCTATGAATGAAAAATACAAAAACAAAGAGGATGTGGGTTTTGTGTAGATATGTCAAAAAAATTCTTGGAAAAAAACACAATGAAAGTTTTCGGTACCTGGCCCAGCAGGGTACCTGGCCCAGCAGTGTTTCCCCCAATGGCCAAAGAACGTTGCCACCGACTAGAACATGGAAAACCATTCTCAGTATTCATACAATGGATATTGCCACACAAAAAAGTGGTTTTAAAGAAATGAAGAAGTAGCAAACCTGTTCAGTAGCAGTGGGTGGAAGGCAACCAACATAGATTCGTCGAGCATGCCTAGTTGCCTGCGATCATAACACAACATTTTGGGAAGGGAATCTTGACAAATGGTGAAGAAGTACATAAGAATAAGATAAGTTGATGGAACGTACCTGCTGATTCATTGCCTACAATTGGTAGGTGAGAACAAAGAATGAGAAGCTAGCAAATAACTCCTACGAGACAGATTGGAGAACGGCAAATTGAAATATGCAGTTTCGATTGGATGCTGTGAAGAGTGATCAAAGAGATGGGGGTTTAGCTTTCTCTCTATAAAAAGTCAACGAGTTATTGTCAATAATTTTAAGAGTTTTTCATGAATAATTTAGTCAACCTCACACCATTTGGTTCGTATGCATGTTAAAAAAAACGAGCTCAGACTGGAGGCTGTATCACATCCAAATATCAGAAGTGTGCGTAGGACCCAACCTACGCTGAAGCCAATTTCATCACAGCTCAGATGCACCAGCCGGGAATCGAACGCGGGTCTGTACCGTGGCAGGGTACTATTCTACCACTAGACCACTGGTGCTACTTGGCAAATCTTGTTCTTTTTATTCTATATAATGAAGACAATTGTTTTCAAATACCTAATTGACACCATGACCGACAATCTCATCTCTCCGGTCAGCTAGTGTAGCCAAGTTCAACACCCTCCTCCACACACCTACTACATATACGTACTTATAGTTTCTACTATCCATTTTGTATAATAAGATTTTGGTGTTCATTGGTCTTAAAAGGATAGGAGAACAATAACATAGTGTTTTTAACAAAACAAAACCCACAATTACTAACACACCATCCTTGTGTCTAGGATACTGCTACAGTCAAATTTATGACAAACCAATGTCTTCATTTCGTAGCAAGACCTAAACATGTAAAAACTAAAAACGTTCCAAGCTTGTTGCTACGAGACCCAAAGTAAAACAAGACAGACGATAAAATCAGCCTTCGTAGTCGCCTTGCGCATACTTGTTTTCGGGATAGTACACAGCTACCACTTGGTTTCCTCCAAATTTTCTTCCGTTCATCCCTGATCTAGCCTTTGATGCTCCATCCACATCTGCATACTCGAAGAAAACCTGCATCCATACATTATCATTAGAGGGAAGTGGTTATGAATGAATTAGGTTTAAAAGAAAACTGTTTCTAAGAGTTGAAACGGAACCTTTCCAACTCCCGGCGTTGGATCATGATCTGGATTGGGCCTCGGAATCACAACATTCACCAAGTTACCTGCAAACAACGATGAATATCAAAAGCTTGGACCATGTAAAAGCCTGAGTTATGCGTGCTAATAGCATAATGTCAGCCACTTAGAACAAAATCAAATTCCTTACCGAATTTTCCAGCTTCTTGTCTCATGTCTTCCATTATATCTTCATATTCTTCGTCGTCTCTAAGATCATCAGCTGTAACCACTTGAGTTAAGCTGACAATCTTGGTGGGCGTGCCTCCTGGCTGTAGCATAAGCCTCTGCTACAGAGTTCGAGACAGACTTAATTAGTGATCTTCATAAAGTTCAGTTATAGTAAAAGCCAAATTGTATATACAGACCGAGTATGAAGAAAAAGGACACACGATTGAATAATGACTTCACCTGCAAAGCAATCTGTTGTTGGGCATGAAGTAATACTTCTTCTTGCTCGGGTTTAGGTTGAATCGCACCCTGGATAGCACGCCTAACTGTAAGTGTCTTATCCCCCATCTTAATACCGTTTAGGGCAGCACATGCAATGTCTGTAACTGAAGGATCTTGGTAAACACAGAACGCATATCCCTTCGAGTTTCCTGTTTCCCTGTCTTTAACCAAGTTGAATCCTCTTAGGAGCCCAAAAGACTCTAAGAGCTCCCTGATCTGTTCCTCTGTGAAGTAATAGGGAAGCCCACCCACAAAAATGCGGTCTGGACCCTCAAGCCCACCAGTAGACCCCGAAGACAATCCAACAGCCGCCAAGTTGAGACTGGGATTAGGCTGGCTCGGACCAAGAGTTGCAGCAAGGGCCGGGTTATAGTCAGTTGGCCTCCTTACCTTGACAGGGACTCCCTATGGATGATCAAAGCTAACATATCAATACTCACGGTACATAATATAACTAATAACAAAAACAATCATACTGAACATCTGAACTGAGGAAGAGATAGTCAATCACCTCTAATATAATACCATCTAATGACATTGCGTTACTAGCCTCCTCAACAGATCTCATCTCTACAAACGCAAACTTCTTTTCATGGTTTATATAAACATTGACCACCGCATCCCCTATGAATGAAAAACAAAAAGAGGATAAGTTCAAGATATGTCAATATTTGGACAAAAACAATGAATTTTCAGTACCTGGCCCAGCAGTGTTTCCCCCAATGGCCGACATCACTTGGCTAAAGAACGTTGCCACCGACTAGAACATGGAAAACCATCCTCAGTAGTCAATACAAAGTAACAAACCCTTTAAACAAAAGAAAGAGTAACAAACCTGTTCATTTGCAGTGGGTGGAAGGCCACCAACATAGACTCGCCGAGCATGCCTAGTTGCCTGCGATCATAACACATAACATTTTGGGAAGGGAATCGTGACAAATGGTGAAGAACATAAGAATAAGATAGGTTGATGGATCTTACCTGCTGAGTCATTGCTTGAACTGGTAATACAGGAAGCGCACCCAGTTGCTAGGTGAGAAGAAAGAATGAAAGTTATGAGTATTATCACATAAAAACAAGAGAAAGGAGAAATATATAAATAACAACTCACAACTAAAAGAGCCAAAATATATAGAATTATACCTGACCAGGGACCATTGGGAACATGTTGGCGAACATCCCAGGAATAGTAGCATTAGCTGGCACACTAGGAACCTGGCCTGCTAAGACAAGTAGTATATTATAGACTGTCCATCACAAAGGTTTTTTTTCCCGGAGGAGCAAGAAGCAGAGCTACCAACAAGTACAAAGCTACATAAAACACCTTCCTACCAATAAAAACCACTAGTACAGAATATCCAACAATTTAAGAATATTAAACGATGAAAAGTGTAATGCAATATCTGTTTTCAGTTTTCAAAATTTGTAAGGCTAGAAAACAGGCATATAGTTGCCAGACAAAGACGAAGAATACCCATGACAACCGTTGCACAGATTCCTCCTTGTACAATTTAAAGCTAGAGAGGTCGGCACATTGTCAGCACAGTGGGGCAACTAAACCAACATTGCCTTCTTACTAAGACACAAACAAACAAACAACACCAAAAAAAAGAGAACAAAAATTTCTCAGTTCCATAACCACTTTACCAGGCAAGAAAAAATAATAAAACATCCTATGAAGAGAGCAAAACTTTCAAGTTCTCTGCTCGCTGAGTAAACAATAAAAATGCAGCTTACCAAAGATACACCGTGTAATTGATTATGATCTTTCCAAACTACGTAAAACCAAAAACAACAAGCAGTTAAGAAATATAATAACTTTGAGTAGATGATGAAGCATATACCTGCTGCAGCAACAGCAGTCGCAGCTAACATTGCAGAAGCAGGGGGCGCCATATCAAATCCACTTACCCTCTTGCTGCAAGATCATAAATTAAGTGGTCAGAAAAAACTACGAAAAAACAATGCATGAAGTATACCTAAGATACACATAAACATCATAAATCAAAATCACACTAAGTTATTGTATTAGTACAGTCACAAATATATTAGTACCCCAACTGCCTATAAACCTCAGTACAGGACAGATAAGGGAGAGATTATTTCTTCCAGCAGAAAAATCTTGCTATTTCTATTGTGTTTCAAGAAAAAAAGACTAAAGAATAATGCGTTTACTAAGTTTGATATCATAACACATTACAATGCACCACCAAAATATGTTTGAAATATGAAATCACACATAAATCAGGTACCTCTTTGACCGTGATCGTGAACGAGACCGTGAACGTGATCTATGCGCAGACTTGTGCCTATGTTCTGACCTTGACCTACGTTCAGAACGGCTCCTAGAGCGAGAGCGTGACCGTCGTCTGTGCCTCTCCTCTCTGTCTCGATCACGAGACCTTCTTCTGTTGATAAATGATGACACCATCAGCATAAAAGAAACTATTCAATAGATGATAACAAAAGATAATAACTACCAGTACCTGTCACGGTCTCGACTCCTGTGATCATCATCATCTCTCTCACGTTCTCTGCTACGGTCCCTATGACGATCTCTACGGTGACGTTCCCTATCTCTGTCTCTGTCTCTGCTTTTCTCCCTAACTCTGTCTCTGCTTTTCTCCCTTTCGCGGTCCTTATCCTTGTCTGTGTCTTTATCACGTCCTCTTTCCTTGTCTTTCTCCCTGCTTCTTGAAGTTTCCTTAACAAGCTCGTGAGATTCCTGTGAAACAAATGTCAAAACAATAATATGCAAATTATGTCTTGTTTATTTCTAAAGAGAAGCAAATACTGCCCAAACTCAACCCTTACACATTATTCCTCAATAAGATGCATAATTCCACCAAATTCTACCAAATTGCAACAGAGAGAAGAAGAATCAAACGAAATTGCAAACAGGAATCTTAAAGAACAATCTAGAAGAACAATTTCGAACAATCTCATTACCGGTCACGAAAAAAAAGCTACGGAATCGAACACAGAACATAAAACGAATCTAGTGTACATACTCGAGACTTGGAACCTTCATGACCGTTGTCGTCATTAAGGGACTGAATAGGCGAGCTATCCGAAGCTATGTACTTCTCGTCGTTGTTATTGTTGTTTTCATCGGTTGCGAGAGCTAAGCCATCTCCGTTACCTTCGTAACTCATCTTCTCGTTCCGTTGGTGAGAGTCTGATTGAAGAAGAAAACCCTAGGAACTCTCTAGGCGTGCTTAATTACGAAGATCCTTCAAGGAAGAAGGCTAAGGGTATTATGGTAAATTAAACAGTGGGTTTGATGTTTCAACTAAAGAAACGGGCCTACACCAACCATATATGGGCTTAAATAGTCCAATTTGTAAACTATGGGCTCGCTATTATTAATGGGCTTCTGAGTATTAGGTAGTCGTTTTGTTTTTTTAACGGCTGCTTTATTAAATTAAACCGTGAATGGAGAATACAAATGGACTACCCAATATAGGAAACAATGAATCAGAATCATAACACTTCTTAGATAAAAGGTTAGCAGCACTATTTTTTTCCCGATTGACATGATCCAAAGAACAATTCGGTAATTTTGCCATCCACCATCCTATATCATATAAGATATTTGCAATCTCGGTGCTTTCTTTCTTCTTGTTAATAAGATTGGTAAGCTCTATATTATCACTTTCAAACCATACAAATCTCCATCTTTGTACCCAAGCCATTTGTAGAACATGTCAAAATCCTAATCCTAGTCGTTGTATACAATTGATTGATGTTTCGACATTACATTTTTCTCCTTTGTAGAAGAGCCCATTTGCAAACACACCGCATGATGTGTCCGGCAACAGTTTTGAAATGTCAACATCAAAGTTATTTTAAAATATTTTAGGTTTGGTTTTTTCTGATTTTTCTAAAATTCGATATCACAATACAGTATGACTAGAAACCTTGATGAGGTGAATAGGTTTTCTTATTGATCAAGTTGTGAGGTTGTTAACCTTATATAAAGATTACATTAGACCTAATTGTAGTGCTAAGCCTATGATTATAATGGGTCATACTATGGTCTAATACAGTATAATCTCTATAAATTAATACTCGATTAAATTAATACATCAGTAAACTAATACAATTTTCTAGTTCCAAACAAAGTTTTTGACCAAATTAATTTTTCGATAAGTTAATATTTCGTTAATAAAATATTCTGGTCCAACGATATTAATTAATAGAAGTTTTACTGTGGTTTGAGCTCAAATAACAATGTACAAAAAATATTTTATTTTCATTCTTCATGTTTTTAATATGTGCAATTTTCATTTTTGGCTATCATCTAAATACAATAAAACTTCAAAAAGAATTGTAAAGACTTTAAACGCCAATTGCCCATGCTGCATCACCTGACCAAATCCCGGTTTAGACTTAATCATTTTTCCAACAAACATACAAAATCGAATAAAGTGATTTTTCCTATAGAAATAAATTTGGGGTTGTCAATACTCGACTCTACGAGTGATGATATAGGTGAAACTAACATATAGGGGGTAAGATGTCTCGTGGAGAGACACTAAAATAAATCCATGCATCTTTGTCTTTGATTGTCATCTTTTTCATGGTGGGTCTTTCCATTGTGTTAAATTTGGTCCCGGAACCTTTTTTATCTATTTTTAAAAGATTTCTTGTAACACTCAATTTTATTTCTTTTTTAGGTCCTTTTTCTTCTAACATCTTTATTAATCACTTTACAACGTTTTTAATAACAAAATTAAACAAAACCATACCCATCGATGGTTGACTAGAAATATATAAAAGAAAAAAGACGTAACATTACAGATGCATGAATGATGAGAGTGAATTAGAAAAAAGCAAGAGCGGGAGAAAAAAAAAGAGAAAATAGATGATAGATGATGTGACAAATGATAGAAGAGATAAAAAGAGGAAAAAAACATACCTTTTTTTCGTAAAGACATCATATTAATTATTTTATTTTTTTTGAAAAACAATGATACTTCATATATTAAATAATGAATACATTTCATGATTTTTTTTTTTTAGAATTGAATACATTTCATGTTATCCATTTCAACTAAAAGACTTAGGCATATGGGGGTACAATTTTGAATTTTCAAATATAGCTTGATAACAAGATAATGAGCGAGTTAATTTAGCTATAATCAATCCTTATTTTCTCTTATTTAGTTTTTTTTTTAAACAAGAAAAAAAAACTAAATAAGGATTGGTTATAGTTCAGAACGTTAATTGGTTTTTCCATTTAAACATATTGTTATTTGTTACATTTATTACTCAAATATTTGAAATTGTACTCATAATTTGATTATTATTTTAAAGTTGATTGCAAAAATACGGACGAAACTTAAAACAATTTCTCGTAAAAACCCGCCTATATACCTCTCATACATAACTAGAGTTAAGAAACTCAAATAAACGCGACTTTTCAAACATCCAAAAATTCGCCATTATCTAAAACCTCACTTCATTCATATAATCCGAATAATACTATGTGTAAAGAATGTTGGATTTTAATTTAATAACATGAACAACTTTTTTGTCGACCACACATTTATAATCATTAACACCATAAAAAAACCGACAGTTTATTAAATAGAAGTGATTTTTTTTAGAATTGATGATAAAACATGTTTTGTTTTGAAAAAATTAAAAATTGAATGATTTCTTAATTTATGTGTATAAATTTTAGACATCAAATAAAAAAGAACGGAGAGAGTAATATTTTAAGAAGATAATTAAAGCAGCTAAGATCTTTGATTAACAACGAGGAGTACGGCAAAGAGAGGGACAAATTAAAGGTAGAAGCAGAAGAATTGGGCCACTCTCTATTTTCTTTGTCTCGATGCGTTACGTGACAACCACATCACCTTTTATTTTAAATATTTTTACTTACTTTCTTCGCAATCACATGCAATTTTTCTGTTTACAATTCATTTATTTCGTCCTTTTTCTTCCAACAACTATTTTTATTCCCTTTTTAACTTGTTTAAACTTTATTAAAACAAACTGAAGTTGTTAAATAATTGTTTAATTCACATGACACGACAGAAATGTTGATTTATTTACTGTTTACCGTTTACTTTTTTAGTTTTTGGTTTTGTTCATAGATATGTCGACGAATAAAAACAGATTTGTAAAGAATTTCGTACACATTTGAAAATTTTGAAGAAAGGCACAGAGATTTTATGGATGTGTATGACGTACATGGAGTAATGACATTACTTTTGAAAACATTTTTTTTCTATCTTTATATTATTTTGTACGTCTCTTCGAAGTTATTCAATAAAAAGGATAACAAAAGTGATTTTTAGAAAATACTAGTAGTTTCTTTTTTGTTGGTTAATTCAAAGAATGGGAATTTTGTAAAAGAATATTTAATGTCACGATATTAATAAGGTTGTATTTGTAGTTCTCGTTGATTTTTCGTTTTAGAACATACAATTTGGTTACCAAAACAACATAAACAAATTTAAATGGTTTGATTTATAATCATTACTAATTAAATAGTATATCATTAAGATTGCATGTTGTAACTGAGTTAAGAAAGAAAAGATAATCATAGATTTTTATCAAATTGTAAATCAAAATAAAAACGTTTCAATATAATGAGAAGTAGGACCATTTGTTTTCGAGTTGTCTGACTTCATTTATTTTCATATTATGACATATTTTTTAACATTTTGGAAATTTATAGTATGATTTTCTAATGTCAAATACGGTGTGGTTTTTAGCTATTTCTAAATCTACGATAGTGAAGGATCGACCACGACTCTCTAGGATTTCGATTTTTGTAATGTAGTATAGTTTCTCATAAGCGATGATGACCGATGAGCGACGCTAATTGATTTACAATTATAGTTTCGTAAGAGAGTTTCCATTGGATGCTTCAAAGGTTGGAACTTAAACAAATCATAATAATCCAAGAACTAATATATATTCGTAAGCATCGATATTTGTCTTCTTGTGTCTGGATGTTTGGTCATGTTCAGTTGAGTCCAGATATTTTATATAGCATCATATACCATCCACCCCTATATTTAAATACATATATTCCTATCAAAATATCCACGGCGACAGATTTTTGAATTCACGTTCATGTATTAATGTTCGAGTAAAAGTATGTTCGCATTAATTTTACACGAATTTTGTCGTATATAATGATAGTTTAGTCTAGTTATTGCCGAAAAGTTTGAGGTTATACTACAAAAGTTTGGCTACTGCAATACAAGCAAAATCTGATAACATAGCTTAGACCATATCACGACATTAACAAACGACCAACAAATATGTAGTCCAGCCCAAAAAATCTACAGTGAAACTTCTTAAAAAAAATGGGACAAGTCAATCCATCTACAACATGTTCGAAAGATGTATACGTAAGCTATTGTATGTTTAAGATTAGGATGGCATTTCAAAAATTCGAATTCATACCTAGACGACCATCTAGGTTTGATGAAAATATTCTTCAATGTTCAAATATTCTATTCCCTATATTATTTTCTACTATAAACTTGAAATTATATTTTTCAAAATCTTAAACTAAAAAAACTACTTCCAAAAATGAAGGCCTTAATTTATTATCTAAAAATGAACATGATAAGTACCTAACGTTGGTTGACAAAAAATTAAGTAGTACCTAACGTTTACATATGCATACAACAACACACTATGTGGTGGACAATATCATATATGATCAAATTCGAATCGTGAAATCGTATGATTATTTCCTTTCATACTAATAGGTCGATTCTTATAATAAAGTCAAAGGACAAAAATAAATCATTATAATATTCAACTGAATTGTATAATATTTTGCGTACCAGAGCGTGGAATGAACTCCCTCCCTCCATTCCATATTAGTTGTCATTGTAGATAATATTACGTTAATTAAGAAAACATTTAAAAATTATGTTTTACTCTTAATTAATGTGTTTTTCATTTGATATATGTAATTAATAAGCTAAAAGAGTATGGATAAAAATGAAAAATCAATCATAAATTGACATTGAAAATGTAAAACGACAACTAATTTGATACAAACAAAAAAGCGTAGAATGACAACTAATATGAAAAAAGCGTAGAATGACAACTAATATGAAACAAAGGGAATAATAAAAACTAAAATATAGAAATCTGTGCTAACAACAAGGGACTGTTATAGGAAAGTCTGAAAACAGATGGATGTTTTGATCCAATTATTGATTTATCTGAGTTAATCGAAGTGATCTAATGAGACAAACAAAATAGTGAATCGTCTCAATTTGATTGTAGTGCTGTTGAAAAAATAGAATACAAATAATAGGAGGAAGATTAGCGTAAGAGCCTAGAAGTCCAAAACTAATCTCAAATTTTGGCCTAATAAAACTGACTATTGTTCATCAGTGATGAATCATCCACCTTGTATTTCATTTCAGACTTTGTTTGAATCAAAAACCATTTTCTTGTCTTTTTTATAACTAGGAATCTTTGAACCAAATCCAAACTAATTTTTTTGTAATTGCTAATCATAATTAAAAATAACAAACAAAAAGATGCAAAATCTATTATGTGAATATACTTTGTCCGGATATTAATTTCGATCAATAGGTTTATAGTTCTTCCTTACTATTTTTTGTGTGTTCAACATACTATTAATTTATTAAAGAAAATTTTCAAGGATGCCACTTTTGAAATGTCATTGTTCAAAACATTTACTAATACAATATTATTTATTCAAATGTTTGGTTTAGAGTTTAGGTTTTAAAATTTGTTAAAGGTCAAAATCCTATTTAGAGTTTAAACTCGTAAGTAGTGTCGTTTTTTTTAAAATAGACCATTTAAATTGAATTTGTTTTTTAAAAAAAATATTTCAAAAATGTCATTTTTGCAATAATTGCAATAATCCCATTATTAAACTCTTAGTCTTATAATACAACCAATAATTACTTACTAATATGAACTGTTTTTTAAGTTTGAATAGTTTATAGTTTGGCTTACATAAAATGCTTTTAGAGTTCTGGACTAAACAAGATTTTAAAGTAAATATTAAATATACTATGTAAAAAGTAGATAATATTAAAATGAAAATTCAAAGGTTAGAGAAGTTAGTAAATTATCTTTTCAGGCCTTTTCAGTTTGAACCGTACAATCCCAAAAATTGCAAAACAGTGATCGTGGGGGCCAAAAAACAGAAAAAAGAAAATAACTTTTAAATTTGTTTATTAAGAAAAGAAAAACAGATCGGAAAATTCGCTAAAAAAGAAGACTGAGAGACTAAGAAGAGGGACCTTCGTCTTCGTGCATGGGCAACTCAACATTTACACAAGATTCAAAAACCTTCTTAATCAACATCGAAGGCGACTAATTATCCTTTTCCTCAATCTCTAGGTTTCCTTCTCCAGCTCTAAGAGAGATTCCAAACCTCAATCTCCGTGACGGTGAGTTCGACGCGATTTTCCGATTTTGAATTTGGTTCTCTCTTTCTCGAAATCGATCGTATTGTAGCTCATATCTGCGACTTGAGCTCTATATTTCTTACTTCATGTTGAGTATTACTTATCTTCAATGATTTTATCTCTTTCTCTACTTAATTGCGTAATTAACTAATTGGATTAAGCCTATGCATGAGATATTTCGTTATTTTTGTTATAATTCCGTTGTAATGCGCTCGTAATTTAGGAATTTTGTGGTCAGTTTTCTGAGAAAATTGGATTTTAGTCTTTGAAACTAGTGATTTCTTTGTTGTTTGAGCCTAATTTTGGTATAATCTGAATTTTGAAGCTGATTTTGTCGGTGAAGATTTTGAAGCTTTTGACAGGGATTGATCATTGGTGAATGCCAGCTGCAGGAGAATTTGTCATTTTCTGCACATTGTGTGGAAATTTAGAATTGAGAGCATCTGAATAAATAGTTGGAATAAGATTCTATGCTGATTTGATTTGAAACATGGAAATTCCACGGAATCTTACTGGATTGGTGTCTCTGTAATGTGATTTGCAATTGTAAAACATCAAATGTAAAGAGTAGATAACGTTTTATAAATTCACCAGGCGCTCATCAAGATGGAAACGAGGTTTGTTCAACACATCTTTTTTTAGCAATTGGCTTTCTCTTTTTGTTAAATTTGTTAGATCTGAAAGTGTGAGTTGTCTTTCTGCAGGCCTGGAGAGAGAGAATTCTCAAATGGTGATGTTTATTCTGGTCAACTTAAAGGAACACTTCCTCATGGGAAGGGAAAGTATGTATGGTCGGATGGAATCATATACGAGGGTGATTGGGAAGAAGGGAAAATATCTGGGAAAGGAAAGCTGATGTGGTTATCTGGAGCTAAATATGAAGGTGATTTCTCTGGAGGCTACCTTCATGGCTATGGCACCATGACTTATACTGACGGATCTGTCTACAGTGGAGCATGGAGAATGAATGTACGGCACGGTCTAGGGAGGAAAGAGTATTGTAACTCAGATGCATATGATGGCTCATGGAAAGAAGGGGTACAAGATGGCAGTGGTAGTTATACTTGGACCAATGGAAATAGGTTCATTGGGAATTGGAAAAAGGGTAAAATGTCTGGGAGAGGGGTTATGAGTTGGGGAAATGGTGATCTCTTTAATGGTTTTTGGTTGAATGGTCTTAGACATGGCTCTGGAGTTTATAAGTATGCTGATGGTGGTTTTTATTTTGGAACCTGGTCACGTGGCCTAAAAGATGGGACTGGAGTATATTATCCTGCTGGAAGTAAACACCCGTCTCTGAAGAAGTGGCATCGGTCTTTTGGTTACGATGACACAGGAAATTTTGTCCTCTCTCATGACGCATCAATAAATCTTGACAATCTACGGAATTCAAAAGCTGTGTCACGAAGTCTTTCTGAGATAACCACTACAAGTGGACTGACGAGACATTCGGGTAGAATGTCGGAGAGGTTTCTTGATGATAATTGGACCACAATTGATCCTCCAAGAGATTATATGCATCATGGGCCCTCATCCAAATCTGTACGGTCTGTTGACTCTGGTCAAAGTGACAAGAACCCTATCGTTTTCGAAAGGGAATACATGCAAGGAGTTTTGATTAAAGAACGAATTATGAGTTCTATTGACATGTCACACAAGGCTAGACCTTTGGATGGTCCTAAAGAAGTCACGATTAGCGCTTGTGTGAGCTTTCTAGGGGGGAGATGGAACTATTATCTAATGCTTAATCTCCAACTCGGTATCAGGTAAACAAGATTGATACACATGTCATTAATCTCTGTGGAAGTTTATCAACAAATCTTGGTTGTCAAAATGACAATAGAGCTTTGTTCAAACCACTTCTGAACATGTTCCTCAGTTCGCATATGATCTTGAGATTGCTTAGTTGTAGCCTAAACCACGCATATATCTGCTCACTATGACTTGATAAATGAGTCATACTAGAACATAAAAGTTAAACAATGCTTGTACTGGTTATTCCTCTTACACAACAAAACTTTTGAAGTTCACAGGTATACTGTTGGAAAAATCACGCCAGTGCCTAGACGGGAAGTTCGTGCTTCTGACTTTAGTAAAAGAGCAAGAATCATGATGTTCTTCCCTAGAGATGGTTCGCAGTATACGCCTCCACACAAGTCCATTGATTTCGCTTGGAAAGACTACTGCCCTATGGTTTTCAGGTAATCATGTTTTCTTCTGCCATCTTCCAAAAAGCTTAGAATCAACGAAAATAATAGCATAATAGGTTTCTATAAATACATAATTAAATTATAGAAACTGGATATCAATCTGAAATAATTTTGTTAAAGATTTGAACAACTTCGCAGTGTTTGCCAGGTCTCTGAATCTTTATTGTTGGATCAGTTTTTTGTTTTCCTTAAGACCTCATCATGGTCAGGAATTTCTGATATCTGTTAACCAAAAAAATGGGTACTAATGTTAAAAGGGATAATCATAACCAAATATCAATCAATTAAACTAGTTAAAAATAATAATTTCCGCGAATGATGCTATTATCAACACCTTAAGCTCCTGGCATTTTGCACTTTGTACGGCAATTGTAATCCAAGAAAGTTCTTTTAGTCATAAATTATACGGCAAGTGCATTCAAGATTATTTCCTCTTCAAATTATTGACTGTGCATGATTTTAAATGGCGTGTCATAGGAATTTGAGGGAGATGTTCAAACTAGATGCTGCAGACTACATGATGTCTATCTGTGGTGATGATGGCCTGAGGGAAATTTCTTCCCCTGGAAAAAGTGGCAGTATCTTCTACCTTTCTCACGACGACAGATTTGTGATAAAGACATTAAAAAGATCTGAGTTGAAGGTTTGATATAATTTAAGTTGTTACCTTTTTCTTACTTGTCCTTACGCATAGTAGTGTTTTGGGAAGATTGTAAGGTCTTCTTAATTTTCGGTTACGGGAGCTGATTTTTGGTCCTTTTGGTTGTTCTTGTTCCTCTTTTGAAGATGCTAATCACTTCTACAGCTAGTACAGTCTTTGTCAATTGTATATACTTTTCTTCATATATCGCATAATCTTTAGTTTATATATTATGTCTAAGAGCATCCTATTTTTTTCTTGTAGGTTCTACTCAGGATGTTGCCTAGGTACTATGAACATGTAGGGGACCATGAAAATACGCTCATAACGAAATTTTTTGGAGTACACAGATTAAAACTCAACTGGGGTAAAAAGGTAAGAACTTTTCTGATCCCTTCTATATCTTAATTCCATTATATTCCATTTCTTTTAGCATGAGCGTTGTGCTTCTCTGATAGGTACGCTTTGTGGTCATGGGGAATATGTTTTGCACAGAATTAAAGATTCATCGCCGCTATGACCTTAAGGGCTCTACCCAAGGGAGATTTACAGACAAGAATAAAATCCGAGAAAAGACTACCATGAAAGATCTTGATCTAGCGTATGAGTTTCATATGGACAAGCTGTTACGAGAGGCTCTCTTCAAGTGAGTTCTCTACTCAATCCTTTTAATAATCCTTTCCATCCTCAGTGAAAGATAGGCTATACATGTCAGCTGACTGATAGATTTTAGGTTATTTTGCTGTGGAACCTATAGGTTTATGTGCCATGTGTGTTTTCCAGACAAGTCTGCTTGCTGCAACCGCGTACTGTGTCACAATTTTCTAGCACTAGTCTTAATCTCTGTTGAATGTGTGTGGGATGCTGTGTTGAAATTTATGTATTTATCCCTTTTGGAAGTCTAATCTATATAGAAATTGTAGATGAAGGAGAGTTAGTTCTCACTTTTGGTTATACTTATTAAATCCATTTGTGCTGATATAAGAGAACTGAAGCACTTAAGAATTTCTCTGTACCTAGACATAACATAACCTTTGAAAAAGGGATAAAGCAGCTAATTCCCTATATGATTTTTGTTACCAAATGTCTCACTTTCACTGCTGACTCCACGCATCCCTTTAGAAATGATATGTTTGCTCTTCTTTGCCTGGCTTTAAGTTTAGTTCTGCTAGTGAAGTTTGTTGTTTGATGCTCCTCCTGTGTTCCATTTGTGTAAACTTCCTCTGATTTTACATTCTTTGTACCGAGTTATCTTGATTGCAATGCGAAGCTTAATTAAATTGTTGAATTGCATGTGCTTGTCTAATTGTTTATGGAACCTCTTTTATGGCAGGCAAATATATTTAGACTGCTCGTTCTTGGAATCTCTGCAAATCCTTGATTACAGTCTTCTGTTGGGATTACATTTTAGAGCTCCCGATCAACTTAATGAAATGCCGGAGCCTACCAATGCAATGTCAGATCAAGAAAGTGATAGTGTTGGTTCTGCTGAAGGTAAGCCACAATGTTTTAATCTAGCGTAGATAAATTAGCAAGCACTCGCTAAGATAAATTAGTGATCAGCTTCTTACTTCTCGGTTTATGGTGTAGTTCTAGTGCTCACACGTGGAACCATACAACTATTCGAGCTTCGTAAACCAAGAAAATAACGTCATGGATTTGTATCACTTACTGTTTCTTCTTCTTTTTGTCTCTGTTTCATCAGTCAATTTGCCTCGTGAACCCTCCACTTCTCCTAAAGGGATATTATTGGTTACTCACGAACCCAGTTCCGTTGATACTGCCCCGGGTCCTCACATCAGAGGTAGCACACTACGAGCATTCTCTGTTGGAGAGAAAGAAGTTGATCTCATTCTACCTGGAACTGCAAGGTCAGTCACTTCTCAGTGCTTCATCCCATCAAAACCAACATGGAAGTTGATATTTTCTTCGTTAAATATGACCCTAACCATACTGTTTGAAATTAAAATTCAGGCTTCGGGTACAGTTAGGAGTGAACATGCCGGCTCAAGCCCACCACAAACTCCGACAAGACGAGGAGGAATCAGGATCAGATGAGCTCTTTGAAGTATATGATGTGGTTGTGTACATGGGCATCATCGACATCCTGCAAGCGTATAACATGAAAAAGAGGCTGGAACATACTTGCAAATCTATGCATTATGATCCGATGACAATTTCCGCCATCGAGCCTACGCTTTACTCTAAACGGTTCACGGATTTCCTCCTTAAGGTATTCCCAGAAAAAGCATAGATAGATCGAATCGGTCAATATTCTTTTCCTGTTCATAAGCCATAAAAGACTTGAGGGATTTGGCTCGTAATGTTCTTACGTCCTTATGTACACTAACATTTAGGATCTTATATATACTTCAAAAAGTTTTCGTGTATCATTGTTATGAGTAGATTTGTACCACTATGTGCCTCAACATTAAGCTAGTGTATGTACTAATATTTTCGAAATAATATTGAACTTAACAAAAATACACTTTTTCTCTATCTTCTGGTTCTTTAAACGTCTAACATTGCCATCAGCTTGATAAATTGATTTCGAAAAAGTCAAATTAGATGATACTTTCTTGAGGCAAAACTTCATAATATCTTTTAATTAAAACCATGGTTGGAACTTGGAATCACAGTTTTATCAAAAATTACAAAACCAAAAATTTGGTCTTAGTTTGGTAGCATTATTCTCTTACTAAAAAAACAAAAAAAGCACCTGTAGATTACATAGTAAACCAATTGAACTATGCATAAACTAACATAATCAAAATCAAAGTATATCAATTCCGCTAAAAAACTCATCAACGTTGAAATCATCCTCGATCGGTACCAAACTTCCATAACCAGACCCAGAGGCTTCTTCAAAATTACGAATTTGATTCGTAGCCTCTTCGTTATTGTTAGTATTGGTGTTGCAAAGCTGAAGATTCTCCTCTTGATGAATCACTATAGCTCCATCATCTCTTTGAGCACTCTTCACAACATCTAACCGGAGCCTCAAACTATTCAACATCCTCGAAAAAGCATCTATCCCATCTTTCAATTCTTCGACGTTCTCCGAATTGTTAAAACTTTCGTCTTCCCACCAAAACCCTAATCCTGACATGTTCCCTTGGTTTGTCGGAAGAGGAAACTGATCGTTGAGCAGAGAGGAGACAACGTGGTCGACAGAGGAGTGACCGAAAGAGTAGAAAGAAGCATGAGAGTTGTTAGAAGGAGGAGTTGCTAAGATTGCGATTTGAGTGTCCGGAGAAAGAAGACAGAGCTTAGTTGCTTTACGGAAGAGACCGTCGCGACATTTAGTGAAAGCAACCGATTTAACTGTTTTCTTTTCGATCTTCTCAATCTTGATCTTATGTTTTAGGCCTCCCATATTGTAAGCAAGAAAACGAATTAATTACAGAAGACAGAGATTGTTTGCATCTTCATATATTTCTCTTTTTGTACGACTCCTTTTCTTCTCTTTACCTTTCTTTTTGGGTATATTTCCTATTCAGAAACATTTCCATAATAGGCTGTTTCTAAGTTACCTTTTTTTTACTACTTTGGTAAATACACAAAATCACTTGTTTGTGTTTTCCTTCTTCTTTCTGTTTTTAATCGAGTGATCGATCTATTTCATTGGTGTCTTAGGGTTAAAGTTTTGCTTAACCAAAACCCTAAATCACAGGGTCGGTCCATAATTTACTGCCAACGAGATTATGGGCCACAAATAGGCATGACCAAAATCTAACCGTAACCGTAACCGTATCGTTTTAAACCGTAACCGTATTAAACGGTTGAAAAACCGTAACCGTAACCGTGAAAGTTGATTAGTTATGGTTAAACCGTAATCGTTAACTGTAACCGTTATTTAACCGTAACCATATTAAAACCGTCGGTTAACCGTAAGGTTAAAATTTTAACCGTAACCATTTTAAAATAAAAATAAATTATGTATAATTAATTATGTATGATAAATATGACATAGTAAAATTATGTGTAATTAATATTTATCGAGTCTAATTTTATAATATTTAATTAAAAAAAATTAAATCAATAATAACTCAATATTAAAACTAAATTGATTATTTTCTAACTAATATAAATAATATTAAAACGCATCAAATTTACAATAAAAATAAATAAGATTAGAAAAACTATTAATTGTAACAAACAAAAAGATTGTGGTAATAAAGTTATGCGTACAAACATGACATCTAACTAATTTGATGAGAATATTGTGAATTATGTTATATTTTAGTTAAACGCAAAGATTTACTTAAGTTTGAAATAAAATATGGTCGTTTTCGTTACACAATATAAATGATTTTGACTAATTGACTTTGTTAAGATAAATTAGTTACCGTTTGTTTTAGAATTTTAGTACCATTTCTCACGATTGCACGATCATGACTTTTTAAAATATATTAAAATATACTTTCCATAATATTATTGTTTAAATATTTATTTTTAAAAAGTTACATAGTTATATATAACCTAAATATTAACCGTATCTAACCGTAACCGTGCCGTATATAACCGTAATCGTTTCAACCGTAACCGTTTTAACCGTATATTAAATGGTTAAGGTTAAGGTTAAAAGAAATTGATAACCGTATCCGGTGGTTAATAAACCGTAACCGCAATAACTATAACCGTGGTCATGCCTAGCCACAAATCTAGTGTGGTTTTGGGAAGTGACTTTTAAAAAATTAGTATGCAATTGTTTTAAGCGAAACATTTGGTCATATAAACTTCTTTAATGCAAAAGATCGATCAATCGACCAAATGTTCATAAATAATAATTGGCTGCTAAAGTTTCTAGCTCCGTTTATTTGGTTCTATTCATCAAGAATCCCAAATCAAAGCAGATAGTGGGGGTTTAGTGTAGATGAAAACTCAAATACCCTATTTAACAAAGTGCTTCCGAGAAAGATTCTAAAACAACCTCTCACCAATATTTGTTTTCTTTTTTTTTCTCGGCAGATTTGGTATTGGATTTTTCTATTCCATCAGAAATAATTAAAATCGGTAGCCAACTGTTCAAGTCGAGCCATATTAAAAAAATTAAGGAGACAATGGTTGGTCTTCAAGTTATTAAATAAACCGTTAAAAAGATAAGTTTGATAGGAAACTCAAAGTTTTTATTGGTCTTGAACAAAAAAAATAAACCATTAAAAATATAATTTTGATAGAAAACTTAAGTTTTTAGGAACATTTGTTTAAATTAGCTTAACTGTGAACCTTTTTAGTTTAGTTTTAGGATTGTAGGTGAACAAAAAAAGCGAAACACTTGGTCTTATAAACTTCTTCAATGCAAACTAGATCTATCGACCATAAGAAACAATTCCTTTGGAGATTAAATAAAAGTTGGCCGGTAAATTTGCTTGCTCCCTTTATTTGGGTTTATTCATCAAGAGCACCAAGTCAAAACAAATAGTGGGGTTTTAGTGTAGATGAAAACTGAAAAATCCCCTTTAACCAGAAAGTGCTTCCGAGAAGGGTTCTGAAAACAACCTCTCACCAATATTTGTTTTCATTTTTCTTTGTAGAGTTTGTATTGGATTTTTCTATGTCGTTGGAAACAATTGAAATCAGTGGAAATAATCTTATGCCGATTTAAAGAAAAACTTGTGCGTATGCACGAGTATTAGCCTAGTTTATATGATAAAAACATGGACTTTGAGTAAAGATGATAGATTTGGGTTGAAATTAGTGAAGATATCCATTTAATATAGACTAATCCATTTTCATGATACTAATCCATTTCTTAATCAATAATTAGCACAAACTTCCATCTTGCTAAAGACTAATCAAGAATCATTAATGCATATGCTCATATTAGCTTACAAAACCCCTTAGACATCAACTTTCATTGGCTAAGATGAGAAATGCATGAGTAGAGTCTTTTAGACATTTTCATAAACACCTTCCGGACATGAAAAGACCATGATCTAGATTTGGGGTAGTTACTTCCTAATATCGCATTGAATGTTCTCTAATCAATGAAATATGAAAGACTAACAACTTAACATCACTAATCTCATATGAATCAACTCTAATCTTCTCTAGTCAAGATCCATTAAGATAACTATTCATTAATCATATCTAAAACAACTAAAACATGAATATAAAGATGCATAATGAAAAGACTTAAAAAAATAAATTAAAAAACTTTGCTAAATCATAAAAAGTGAAGTCTTTTCTCCTGTAATCACTCAAGAAACATTAGGTTTAGAGTTTATACAAAGGATAGTTGTATTCTCGGGTAAAGATAAGAGGCAAAAGCTTAGGGTTTTAGACAAAATAAGAGTATTTATAGGAAAAGCTACCCGGGTCAAACCGGGTCAAACTGCGAAACTGCTACATGAGGCCTCGTATGGATCAGGTAGAGGAACGGGTTGCCAAGTCGTTATGGGGGCGAGATTTTGGGCAGTGCAAATTCGTCTTTCTGGCGACCTAATGGATCGACTTGAGGAACGTTTTACCAGTCTGATCCATTAGGTGCTCGTAGCTCTAGTTTCTTGTTCTTCACTTTCCAACTTGATTATTCTCTCCATTTGTTCCACAATTGATCTAAAACTCCATTTGTACCTAGAATAGACAAAATATACATGCAAATGCAAGAAAACAAAAGCTTGAACTCTAGACTCAATCTATATTAAAGGGATCAAAATAAGGAAGAAAACAACAAAAACCTAAGCTAAATGTCTCTAAATACTACTAAATTACATGCTAAGAAAGAGTAAATTATGCACTTATCATTCCTCTCAAAACCCTTACAAATCTAATTGTGCTAGTTTCGACCCGCACATGCTTCTTTGTCAAATCTACTCTTCATATATATGATATTTACCTTTTAGCAAAAAAGACGATAAGAAACCAACTTTCTGGGTTTCTCCTCAATGGATTGACGGCCATCATGAAGATTTACCAGATTGGGTTTTTCATCATTGCAATTCATTATAATCAATCCCAAAACAAAAGCCTAGATCTACGATCCTATATGATGTATCCATATTTGCTTTGGAATTAAGAGTACGTGGAATGTAAGATAAAGAGAAAAGGAGAAATGCGCCTTTAACTTTTGTAATTCTTCGATATGAACTTCAAAAGGAGGTCACTTCATCGGTATAAACACTATCTACAAAAGCTATCTATGGCTGCTTCATGTCGATATGCATTGCATGGCCTATCATAGGGTTTTAACCTTTGCATGTAGAGGAGAGGCTTCGTCGCAGGTTCTTGGCGCCCATCATAATCCATGCGTCTTCGTCTTGAAAGATATACCAACCGAGACCTGTAAAAGTATGAGATTCTTTCCAGGAACCGTCTATGAAGCACTTCAACCCCGTATAATTTGGAGACCCCGTTAATTGTCCGTCATCATATAGTGAGAACTAAATTCTTTTGATTTAGCATTTTCCCAAACTAAAGCCTTCGTCTTCACATTTCGTAGAACCACCAGAGGGTCTCTGTCCACTCCTCGAAAAACCTTGTAATTTCGTACTTCCAAATATACACCATGATCCAAGGAAAACGAAAGCCATAATGCCCAGGTGGCATACCCCAAAACAAGAAATATATATTTGTGAAAATGGATGAAACTGGAAAATTCCTCGTAGCTACATATATATAGCCGTTAGAATGCTTGATATAGCCCATTTTTGAAATGCCGATGGACATTCGAAATGGGCGTCGTTAATGATTTCCTCCATTCCACATCGGGTACACTGTATATCACACTTGACCCCTTATTCTTCAAATTTACGCTAACTGTAAACAATTCGTTACTACTTGCAAGATAAAGTGCTTAAGCTTTGGCAGACAAACTAACTTCCACACATGCGTCTGCGATGGTCCTATAGTTGAGACGATTATAAGGGATGGGGGGTAGAATCATATGTTGTTGTTCAATGTGATAGCTCGACTTTACCGTGTATTTACATGTTTTTGTCAAATGCCACCCTAGTATATCTGGTGTTAATATGCTTCCAGTCTGGAATAGTGATTTCATTAAGCAAATCCATACTCCATGTTTGTGTATGAGGCAATCAAATGATTAACCGGTCATAATGACTGTTTTTAGGAAAAGTTGATCTCGGGGATTAAGCCGGAATCCAATGATCATTCCATATTGAGATGGTGGTTCATGAACCGACTCTTTTGATTAGCCTTTTGTTAACCATAGATGTATCCGATACTATATTTTCCATCCATAAAAAGGTCAGTACAATTTATCTAACTCCAAAGGAGTTGATTTCTGAAAATGTCACCCTTTTGAAAATCTTTGCACACAGAGAATATAGGTTATCAATTAATCTCCAGAGTTATTTTTATAGTAAAGCGGTATTAAAATATTTAATCGTTCTAAAGCCCAGTCCTCCCTTTTGCTTTCCCTTGCATAGCTTTTTGCAGGCTAGCCAATGCATATCCCTCCGTCTTCTCTACTTTCTATAATCATTGTGTTTGTATCACAAATATTCATGATAGTTTATGTTTCTTCATTGTTCTACATTCTCTTGGTTATTCTTCTTGATCAGATTCTCAGGATTATGATTATGTTCTTGTACCATGTCATAAATATTACAGAGAAAAAGATTTCCATGAAAATGCAAAATCATTATCAGATTACTAACGGCAATAGATTAGTGATTTTTCAAAAGAATAGTTCATTCAGAAAGAAACATAGAAACCATATATAGTACATTTGATGAACGCATTATTCTTTATCGAAATCTATATAAAGTTACCCTACAAAAAGATATATGTAACGAATACGGCCAAACACATAGCAAATCAGGGTCGGCGACTAGTTTAGGATGGAAAACAAATCATCACAACTAATATACGTTCAAGTTTGAAACTCAGTGGGAGACTGCTTATTAACTTTTGCATACTACTTTTGATTATTCTATAACTTTGATTTGGATACCATACACTTTTACCACTTTTGATTATTCTGTAACTTTGATTTGCATACCACACACTTTTACTGACTTTGGAAAATCGTAAATCTCCTGACTAGGTATTTTTCCTATTTTCTCATTAATAAATGGAATTTTGAATTTTATAAATAGTTTATCGTTATAGATAAATACATAGCTTAGCAAAAATAACAGAGTTATCCTTGTATTTAATCAGTTACGGAAAACCCTTACGGAAAATCCTAACAAAATCCTAACAAAATTATTGTATAAACAGAAGCAACGGTGGCTTGAAACGGTGGCTTCCTTCTCTCTTCATCGTGGGTAAGTTCTTTGTTTCTCTCCCGTTTTGTCAGATTGATAAGTACGGTTGTGATACTCTTTATGTATTTGTTTCATTGTCAGGAACTATGGCACAAATATGTCACAAGTGCGGACGTATAAATGCCTTGATCCATTGTGTTACAGAAGCTCAAAACTTCTGCCTTACTTGTGACTACTTGCGGCATTATGAAACTAGTGAATATTTTGCAGGACATATACGTTACCAACTTTGTGATAAATGTACGAATAATCCAGCTTTACTTCTCTGTTCTGACCAAGGGATGGTTCTTTGCCAATCATGTTATTCACTACATTACAGTTGCACCACCAATGCCAATCGCATAAAAGTCATGAATCAGTTTCATCAACAACACCATAAGAATAACATAAGTCATCGTGAGCATGAGCCTGGGTATATGCCGGGTGTGTTTGGCGACACCCAGAGAAGAGAAGGGATGTTTGAGATGAGTTGCAATGGGAATAACAATTGCGAGAGATGGATGTTTGCAATGAATTGTGAAGCATGCTTAACTTCAAACGCTGTGGTTTACTGTGAACTAGAAGACCAAATTCTATGTAGCAATTGCGACCGGCTGATTCACCAAACCGAGACCGTACCGTCCCATATGAGGAGTGTGCTTTGCGTGACATGCAAGAGAATCTCTCATAGTTTTATGATCAGAGGTTATCAATTCAGTTTACCACCAACTCCTCCTCCGACAGCATCTGAGGAGGTCTCGGCGGCAGCCGCTTCGCCGTCATCAGGGCCGAGTCAACAAGATAGCAATTTTTCTTAATTTTATTTTATTTATGTCCTTTGTTTTAGGGTTTTCGTTGGGGTTTTTATGGTAGGGTTTAATAAATGGAGACTGGATCTTCTAACTATTAATTTTTTTTCATGAATAATTCATTTGACAATAAAAATCATATTTACAAGTTCGGGAATTATAAATTAGTATAAAGTTTCTTATTTGTGATTGAGAAAGTCAAACTCAAAACACGATTCATTGCCATTTTGTTTGTTAACAATTTATTTGGAGAGTTGTTTTAATTTTCGTAAATTGCTCTAATGATTTTATAATTTTGCCATCTCTGTCTTCTTTTCTTTTTCCAACATATATAGTTTATACTTTCTGGTGAACAAATTAAATACGTTGTGAGAACCTGTGTGGTCTATTAAAGTTGCATAATCCCTTTGATATGAAAATATGTTTTATTCTTAAACTGTGTCATTTCATTGGTAACTTGCTGTACTTTTTGTGAATGATATAGTTTGGATCCCTTAATATTTTCTATCTCTTCACTCTATTCTATTTTGTAGTGTCTTGGTGTTTTGCTTAATGGACATCTTATAGATGGTGTGCTTAATGAAAAATCGTTGGTGCGTTGGCCAGACCAACCGATGGTATTAAAGTCGGAGCATTAATTCTCTTTGCTCTTTTTTTTTAAACGCTGAGTACCAATTTTATAAAATGGAAGACCGGTACGAAAAAATTACAAAGATTCAAAAAGAGCACCAATAGGTGCATGGCCGGCTCAGAGTAAAAGCAAGTGAAGCCACCGCTTAAGGCCCAAAATTTAATGCACTTTTTAAAATTAATTTTTAAGTCTTATATACATATTTATACTTAAAAACAAGTTATAAACTTTTTTTGTTTCTTACAAAAGTAATATTTGTAAGACATTTTTCAATTTTAGTGGTTTTTCTTTAACAAAATGTATATAGCTATATAAATATTGGAAAAAAATGAAAATAACACTATTTTAAAAATTTGCATAGGGCATCCGAAAACAGTAGATAATAGGTGTTATACAAACGAAAAAACAAAGCTTCAGGTTCAAAAGCATGCTTGTTTGATTGTTAATTCGAGATCTCCGTGTAACAGCATCGAATCCTCCGTCGCCGTCGCCATTTTCACAAAAGAAGAAGCTAGAAACGAATAACAATTGCGAGAGATGGATGTTTGCAATGAATTGTGAAGCATGCTTAGCTTCAAACGCTGTGGTTTACTGTGAACTAGAAGACCAAATTCTATGTAGCAATTGCGACCGGCTGATTCACCAAACCGAGACCGTACGTACCGCCCCATATGAGGAGTGTGCTTTGCGTGACATGCAAGAGAATCTCTAAACAGCATCTGAGGAGGTTATCAATTCAGTTTACCACCAACTCCTCATCCAACAGCATCTGAGGAGGTCTCCGCGGCAGCCGCTATCTCAGGGCCGAGTCAACAAGATAGCAATTTTTCTTAATTTTATTTTATTCATGTCCTTTGTTTTAGGGTTTTCGTTGGGGTTTTTACGGTAGGGTTTCTAAATGGAGACGGGATCTTCTAACTATTTAATTTTTCATGAATAATTCATTTGACAATAAAATCATATTTGCAAGCAAAACCAATGCTCATTGTTGTGGTCAACTCTCGGGTCAGTGACTTGCTTTTCATATTCAGTTGATTTAGTAGTTGCCCCGTATGATTTTGTCGTTATAGAAGAAACATATGCAGAGAAGAAGGAAAAATAGATTATGGTTGGAACTTTTGCTACTCGTTATAGAGATGAAAGAAGGCAAAACGTTCAATGTGGATATATGTTACTATTTATCACGGCTTTAAATTAGTTCGATTTGTTTTGTTTTATTTTTTGTTGGATACCGATTTGATGGGTCTTCAAGTTTACTGTCGAGAATTGGGAGGAGATTATTAAGTGAAGAAGCTTCATAGAGTCCATGTGGGTGGGTTAGGTTAATTTTAAATGCGGTTGTTCTTGGGTTTCTGTCTCTTGGTGTCGAAAAATGATAGGAGCTAAACGACTTTATAGAGTTATGAATTTAATATTCTCCATGTGTGGCTATGACGGTGTTGGTTACAAAATTGGCGGAGGCTCACAGGATAAATCGTTGGTGCTTTGGCCGGACAACCCGAAGGTATTAAAGTCAGGAGCATTAATTCTATTTGCTCTTCTTTTTTTTAACGCTGAGTGCCAATTTTATAAAACGAAAACCGGTATTGAGAGAACTACAAAGATTAAAAAAAAACAGGTGTTATACAAACGAAAAACAAAGCTTCAGGTTCGAGATATGGAGAATCCCAATACCTTAAAATGATACACCCCATCGTCATGTTGAAATCATAACTTGTCATCATATTCTCTCATGTCCATTAGGGCATTCTACAAATGAGATTTTGCAAATGATTATTAATTTGTAATTTTGTGGAGAGTTTTTCTTGATATATCAATGATTTTTGTTTTTAAATGTTATCAATGGAATTAATTTGTAATCCCACAAATTTTTCTCTATTTGTTCAGAACAATACTTAGATCCACCATTAGGGGTGGGGACCTATCTTATCCATCCCTATTTTTTGACCAATCAAAGCTGATATAAAAACTGATTAAATTAATTTAATAAAAAATTAATAAGCTGGAATAAGAGTCGTCCCCATCATCTTTCTCTCTCTTCCTCTCACGTGCCTCCTTTAGTTTTTTTTCTTTTTTTTGACAATAAAAATAAAAAACAAATAATAAGTTTATCAATGAACTCCTAGAGAATCACGAGATAACAAAGTCTGAGACATCTCTCTTTAATCTCCTTCTTCTTTTTTAGTGCTTTATAATAAACCACCAAAGCTCTTGTCAAATTCCTACAAAAGATAAGACACTAAAGCATAAAAAACTAACAACTAACCTAAATAAAAATACAAAGATGAAATATTTACCTGTAACACTTGTGAGGAAAATAAAGTCGGACTGGTGATAGCAACAGATAACTGGGTATCGGGAGTAAAAGTTGAATCATGAAATATTTATCGATTTTATCTCGTAATTAATATGCATACATATAGTGATTAACTCGCGTTTACGTGAAAAAAAACGAAGAAAACAAATTATATATCAAATACCTGAAATGATAGTTTTTCTTTGATGTACCACATTTTCTCGTTTCAAGAACATTCAAATATCGACCATGGAGTCCGACTGTTTTGTTCTTTGGTCGTCTAACAAGAGCTTTTCTTTTAATTCCACGTGTATTTGGAACTTCCTCACATTCTTCTTCTCTTTCGACAGATTCAACATTTGAAGTTGGGAGCATCCATTTATTAGCTTTCACAAGTTCCTTTTTCTCTTCTACTAATTTTTTAAGCAACTCACATGCAACTTCATTTGCACACATCGTCAATTCCTCATGTTCAACAGCAGCAGATGCAATCTCACGAAAATTGTGACATAAATGGCTATAACGCTTTCCAATCGATTACGTGACTGTTTCATTAGGTGTCTTTAAAAGATAAGAAGATATGCTTCGTGATCTTGCCTCTTTACTCCATCAAGTCAAGATGTAGCTAGATGAAATCCTTCTAACATCATTCTTATCCAACACTTTCAATGCATGACGACATAAGATCTCAGCAAAAGAATACTTCATGCAACTACACTGTATCGCTTGGTTTGAAGCATCATAATTAACCAAATGCTCTTGCGGTCCACCACGGTAAGATACTTTGTACTCATACATCATCTCACACACTAACCATTTTGGCATCATAATCACTGATAATTGTGTATTGCTTCTGGAACAACGTAAAAACTTTGGGTGTATACACTTCCTCTGCATGTTGCAACATCTCTACAAACCTCTTCAGTTTTAATATAGTCCTCGTTGTCAGCTATTCCATCTTCTTCGAATTCACTGATTGAAATTTCATCTTCACTTACTGAATCATATTTTTCTCCAGCTTGAAACTCAAACAGTTTTTGACTAAGAAGATTAGATTCACCGGAGATTTGCAAACTAGATCCATATTGATCATAGAGAACAGTTTCATGACTACTCTCCATTTCAATCTGCACTAATCAATATAATATATGGCGACAAAAAATATAATATTATAGCATATGATTTACCAAAAAAAGATAAGCAAACAAATTCGATTATTCTATTAACCATCAATTTTCTTTACATAGTAAACAAACTTTATATGCAATTCAATATCATGATCAATTCTGAAAAGTCAATACAAGCGAAAACAAACCAGCACGAGCAAATCATGTACTAAATGCAATGTATGATACAACCTAACATGAGCTATGAAGATACCTTAAGCCAACAAACAATAAATAATTCATTGTCCATTATAAATAAAATACAAGCACAAATATCATTATTCTTTCCAATAAACAAAAACACGTAACATATATATAAATAATAATAAATTCACAATCGTCACCAAAACAAAGAAAGAAAACACACAATCAGTGGCGAATCTAGAAAAGAAAATTACCGGGGTCAAAATTTTAATTAATTATTTTTAAATATAATATTATGCTAAATATTTGTTATATAAAGTATTAGAAGGTTAATCATAAGTGTTTATTATATAGAGTAATTGATTAGGTCCAAGTAAATAATGATAAAAACGAAAATTAGGGTGCAAAAATGAAACTTGAACTCAAATTAAAGACTAGAGGTAGATAATTTAATTAACTGAGCTGATTGAATTTCATGTCATTTAGCTAAAAAATCACAATTTTTTTTTTAATGGGGTCAGCTGACCCCCCTATCTTCTACATGCATTCGCCACTGCTCACAATTGTCAAGGTTAGGGAGCAGCCAAATTTCAATGATGAGCAAAACAATTGTGGGTTTCAATTTACGGTGTTTTACTAATTTATTAAAAAGAAAATTCCTTATAAATTTTTAAGAATCATGTGAGAGGAAGAGAGAGAAAGATGGTTGGGACCATTATTAAGCTTTTAATTCTTTTATTGAATTAATTTAATCAATTTTTATCTTAGTTTTGATTGGTTGAAAAAGAGGGTGTGGATGAGTTAGGTACACCCCTAGTATTGTTCATTTGTTCATGTCTCTCATAAAACGACACTATAAAAATAGTCCGCTTTCGTCGGAATTTGATTTTTCTATAATCGTGGAACAAACATTTAATTCGAATGAATCATTGATTAAGTAAATTTAATATAAATTTTTAGCATTTTAAACATTAAATACGAGATTATTATTTTATGTTAACTTCTCCACTAGTAATTGTCCCAAAAAATTTGCATCTAATTATTTTTTGCAATTTCTAATTACAATCAAATTATAATTCGAACGAGTTAGTTACAATTGATCTGATCTAATTATGTGTGAGACAAAACATATCGAGATGAAACAAGTGGTTTAGAAAGCCGGTCATTTTCTGTAAAAAAAAGGCGGGACCCCAAGAATCGGATTAAATTCAAAGAAAATGGCAAGGTACGTGATGGAACCTAGTAGTGTATATCATGACACAATATCCTTGTTTTCAATGGAATGGTCCATGTTTTCAAACCAAAACATTTAACCATAAATGGTATGACTCAATCGGTGGTATGCAATGCATTATATGAGCCTCATAGGATGATGTGATTTGATTGAGGGAGAGTTTTAAGATCAACAAGGATTAATGTGAGCCACAACTCAGTCATCAAGGGAGATATTGTTAGTATTTGTTGTCATGTGGCGGAGTTGTGTCGTTGTTGGAACTGTTTATGTTACAACAACCTAACAAAGATTCCGAGGTAGTTATGAAGCTTGAAGATCATCAAAAGTATATATGATGAAGTGAGCATAAGTTTTAAAACCTAGAAACAAAATGAGAGATTGTAAGTGTAACTGTCATAGGTTTTAGAACTCAAAATTAAGATAGTGTTATATGACAAGGTGTTGTGGAAAAGCTGATGAAGCTTATTGAGGATAAGTCACGAGTCTTGGTTTTCTGATGTGAAAGGAGAAAGTGTTTTGATTATCTCAGGTTTTGGACTAAAGGTTTTGATGAATGTTATATCCGAATTATGAAGAAGATGATGCAAGAAGTGACACTAGAGATATCTATGTCAGTAGATGTCTGAGTAACAGATTGAAGTAAGAAAGTGAAGTCACGTTTCTTGATATTGTTAAGACATTGAGCTCCTTGTTGGTAATATACCCAAAGAGAAGAAGAAGAAAAACCATGTGGACACAACTGATTAAGGAAAGCTTCATGAGATGTTTCATACAGGCTCATGTATGCTGTTGTTGAACAGCGTTGCAGAGAAGTCATGTAGACTTATGAAACCAGTGGGTTTTGGTGTTTCAAATTCCCCATATATTGTTTGTTGATTGGAACAGTAACACAAACAAGTAAAGTGGGTTTATTGTGTTAACGGCCCCAAATGTTGAGGAAACAGACAAGTGTCTGTTGCAGACCTAGCAGATTCAATGTATCAAACAAATTAGGGATTGTGAAGCCAGTGCTGTATAAAGGAAGGATGTGACTTCAAAACAACGGACACTTCTAAAGCTTCTTGAGAGATTCATATATTTTGAGTGTGTGTGTGTGATGTTGTCCCGCCAATCAGATTTTGAGATCTTATGGTGATTGTCTTAGAGCTACACTCGCTATAACAACCTATGAGTGGTTGTGTTTGTTCGTGTTGTGACACACAGTGTTGTGTCCAGTGTGTTCCACAAGAGAAGACTGAGAAGTGCGGAGACTTGTGGTTCCTGTTGCAGAGCTACACTTGCCAAAGTGGTAGTCTTTGTAGCACACAATTTGTGTGCGTCTTTGTAAATCTAGAAAATAGTGGTGGATGTCATATACTCCCTCTGTATTTGAAAGATTGATGTTTAGAAATTTTCACGCATATTAAGATGCAATAACGATTTGTGTTTATTAATTAATTTTTTATTTATTTTTACTTACTTTTTTGTTTTCCAATAAGTAAATTAATAGCAACACACCACTTTTTTTTCAAATATTTGCCATTAATTTTCGTGGTAAACCAAAAAAACATTAATTGAAATGTAGAAAATCAATCTTTCAAAAACAAGAAAAAAATCTAAAACATCATTCTTTCAAATACAGAGGGAGTATCATTTATATGTGCAGACTTTTACAGTTAATGAATTATGGACGAGGTTCCGGAGATGTAGACAAATCGAACCTCGTTAAAAAAATGTCTTTGTCTCTTCTACTTCATGCTCATATTTATGTGTTACACAGTCGTTCAAGTTTAATCATACCACAAGGACTTTCATATCGAGTAAATAGGTTTATTGTACAAGTAAATAAGTTATTTTCCGTAGGCTGAATTTATTTTATTTACTTATTTCATTCACCTTTGGCGTAGGACCTTTTTGAGGTGACCGCAAACCTAAGTGTGGCAGGTGTTAAACGTCATGAATATATATATATATATATATATGTAGTCATGTGATATGTGATATGTGATATGTGGTAATGTGTGATGATGAGTTAAAAAAATAATGTGTGGTTGATTTTGTGATAAATGTAAGTTGAATGTTGCATGATTATTTCTAGACTGAGTACATTTGTTTTTTTTTTTTTTTTTTTTTTTTTTTGTTCAACCGAGTATATTTGTTTTATTAAATTATATTACTGTATAATATGGATCATGTTGAGAAAATTGATTCTCTCATTAAGTAATTTAAATTACTCACCTTTTTTTTTAGCGATTACAATAAAAATTAGTTGTTTGCGTCTCTCCCTACAACTGCGAACAGTTGCCCTTTAACATCGGATTTAGGGATTTAACTTTGTTGTGTTTGTGTAAAACGACAATAAAGAGGCTGTCAAATCAAAGTAACTGCGTCGCTTTCGATCAAAACTATATATATTACAAGTTTATTAAATTTAGTGGTCAAGACTTGGCAAATTCGTTAAATAGTTTTGTTGGTAATGCATAGTTGGTACGGGAAAAGGGTTCCAAATTCGACCATCCGAGGGTTTTCTTTTACTACATTTTCCCCAAAACGATGTCGTTTTATCAATGCTTTTGAAAATTTAAAATAATAACTGAGTTGGCATCGGACTCATTTACTATTAATGTCTGACTAACGGTGTCATATTCAACGTATGATTTGGCTGATTATGCTAACGGTGTCAGTATGTAAGAATTAGCACACAATGACACAAATGGGGTTTCCCAACAAAATACAGATGAGTTAACATGAATCCATCTTCTTCGCGTGGCTCTGCATGATTAATCAACAATTCATTCTAAAACTTTACTGCAACAAAATCTTGACTATTACCTTTTAATTTTGTTTGTGTCTTTTAATTTTTTTTAATATTACACATGAGAATAAGATAAAAGCATAGATAGATCTGTTAAAGAGTTACTCTCTAAATTAGAAAAGCACAAGAAGAATAATAATATGTCATCAAGAAATTATAATATTTAGCTAATGAAATGGAAGTTTTTGATGCAGTTCGCACCTTTAAAAGATAATCTCATTTCTGTATTGAATAGTTTTCTATTTAGAAAGATGCAACGTTTAGTGAGTTTGTATAATTATATACACTGAACAATGAAGTGACCTAAGGATTTGTTAACCGTATATACGTTGAACCAAATTATATGTAATATAGAAGAGAGAGTTAAATGTATCGATCATAGAAAAAAAATTTACTTCTTTGAATTTGTTATGGTAATAGATGTTACAAATCAAGAAATTTGGTACGTGTGCAAATTCTATTACAAAGTTGTGCTAATATGATGTGATGTTGCTTCCATATGTTATGTGGCATAGACCAAGGCAGGCATGACAATAAGAGCATTATAAGAAAATTTCCAATTAATGTTTATGTCTTATTTCTGTTTTGTGATGGTTCGTATCACAGCTTCGACATTGGTGGTTGGGTCAAATTTGAAACTACCGCAATCAGCAAACCATCTAGTCTGAAAATGATGGATGATTGATTCCACAATCACATGGTCACAACAGCACTCCTTTGATCAAGTAGAGACTTACAAAAATGAATCCCTTTGTTTAAGAAGAGACTTACAACACAAGTATCTTTTGCAGTTTCCCAATCACAACAATATCAGAACAACAATGGAATTCATCTAACTGGTCTCTCTGCCTGATGGTTCCGGTTACCATATTATGTTTTCAGAACATATACAGAAAAAAAGTGACACCAAAAGCCTCAATCCAACACACACACACACATTTGTTTTCGTATAGCATTCATACTAGTGAAGAAGAGAAAACAGAAAGGATAGATCAGCCTTCATAGTCGCCTTGCACAAACTTGCTTTCCGGGTAGTACACAGCCACGACTTGGTTCCCTCCAAATTTTCTACCATTCATCCCCGATCTAGCCTTTGATGCTCCATCCACATCTGCATACTCCAAGAAAACCTGCAATGATACAAATCTCATTAGAAGAAATTTTTTTATGAATTATAAATGAAAACTGTTTCGGAGAGTTCAAACCAAACCTTTCCAACTCCTGGTGTTGTATCCTGATTGGGATTAGGCCTCGGAATCACAATATTCACCAAGTTACCTGCACACAATAATATATCAACATTTGAACCATGTAAAAAAGCCCAAGTGTGTGCTACTGGGGGAACGTTAGAGCAACATACAAGAAGAAAAAAAAATAGCTTACCAAACTTTCTAGCTTCTTGTCTCATGTCCTGCAGTATGTCTTCAAATTGTTCATTGCCTACAAGATCGTCAGCTGTTATTACCACATCAGTCAAGCAGACAATCTTGGTGGGCGTGTCTCCTGCTTGCATCATAGGCCTCTGCTACATAATTTCAAAACATCCTTAATTAGATAAGTTCAGAACCTTTTTGGTATAGCAGAAACCAAATGATTTACAGAGACTGATAAACAAGTAATCTAAATCCTTCACCTGCAAAGCAATCGCGCTCTGGATATCACGCCCAACTGTAAGTGTTTTATCGCCTATCTCAATCCCGTTTAGTGCAGCTAATGCCTTCGCTGTTCCAGAAGGAGCTTGGTAAACACAGGAAGCATTTCCCTTTGACTTTCCAGTTATGTCTCTAACTAATTCGCAGCTACTTAAGGGGCCACAAGACTCCAAGATCTGCCTGACCTGGGCCTCTGTGAAGTGACAGGGAAACCCACACACAAAAATGCGGTCCGGACTCTCAAGCCCACCAGTTGATCCCGAAGACAATCCAACAGCCGCCAAGTTGAGATTTGGATTAGGCTGGCTCGGACCAAGAGTTGCATCAAGCAAAGGGTTATAGTCAGTTGGCCTCCTCACCTCTAGAGGAACCCCCTGGAGATGATCAAAGCTAAGATATAAATACTCACAACACATACCGTAGCTAAAAAAGAGTATAATACGGAACATCTAAACCGAGGAGGGAGATTTAGTCACCTCTAATATAATGCCATCTAATGCCATTGCATTACTAGCCTCCTCAACAGATCTCAACTCTACTAAAGCGGATTTCTTTTCAGGGTCTATATAAACGTTGACCACCACATCACCTATAAATCAAAAATAGGAAGAGGATGAGTTTTCCTCCACATATGTCAAAAATTCTTGGGCAGAACAATGATTTTCTCAGTACCTGGCCCAGCAGTGTTCCCCCCAATGGCTGACATCGCTTGCCTAAAGAAATTTGCCACCGTCTAGAACATAAAATCACAGTATCAGTAGTCAAACTCATTACTGGTTTAGAAGGACCATAATAAAAGAAAATGTCGCAAACCTGTCCATCTGCAGTGGGAAGCAGGCCAAGAACATTGACTGCTCGAGCATGCCTAGTAGCCTGCGATCATAACACATTCTTAGGAAGCATATCTTGAGAAATGGTGAAGAGCCTAAGAGCCAGAGAGGTTGAAGGATCCTACCTGCTGAGTCATTGTCTGATCTGGAATTACAGTGAGATCGCCAAGTTGCTAGGTGGGAAGAAAGAACGAACAGTTACAAGTATGATCACAGTAAAAGCAAGAGACAGGAAGCATAAACAGATAGCAAACAAATACAGGCAACATGTATGGATTTTATACCTGACCAGGGACTATTGCAAACATCCCAGGAGCAGTTGGCACACCAGAAACTAGGCCTGCTATAACACATCATAGACTCTTTGTCAAAATGGATCATGTTCCTACAAGTACAAAGGTACAAATAACACCTTCCTACCAACAAATCCACCAATACAGAATATCCCAACATCTTATGAATGCTAAAAAGATCAAACGTGTAATGTACCATCTGTATCAAGTAGTCACATTTGCAAGGTGAAAAAACAGTCATACAGTTGTAAGATGAAGAATACCCACCAGCAGCAGCTTGTTGAGGCTGATTAGGTGGACCAGGTTGTAATGGCAGAGGTCCCTGAACATGCCCCTGAACATGTACCTGACCCCTTCCCAAACCATGTTCGAAGGCATTTTCTAAACCATGGGCCTGATGTGCCTGACCCCTTCCCCTTCCTATTCCGAGTCCAGCATGAGGATGAGGGTCCTCTTGGCAGTACTGTGGAGAAAAGATACTAAGACACACAAAAACTAAGCTAAATACACAAAAACACATTAAGAAAACTCACAGCGTGAGACGAGTAAGGTATAATATAGACTCGGTGCCTATATATAACACAGGCGCGATGATTGATTTTGAAACAAGTTTCACAAACACTTAGCTGATCAGAATAGCAACGAATCAGTGCCGGTCTCTCGTTGCACTCTCGACACATCGGAGACTGTGGATGGCCATTAGGGTACCGAGCATAGTCGTGCACGGAATGACGACATATCCTTCTCTCTCCATATCGCCAGCAGTAGGAGAGGAGTGATGGGCTATTACAAGTGTGACACCAATCAGGCAGATGAGCCATTCTGCAAAAAAAAAAAAAAGGATAAAAGTGAATAAGATTATATTCTGAAAACAAGAAGCTAGTTGCTAGCGACGAATCAAAAGATGAAGAAAGAAAAAGAACTGTTTATTGACAAACAAGAAGATGAAAAAGGTTTAAACTTTCGAAAGTGAAAGTAAAAGAATGAGTCGAACAAAATTGAGAACTCGCATAACCCAGAAAACCCTGAAAAGAAGAAACTAAGAACAGATTTGCGTTTGAATTCAAGAAGATAGAAACTACGAACAGAATTTCGTTTGAAATCAAGAAGATTTGAGAGCACAAACAAGAGGAAGAAGATGAAGAATTTAGTACAATACCCAGAGAAGATGATTATCAAGACTGAAGAAGGCTACGAAGCAGAAGCAGAGCAATACGAAGAAGAAACAGAGCAAACGAGAGGGAAATTCCAAAGAGAAAAAGAAATAAAGAAAAGTACCGTAAATATCACAATAAAAAGACATCGTTGAGCCCAGGCCCAATACGCTTTCCACACGGTCCACAGAAGTTTGTTTCTGCTTAACACCGGTTGAACCGGAGCAATTAAACAAACCAGAAATTTTGTCGCAGGAGTTGGTATACCGGTTTAATTGACCCGGCCCGTGCGTGAACAACAAAATTTGAACCCCGTTTAAGCAACGGAAAATCTGATCAAAGTATAAATGGGAAGTCTCGTGATTTCGTTGAAGAAATGTCATTTGTCCATTTATAGAAAGAAAAATGAGTCTTGCTCGAGTTTGCAAGCGATGTGGGACAAAGTGAGAAAAGAAAGGAATCTTTTGGTCCCACATTAATTGTGTATTAGAACAAAAACGTCTCTCAACACTTTTATAAATTCTGTTTTCCCTACGACTTATAATTGTGAGCCAAAAGCGAAGTCGAATTATTTATATTCACCAAACGTTATAATTTAATTGGTTGAAATCTATGACGTGTCAAGCCAAAATGATGACATGGTTTTGCTAAAAATATGACATGGTATAGTAGGCTAATTAAATAGATTTTTTTCTTAGTTAAAATCAAACGAAAATATTAAACTCTCACTTCAATAGAAAATAATATTGTTGAGCCACCTTTTTTTTTAGGAACAAACAAACCAATAAACTAATTATAATAAATATTATATATAAGATCCTAAACCATTTTTCATGATAAAATCGTGTGTAAAGAAATTGATCAATTATATTCTCTATATATTTCAGTTTTTTCATATGTTCTAATGCTCAAATCAAATAAAGTAATTGGTTCCATCGTTTTTAATAAGTTGTTGATAAACTATTTCATATGCTCTAATGCTCAAATGTTTTAGAGAAGAAAATATGTATTATTTGGATACAAAACTTATGGAATGATATTACGAGTGAACACTACAAATTAAAAGTTAAATTTATGGAAATCTCATTTCAAAGGGCCAACAAATCCTTATATTTGGAACAAGAAGTTCGCATAAATACCAAACCGGTCTACTAAATCCAATTCAGATAAACTATAAGATGCCAAAGACTTTAGGAGACAACATTCTCTTATAATATTACAAAACTCTCTTACTATTAAAAGATATGCAATAATTTAAGTTTGTTAAAGGAATTGGCTTTCTCAATTTCGGTTCATGATCATAGGATTACAGATGTTAAGGATTTAACGCATAAATCCCTTCCCAAGACTACTTGATAATTCACGGAATTAAGAACACACAAATTGTTCACCCAGTTCACGGCCTCTAACCGCTACGTCTGGGGTGGATCCGGGATCCACAACATCCACTATGAATATCGGAAAACACCTCCGATGTGGTTTACAATAAGATCAATCACTCTCTCTATCTTCGGTAAACAATCCGAGAGAGTACAAAGAGAAACAAGGAAGAAGAAGTAATAAGAGCAAATACTAGATACAAAGAAACGCTTTCTCTCTTGCTCCAGCTCTCTCTTGCTCCACGAGCCGCCGTTGAGGCGCTCGGAATCCTCCGGATCAGGATTAGGTATTCCTTGTGCTACACTCTTGTATAAACAGCCACAAACCCTAGAAGCCATATGTAATGGGCTTCTTGTCTTGATATAGAAGAAAGCCCAAGTGCTGGCCCAAAGTATGAGTTGGATGACGTTCAACTTCTCACAACAGAGTCTTTTTCTTCTCCTCGCAGCTTGTTCCAACATGTTTAAGATCTGATTCTTTATTTTAGGTTTCGTTGGTTCACCTTTGGGTTTTTTCTAATATTATTATATAATTTAATCATTTAATTTTCTAATCGTGTTTTTCTAATATTATTATATAATTTAATCATTTAATTTTCTAATCGTGCAACTAAATTTTAATGTTTGAGAATTTTGATGCTTCTACGCTCTAGAGACATTTATCAATCTCATTTGATTAATTTGTAACTATTTTGTGAAATTGGTTTTGTTGAAAATTCCGGTTATCTAACTTAGTTTTGTCTCCGGTGTGGTTAGGATTGATTTTGTTACCCATTTAGAATATACAATTAGTAACGTGTAACTGATATTTTTAAGATTTTTATTCATTTAGAACTAGGGCGGTACCCGAAAACATTTATAAAAAACAAAAATGAACAAAATCTTACAAGCCATTAACAAAACAAAGTCTTACATTGCATAAATTAAACATAAGAGTTTAGAGAATACTTTAAACAATGCATAAGGTAAAGTTGATCAAGAGAATATATATAAGTCCAATATTATATTAAGATTGAATGTATTGATTAATATAATGAATTATGTTTTCAAACAATTTCATCTATGCGTTGGTAGATATACGCTAATATTAATTACCATTATTGTTGAGAACATGAAGAAACTAAAAGTTTAAAGTTACAAATGGAATTTACAGAACAACATTGTAACTAATAACTAAATCAAAAGTACATAAACATCGATACACCAAACAAAACAACCACAACTTTAAAGTAGTTAACACACACATCGTCATCATCCATTACTTGCATTTCCGTGAACCAAACACAATTAATCCTTCTTCAAACGACCATATATAAAGAAATTTTAAAAATAGATGTAGGTCCACAATCTCATATGGTAAATAGTTTTAAAAGAAGAAAATTCATAACAATGCATAACTTAAATAGAAGAGCTTAGAGGACACTTAAATAAAGTCATAAAAATGAAGATTTGGTTATGTTGCATTATATGTTTTCAACCATTTTTTGACCATCTTATAGGCAAATACAACATAACATGTCTAGCATTTGTTTGCATCTCAAAAACTAATGGTTGAGAGATAAAAACTTTATCTAGTCTAGAGATTGTTCGTGCTACTACACACGTTATTACTTTGCTTTTTGTATGTGTTAATATGTCCTTTTTTTGAAAATTATGTGTTAATATGTTAAGTGAAACTTGATTTGAAGTGTTTTTTAAATTAAATAGAATATAAAAACCAATAAAAGATCTAAAGATATGATTTTCTGTATATAAAATATTATCTATACTAAAACACAATTTACAATTTGTTGTTTTGAATAAACTATAAGAAACCAATGAATGATCATTTGAACTATTATATGAGTCAGAGAAGAGGAAGAATATTAGCGTAAAAAGCAAAAACGTAAGAAAAATTAGTTGAATTATCAATGTAAACGTGTAGTATCTATGGATACATACTCACCATTGTTAATATATAAAACAACAAACACTGGAAAAGATACAAAACATTAGAAAACATTGATTTCACATTGATTTTTCTAAAAGTGTATGGCTACAAAATTGGTCTAGTATGGCAGGATTCATCACAAAATCAATTTATTATTTCAACTAACGAATACGAACGGTACCATAGCGCATGTATTGTCCCATCCTTTACTCATTCCGTCCTAACACTTAGCCGCGTTACATCCCAACCCATACCCATCCCATCCTAGCTTTTATCCATCATGATCCATTCTTAGCCGTGATGTCTAATGAAATATAAATTAACAATCGAAAATAATGTTATTTAAAAATAAAACTGAATATTACTAAAAATATGGAATTAGACTAAATTACTTAATCAATGTTAGGATTAATTATATTGTTTGATAAAATATTGAAAGATTTTGATATGTATATTTAAAAAATAAATTTGTAAACCATATATTTCAATATCTTTCATTATTTTACCAAAAACTTTTTAAAGATATCAAAATATTCAATATATGATTTGATCATAAACTATATTTAGTGATGTTAAAAACATTTGTTAACATTGCAAAATTAATCATCATTGAACACTTCAAAGGTTACAAACTTTACAAAGTTCATGTCAAACATTTTGAAGTTCTCCCAAGTTCATGTCGGATCTCCAAAGGTTCCAAACTCTACAAACACTGTTTATTTCTCCAAGTTTCATTTTGTCGCTGTTTCTAACATCATATCTTTGCTTCTCAAACCTATCTTTGCTTCTCAAACCTATCTTTGGCTATTATCTTCTCTTTTATAATTTAACCGATACTGGATATTTCTTGTCTTCCAAGTCGATATTCTAACCACTCATTATATTTGAGTTAATTCTCTCAGTAGATTAAAGAAACCTCATGACTCACTAATAGATTTTCCTTTGCTTAGATTTTCTCATATCATAGACCAGTTTATAGATATCTAATAAATTATCTTATCATTTTATCGAATTTCCCTAATTTTTATATTGGTTCGACTCGGGACCGAAATATTTTATTAGTTTATGGTGATTATTAATTTATAGAGTATTAATTTATAGAAGTTCTACAGTATACGGTTCAATGCTGCGATGGCCATCCAAACTCCGTCTAACGATCCAAACTCCATCAGATAAAGTCAGCAAACTTTTGAACCGACCTCGCATGTCTCATCTCAATCATTTCTTATTGTTGTGCCTATCCATTTGTCCCATGTTTACAATAGTAGGAGCTTATTGCTTGCATATATCGGAACAAATCATAGTATTAAAGGGCAAATAGTCGGTTAAAAAGAAAGAGCATCAACACCAACATATCATAGTTGCAAAATACTTAATATATTAAGGAACTAAAAGATTTAAAAATGAAAACTTTAATCACATGCTATATCCCTACAAAAATGATGTTTCTCCAACATACTTTGAGACCCTGAAATGGACTCTTGATCTTGTAGTACACAAAGAGAGAAAAACTAATCAAAATAAGCAATGTAGCATGAAGAAAACTTCTTTTAAATCATCAATATACAACATGAATTAACACAAAAAGAAATCTATATCGCACTCGTATATCCCAAAAAATCTCTATGTGTATCCCATCAATCTTCCGCAATCAAGCTAGAATTTCAATCGTTGAGAATTCAATCAAACCTTAAAACTCTTGTAATTCCTCCTTGTTTCTTACGTTTGCTATTGATTGTTATAAAAGACTCTGAAACACACATTTTTTCTGGATAATGGTATGGTTTAAGAGACGGCGAAAGAGAGACGGACTGACCAAAACGCTTGGATGGTCAATCAAGATAAGCAGCAACCGTTCTTATGAGCAAGAGGCTGTCCTCTGATTTGCACTACAGACAGTCTTGCATCAGATGGTTGGCTGGCCATTAGGCATCCAAACTAACATGATTTTACCAAGAATCGATCACTCACTTTCACGGACCAAACGACTCCAAACTTCATAACCAAATCAAATTCCCGATCCATCAGAAGAACCAAACCAAACCTCTTCTCCACTTTGTCAAGTAGATATCCCACAAATCTCCCAAACATACCATAAGAGAGAACTAATCCACGAAACATACCATCCATATTAGCCATGCATATAGAACAAAGGAGCTATACAAATTTCATAACCATCACCACCTCCTCCGTATCCACCACCACCGCCGCCTCCTCTACCTCCACGGAGGCTATGGTACAACCACCACCGCAGCCACGACTTCCTCTCGACTAAGCCTCGTTCACGGTACATCCATCAAGCTCTTTTTCGTTCATCTCTTTAATAATCTATAAAAAAACTTCAAACCACAAACAAATCAGTCAAAACCAATCGAAGAGACTATCTCAATAACAAAACAACAAATAAATCTTTACTAAAAACGTGACTGTTAGCAAAAAGGTCAGTTGTATATATTAGCAAAAAGGCAAAAATAAAAGAAAGAAAGTTTGTTTAAACGTGCAATGCAAAACTAAGTCAATATTAAAAGAAATACAACAAAAATCTTGAAACTAAAGCACTGGAATTTAAGTTTAAGTATACCTCCTTTAATGGAAACACCTATTATAATCTTTTCATTAGGATCCAAAATAGCTTGCAAGTTTAACATGTCTTTTGGTCAGCAATTTAGTTGAATTACTGAATCATCGAAAGCAACCCTATGTATCATACTCTCGCTTATTCATGATTGGCTTGAAAGCAGTTTGAAAATAGCATCCATCAGTAGCAAACCTAGTGATTCAAAATTGAATGTCTTTCATGTAGTCTTTGTGTTCGAGACCTTTATTACGTAGGAGGAACTGATTTTAGCAATATGATAACTAAAGAAAAAGAAAAAGTAATGAAACGATAAAGTAAGAAGCAAAACAGGAGGATGTTTTACCTTTTAAAATCACTAATTTTGCTAACAACCATAAAATTACATAAAGAAAGAAGAACAAACAAAAAAAGCGTAAACAAAAGAGATGTGCTAAACCACAAGAAAGAGGAATAATATTATGAGAAACAGACATTTTCTATATAAACATTTTGAGCTTATGTGTCAACCTCTTTTTTTTTCTAACATTTTTTATTTAATTAATTAAATTTACTAACTCCTACTACTCATATCCAAACACTCCAAAAATAACTTAATCTCTATACCCAAACAAACTATAACTATTATTAACTACTACTATATTCCTATCCAAACACTCCAAATACATAATTTCTATATTCAAACAAAAACTAAATAAGTTTACTCATCTAATTAATGTAACTAATATTATTAAAATTTATACATATAAAATCTCAATACATAAATATTATTTTAACACACAATATTAATTTGGCTATTATAATGCATATTACCAAATAATTTTGAAACATGAATTAACTACTAAATAAATACTAAAATAATAATTAATTTATAAGATCGGAAATAGATGAAAAGTTTTTGGTTATATACGCAATCTTCCGTTTTAAGATGAAGAATACCCACCAGCAGCAGCTTGTTGAGGCTGATTAGGTGGACCAAGTTGTGATGGCAGAGGTCCCTGAACATGCCCCTGAACATGTACCTGACCCCTTCCCAAACCATGTTCGAAGGCATTTTCTAAACCATGTGCCTGACCCCTTCCTCTTCCCCTTGCCCTTCGTCTTCCACGTCCCAAACCAGGATTCGGATCGGCACAGTTCTATGGTAACATGATTCTTGGTTAGATCATAAAGAGGTAAGTTAGAAATCATAATCTCACAATTTAAATCTTTACCATATGAGAAGTGAACTGTATCAGATTGACTGGATGATTGTTGGGTATACAAATTTGATGATGGTCGAAACAATCATGGCATAGGTTTAGATGGTTGTGTGAACAATGAAAAAATGCAGGATTTGCTGCACAATGATCACAAAGTGGGCTCTGCATGTGACCATTTGTATAGTGAGCGAAATGGCTACTCGAACCGAGGCAAATTCTAGGTCGTTGAAGTAACCAGCAGTAGTTACGTGGTAAGATTGTGCTGCATACTCCACAAACCCGATCCATTCTGTAAACAGAGAAAAAGACAGAATCTTTCAAACAAGAAGATGAAAAAGGTTTAAACTTTCAAGATAAAGTAAAAGAATGAATCGAACAAAACTGAGAACTCGCATAACCCAGCAAAACCCAGAAAAGAAAGAAACTAAGAACATCGTAACCCAGCAAAACCCTGAAAAGAAAGAAACTAAGAACAGATTTTGCGTTTGGATTCAAGAAGAAAGAAACTAAGAACAGAATTTACTTTGAAATCAAGAAGATTTGAGAGCACAATCAAGAGGAAGAAGATGATGATAATACCCAGAAAGTATGAAGATGGTGATGATCAAGAATGAAGAAGTGATATGAAGCAGAAAGCAGCGATACGAAGCAGAAACAATAAGAGGGAAATTCCTAAGAGTTCGAAAGAGAAGTGAGAACAACATTACCTTCTTTAAGTATCACAAAACGACATCGTTGGGTCCAGGCCCATCTAATCCGTACCGGTTGAACCGGAGCAACCCAACAAGTCCGCATGGAGCCAATTGGTATACCCGTTACTTGACCCGGCCCGAGCGGGTAAAGAAGCTTGACTCGTTTAAATTCAGTAATATTTTTTCGGATTCCGGGCTTTGAGCCCACGTTGTTTCATTTTATGGATTAATGTCATTTGTTAATTTATAGAGGGAAAAATGAGTCTTGCTCGAGTTTGCAAGCGATGTGGGACAAGTTGAGAGAAGAAAATAATTTCTTTTTGTCCCATAGTAACTTTACGTGTATTATAGCACCGGATGAATTAGCTGAATAATAAGTTTTATGAGAAAAATTAACTATATAACATCACGTGATTGATATTTAAGTATGTAACTGTGAGAATCAATTTTATGACGATTTTGCCTCTATTTAATTGGGCTAATTTTATGTAAGAAAAAAGAAAATATGGGAATAAAAATCAATCACCATATTAAATATGATAATTACCATTAAATGTAATAATTATTGAAAATTAAAAACAAAATCTTTAAAAATATTTTATAAAAAATAAAAATTCAGAAAAATCTTCTCTTGAACTTCTCTTAATTTTATCTCTTCAAAAATTATTCCCACACTTGTATTTTTGGAAGGAAAAAAAGTAGTCAGGTTAGAAGATGAAAAAAAAACCATATGTTATAAAAATAATTAGCTATTTTCGAAATTGCATATTCAATTGATCTCAGAACATAGTCAACTACATCACATTATTTGTAACTGTTTAAAACATAGTTACCTATTTTTAAATTGGTTTTCAAAAAAGTTACCAATTTAAAAGTATAGGTAACTATTTTTATGGAATAATTAACTACTCTAATGATTTCATGCCATATAAAACATTACAATATAAAAATATAGTCTATTATGTGCCAATATTAAAATATATCGATATGAATACATAGTCCACTATATAAACAACAGTTCAATAAAAACAAAGTTCACTATATAACGATATCTAATACACTGTATAAACGTTAGCTAACTATTCAAATAAAAATATAGTTCACTATATAAACATTACAGTAATCAATTTATCAATATAGTTAATCAATATAGTTCACTAGTTATGTATGAATAGTTAACTATCATATCATATATGGTCATCAAAATAGTTTGGTATAAAAATGTTGCAGAGATATATAACTATATAGTTAGCTATATCAATTAATTATATTTAACAAACTATAGGATTTGAACACTGTAACAATCACATGAAACACATAAACTTATTTTAAGATCAACGATCCAAATTATCTATGAAAAAAAAATAGAAGAAAAAGAAAAAAGAAGAGATGGAGAAGAAAATGGACAATGGAGGAGAAGGAGGAGATGGAGAAGAAGATGGACAATGGAGGAAAAGGAGGAGACAATGGTCGAGAGATGTGGAGGAGAAAAAGGAAGAGATGGAGAAGAAGAACATGAAGGAGAAAAAGGAGGTTGAGGGAAGATAAAGATTACGGTAAATGTTTTTTAATCCATTGATTTTCTTTTTCGGTTTTTAATTTTTTAATTTTTGAGATTATTATGATGTAAATCAAAAAGGGTATTTTGGACTTTTTATGTGATCTGTATGTTATACACCTAATTTTTGTGTGGAGATGTTAGATACTTAATTTTTACCCAAAATCATATTATTGGTGCCAATTTCCCTATAACAAATACCTCCCCTCTCCATTTTTTAATAAATTCTGTTTATTTTTATTTTATTTTTGCTAAGAATGTAAATATTTCATAAAATGAAAATGTTGGTTTACAAAATACATCATAAACCAATGGTATGAACCCATGGCAAAAAAGAAAAAAACATGGGAACAAAAAGCATTAAGGTTTTCAGTCCAACAATCTCAACACAAACACTAATGCTCGTGGAGTTAGACGAAGAGAAGACGATGCACACTTGTTCATTCCAAGGCCAAAAGGCGAGAAGAAGAGTCGAAGCAGCCGCAAGCAGAGAGTGGCACAACCCGCACAAACTAGAAGCCTTTCCGTGAAGGTTCATGAAAAAATTGTCAACGAATCATTTCTCAAGCCCTCGTTCACATCTCCCCTCATGCGAGTGCAACTTAGTCTACAAAAACCATGAGCTTAACCCAAACAAGAAACCTTCCTAACCATAGAATAACGCACCCCTTGCAAGCTCACCCTACCAAAAACGTTGGCTAGTGCAAAGCTAGATGAGACACTGAGACATAACAAGGGGACACACTATGGCTTTACTAGCTCTTTTAGTTCTCACAACCACCGCAACCAAACTTACGCACATCTACTCAGACCACAACTAACAACAACAACTTCATCGCGACACAAGTGACAACAGACCAAGAATCCAACAATAAGCTAGATGTATAAAGTAGCCAAACAAAGAACCAGCGAGAGACCACCACCGGTGGATACACCAAGTCCTACAAGCATCTTTATAAGTAAACTCACCGTGAATCGAAGCTGCAGCATTGATGAGATCCTCACACCCGAGATGCCATAGAGGCTGCTCGCTAGAGGCACTTGTTGCTGTCCTCAAGCAAGAAACCAAGAGAGAAGCAACCTCTTCATCAGGCCAAATCAACAAGAGGCTACAACAAGAGAAACTAATGAAACAACACCCACTTGAAACCCACCAATCTGGGTGGAGCCAAAGGTGATCGAGGCTCCAATAGCAAAAGAAACTCTGCCATCGGAAATCACATAGCTCCAGAGCCAGAAAGAGAACATTGGCTTTCTAGAAACGACAGGGGACTCTCTCTTTTGCAATAAGCAACTAACCCCGATCAGAAGCATACATCGGAGAAAGACCTAGAACCACTGGAAAAAATGATGTGTGACGGTACCTCAAAAACAAAGCTTGAGAGGGGGCGAGACCGCAAGGATGAAGAGAGCTTACTGCAGTCAGCAGACGCCGCTCCCCTGCTGGTCAAAGCTTTCTCCATCGCCGGAAACGCTAGGGAAGGAGTAGATCTACAAATAGATTTGCGTCGGTCGAAGAGTGTGAGGCCAATGGAGAGTTCTAGCTATTCTCCAACAAAGGTTGCCGATAACGACACCGAACCACCTGCGGCGGAGAGAACTCAACACTGTTGGCGTGACCGTCATACGCGACGCAACCAACCCACTCGTCACGGAGAAGCAAGAGAGATATAGCAAATCTGAAGGGAAACTTGTGCCAAGAACGAAATAGAGCAAGACGAGCCCTGTGACGCCCGTGAACCATTTTTTTAGGAAAATGGAGGGGCTGTCGATCGACACACGTAGTGTCTGTCGATCGACAGGGCTCTTAAGGGCTGTCGATCGACATACCTAGTGGTTGTCGATCGACAGGTGCTCGAATTGGCTGGTTTTCTGGTTCGATTTAAGTCGTTCAATTGGACCGGGCCGGTTTGGGTAAACCCTAGGGTTCTTATTTAAGGGTTTTTGGCCGCATTTGAGCGAACCAAGTCCCAAAAATCAGAAACAGAGAGTTTGAGAGGAGTTTCTCTTGTTCCTCATAGTTTGTGGATTAGGGTTTTGTTCTTGATCGATTTTGGAGAGGAATTTCGTGGTGTTTGTAGCTGAATCTGTTCCAGCCTCATTATCCAGTAGATTCTATCCGAAAATCTAAGGTGAGTGCGTGACCATGGCTTCTGTGCCGGTGGATTCGTTAGGGTTGTTTGGTGGTAGGTTAAGAATCGTTGTTTGATAATGTTTGTGTTGAATCTGTCTGTGAATTGCGTGTGGATTGTTTGGATTGTGTTTATGCGTGCAGGTTTCGTGTTAACGCAGAGGAGGAATCGATCCGAGAGGATTATGATAGATTTCCCATGAATCTGCGATGACCTGTCGATCGACAGCCCTAGGGTGTGTCGATCGACAGGGTCACACGAGGCTGTCGATCGACACCTAGAGGTTGTGTCGATCGACAGGTGATCGAGGAGCTGTCGATCGACACCTAGAGGTTGTGTCGATCGACAGGGTCCTGTGGAGCTGTCGATCGACAGGCACCGTGGGTGTGTCGATCGATAGGGACCAGTTGAGCTGTCGATCGACAGGCACCGTGGGTGTGTCGATCGACAGGGTCCAGTTGAGCTGTCGATCGACAGGCACCGTGGGTGTGTCGATCGACAGGTGTGCACAGGGCTGTCGATCGACACCTAGTGGTAGTGTCGATCGACAGGCTGCCTGTTGGGCTGTGGTTGAGCCGTGTTGTTGTGTTTGTTTTGTGTGTTGTTTGATGCGTGTTTGCCTGAGCGGATCCATCGCGTCTGTGTGCGCAGTCGTAGATGGGAGGAACGTCTCACTGGGTATTTGTGATAATACTCACGCATCTCTTTTAACCATGTGATGCAGGTAAAGGCAAATTGTGATCGTGGAATCATGGCAACGAAGAGGGAGATGATCTAGGGTCTCGTGTTGGGTGTTGCTGTGTGATTTTATTGTTTTCCATTTTTGTTTAGAACGGCTGTTAGGTTGCTGGTTTATTGCATTGGAATTTGTTATTGGAATTGTTTGGTTTAGATTTAATGGAATGATTTATTTGGTTATCCGCTGTTGTTTGATTGTCTGTGTTGCTTGGTCGTTGAGGATAGCATTTATGGGAATGCTAATCCGAGACCAAGGGTTTAAATGTTTTAAAAAAAAAAAAAAATAGGTCGGGTCGTTTCAGTTTGGTATCAGAGCCCTTACGGTTTTAGGACGGGCTAGAAATGCTAGGATTGTAATTTGGTAAATTGTCAATTCTATGGGTTTGGGGGTTCTAGATCATCTTCCTTCGAGCCTTCAAAGAGATTCCACGGTAAGTGTGTTTTATTGTTATTCTTTAGTGCTTAGCTTCTGTACTGTAGTAGTGCATGGTGTTAGCTAGAGGCACTAGAGAATGTGGCCGTGGGGGCCGGGGTGACTGTGGAGGTCAGGATTGTGGTCGGGGACCAGTGAGTGAGTCGGCTGGGATGCGGCTCAGGGTTCCACGTTGAGACTGTGACAGATCCGTAGACGTATCAAGAGGGTCTGAGTATTAGTGCGAGTGCCAGTGGGAGTGCCTGTGTGAGAGCCGGTGTGAGGGCTGTTGGGCCAGGGCTGGTACTTGAGCTAGTGCTGGATTCGCTCGCTGTTCGGGTGCGCCCGCAGGAGGAGTCTAGGTGACGAGTTGATCGGCTGACAGATCTGTTGCAGTAGGTGTTGTGGCGGGCACTAGTGAGGGAGTTGGCCGGGAGGGCGGCTCAGAGTGTTGCGCGAGTGGCTGAGAGTGATCCGTAGACGCTTCATGACGGCTTGAGCGCCATTTAGGCTGCCAGCATGCAGCCAAGTGTGAGCGCCAGTGTGAGGGCTGGTGGGGGCAGAGTGGTCCTAGGTTGGCTGCCGGGGGCCGGTGTGGGTCCTCGTGAGGTTGGTAGTGCTGGTGCGCCCGCGGGTGGGCTCAGTGTCGAGTGGATCGTCTGGCGGATTGGCTTCAGCAGTTTTTGGAGCTGTTACCGAGTGCGGTACGAGTTAGGCTCCGGTGATGCCACGAGTGGCAGAGGTGCGGCTGAGGGCTGCGGATGTTGGTAGGGTTCCGTCTTATCTGCGGATAAGGGAACATGTGCAAGAGAATTGGTGTAGGATTCTTTGCGAGTGGTGTGTTGCAGCTAGGAGGGTTCAGGCAGTGTTGGCCTGGGCGGACTTGTGGGCAGAGTGTGATGCCAAGTTCTTTCCTCGAGAGGCTGCGAATCGTTTAGAGACGAGGTTTTTGGGACTGGATCTGTGAGAGAGATCAGTTCGTGGGTATGTTTTGGAGTTAATCAGCTCATGGGTTGGGTTGGTTCATGCTAGTAGGAGCATGGAGGGCGAAGAGGCCCGAGATAAGAGGTTCTTGAGGGGACTTTGATTAGATTGAGGACATGGTGCGGAGTGTCCATGTATGCTGTGAGAGCATAGTTGGTTGAGACTGAAGGAGGCATTGTTGAGACTCGAGAGAGCAGGCTGTGGTGGTTAGCCCAGTTGTCCAGTCTATAAAGTCTCAACAGGTGATACCTGGCAGGGCGGCAAGCCTGTGCAGGGGCAGAAAAGGAAGTGGGAGGATACTTCCAGTTTGAGGTAGAATGGCCGGGATGCTTCGGGTGCGGAAGCATGGGTCATAGTTGGCGAGATTGTTAGGTTTCTTAGCACATGGGAGTTGTGTGGAGACCTTTGAAGTGGGCAGTGGTGAATTCCACGGGTTGTTCGATTCTGGAGCATGATTGCTTCATCTCTTCGGAGTGGCGCTAGTGAGCGGGTTGGACCGGTAATGGTTGCGGAAGGGAAGTTTCTAGTTACTCATGGCCGGGCGAGAGGCGTGGAGTTTCTAGTGACTGGTAAGTGGATGACAGCGGACTTGGTGTACAGTCTAGTTGAACTGTATGATTGCATCCGGTGTATGGATTGGCTTGATCAGTACAGAGTTCATCCGGAGTGTCACCGGAGTCGTGTTGTGTTGGAGCGTAGTAGGAGAAGGTTGGTTTGTCAGGGAGTGAAACCGACTTCTGAGAGTCTCGTGAACTCTTGGGTGCAGGCTGAGGCTATGACTGAGAGGTTGCGAGGCTTACTCGGAGACTGCTTTGCTGGCAGAGTCTGTAGGTGAGGTTGCAGTGAGGGATATTCGGGTTGTCCAGGAACGTGAGGATGTCTTTCGGTCGTTGCAAGGATTTCCGTCATCGCGGTCGGATCCTTTCACGATTGAGTTGGAACCCGGGACGACGCTGTTATCTAAGGCACCTTACCGGATGACTCCAGCAGTGTTGTAAGAGCCGATGAGGCGGCTAGAGGATTTGTTGAGTACTTCACCGTGTGGAGAACCGGTGTGTGGTGTTGAGGAATTGTGGTAATTTCCGGTTGTGCTTCGTTTATCGAGGTCTTAACCGAGTCACTGTGAAGAACAAGTATCCTCTTCCGCGAATTGATGAGTTGTTAGATCAGTTGAGAGGGGCTACTTGGTCCTTCAAGGATGACTTGGCATTCGGTTAACACCAGATTCTATTGATGAGGTGGTTGTCAGGAAAACGGCTTTCTTGACGAGTCATGAGTAGGGTGAAGTTAGTAAAGGTGTTTGTCAGGTTGACGAGTGCACCAGCTGCATTTATGAGGTTGATGAGCGAAGCCTTTCAGTGGTATCTGAATGAGTTCGTGATTAACTTTATCGATGTCATCTTGGTGTATTCGAAGAGTCTGGAGGAACATGAGGTTTATTTGAGGAGAGTTCTGGAGAAGTTGCAAGAGTAGGAGTTGGTTTGATAGGATGAGCAAGGGTAGTTTCTGTCAAGTGGGAATGGGTTTGCAGGGTCTTACTGTTTCTGCAGGGGAGTTTCTGTGGATCCAGTTAAGATGCAATCGAGCTGAAATTTTGCCTAGACCGAGGAATGAGACTAAGTGTAGTAGTTCTCGGTGGGCAGGTTATTTCAGGAGTTGCATCAAAAGGCCTTGAGTGTACGGCTCATTCCATGACCAAGTGGTTAGTGGAGTAGGTCCCTTTTCGGTGGTCTTTGGTTTAGGAGGCGGGAGTGATAGGAGAAGTTGTAGAAGATTGAGTTTTACCTTTAGTTTACTATCGCGGTGAACTTAGCTAGGGGGCGGATGCTCTTAGTCGGAGAAGGTATGACTCATCTCAGGAGCGGGATGTGGAAGCTCTTGTGAGCGAGTGGAGTACTTTGAGGTTATGTGTTACTTCAGAGGAACCGTTGGGGTTAGCGGCGGCAGATCAGGCGGATCTATTGAGCAGGATCCGAGTAGCTCAGGAGCAGGATCCGGTGTTGATGGATCTCTCCAAGGCTACTGGTTCCGAGTATTAGGTTTCTGCTAACGGGACTATCTTAGTGCATGGACGAGTCTGTGTTCCTAAGGATGAGGACTTGAGGCAGGAAATTCTGAGAGAAGCTCATGCGAGTAAGTTTTCGATTCATCTGGGAGCGACTAAGATGTATCGGGATCTGAAACGGTACTATCATTGGGTCGGGATGAAAAGAGATGTGGCAGATTGGGTTGCAGCTTGCAATGTGTGTCAGTTGGTGAAGGCTGAGCACCAAGTTCCTAGTGGCTTATTGCAGAGTTTACCTATTCCAGAGTGGAAGTGGGACATGATCACTATGGATTTCGTGGTAGGGTTGCCGGTTTCTCGGACCTATGACGCGATTTGGGTGATTGTGGATCGTCTGACTAAGTCAGCACATTTTCTGGCCATTAAGAAGACAGACGGAGCGGAGGTCTTGGCTAAGAAGTATGTGAAGGATATTGTGAGGTTGCATGGAGTGCCAGCGAGTATTGTGTCGGATAGAGATCCGAGGTTTGCTTCAGTGTTCTGGAGAGCTTTTCAGGCTGAAATGGGCACTAAGGTGCACATGAGTACAGCTAATCATCCGCAGACGGATGGGCAGTCCGAAAGGACGATTCAGACACTGGAAGACCTGTTGAGGATGTGCGTGCTAGATTGGGGTGGTCATTGGGCGGATCACTTGAGTTTGGTGGAGTTCGCATATAACAACAGTTTTCAGGCGAGTATCGGAATGGCTCCTTTTGAGGCGTTGTATGGGAGGCCATGTCGTACTCCGCTATGTTTTACCCAAGTGGGGGAGAGGAGCATCTTTGGGGCTGATTTTGTTCAGGAGACGACGAAGAAGATCCGTGTTGTGAAGCTGAACATGAAAGAGGCTCAGGATCGGCAGAAGAGTTATGCCGATAGGAGAAGGAAAGAGTTGGAGTTTGCAGTCGGAGATCGAGTGTATCTCAAGATGGCGATGATGCGGGGTCTGAACAGGTCCATATCCGAGGATAAACTGAGTACGAGGTACATGGGTCCGTTCCAGGTTGTGGAACGTGTGGGGCCAGTTGCTTATCGGTTGGAGCTGCCTCCGATTATGGAGAAATTCCATGATGTGTTTCATGTTTCGAAACTCAGGAGATGCTTGCATGCTTCTGAGGAGGTAGCAGTGACGATTCCCGCAGATCTTCAGCCAAATCTGACTGTTGGGATGAGGCCGGTTAGGATTCTTGAGAGAAGTATCAAGGTTCTGCGCCGGCAGAGAGTGCCGTTGTTGAGAGTCTTGTGGGACTGTGACGGTATTCAGGAGGAGATTTGGGAACCAGAGGCAAAGATGAAAACGAAGTTCAAGAAGTGGTTCGAGAAGCAAGCAGAAGAGTGAATTCGTTTTTCTTTGTGGTTTCCAGTTTCAGTTTTGGTGGTAGATTTTTGTATTTTCATTAAAGTTGTAATGATTATGACATTTTTTCCAGTGAATAAGAAAATGTTTTTCTTATGTGTTTGACTTGAGAGTCATGTGTTTGTGGTTAGAGAACCCCGAAATGGAAGTTTTATTGCGGATAGAACTTGCCAGTTTCGGTGGAGACTCTAGCGGTTTGTGTGTGTGTGTGTGAGAGAGTCTCGGAATAGAAGTTTTACGGTGGTTAGAACTGTCTAGTTCCGGAGGGACTCTGCAGGGACATCCGAGGTGAGGGATGGTCCGGGTGATCTGTGAGGATCACGTGTGTGATGGTACTCTGGGAGGGGAGTATCATGTGAGACCTTAGGAGGTAGTTCCGGTCAGAGGTGCATTATAGACGTTAGGAATTGATTGCGTAGCTCAGAGTTAGACCTCGGTCTTTCTTGGCAGATCTTGAGAGATGCGTCTCTCCGGGGGACAGTGGGTTCCCCGCATACCGATCGTTCGTCAGGACTGCGCGGACTGAGATCGTGAGGGTATGGGGATAGTTTGGGAGGTTGCGACCTCTGGCAGATCTTTGCATACCGAGGGCTTGATAGACTGTGTGTCTTGATGGGCTGAGGTGTGTGGAGATGATTGAGTATCGAACACCGTCAGGACTGCGCGGACTGAGGTGGTTTGATACTAGACACCTAGAGCTGAGGGGTGACGATCCCGAAGCTAGATGGTGGTTATGAGCTATGGGCAATCAATGTCTGAGACGGGTCTATGTGCATAGGACGGATGTGAACCTCGGGAAGGTCTGGGAGATGTAGTCTCCGGTGTTGCTGGCGGGTTAGGCCAGGGTAGATTGGTGGGTAGTGTTAGAGGATTCGAGGACGAATCCAGTTTTAGTGGGGGAGAATTGTGACGCCCGTGAACCATTTTTTTAGGAAAATGGAGGGGCTGTCGATCGACACACGTAGTGTCTGTCGATCGACAGGGCTCTTAAGGGCTGTCGATCGACATACCTAGTGGTTGTCGATCGACAGGTGCTCGAATTGGCTGGTTTTCTGGTTCGATTTAAGTCGTTCAATTGGACCGGGCCGGTTTGGGTAAACCCTAGGGTTCGTATTTAAGGGTTTTTGGCCGCATTTGAGCGAACCAAGTCCCAAAAATCAGAAACAGAGAGTTTGAGAGGAGTTTCTCTTGTTCTTGATAGTTTGTGGATTAGGGTTTTGTTCTTGATCGATTTTGGAGAGGAATTTCGTGGTGTTTGTAGCTGAATCTGTTCCAGCCTCATTATCCAGTAGATTCTATCCGAAAATCTAAGGTGAGTGCGTGACCATGGCTTCTGGGCCGGTGGATTCGTTAGGGTTGTTTGGTGGTAGGTTAAGAATCGTTGTTTGATAATGTTTGTGTTGAATCTGTCTGTGAATTGCGTGTGGATTGTTTGGATTGTGTTTATGCGTGCAGGTTTCGTGTTAACGCAGAGGAGGAATCGATCCGAGAGGATTATGATCGATTTCCCATGAATCTGCGACGACCTGTCGATCGACAGCCCTAGGGTGTGTCGATCGACAGGGTCACACGAGGCTGTCGATCGACACCTAGAGGTTGTGTCGATCGACTGGTGATCGAGGAGCTGTCGATCGACACCTAGAGGTTGTGTCGATCGACAGGGTCCTGTGGAGCTGTCGATCGACAGGCACCGTGGGTGTGTCGATCGACAGGGACCAGTTGAGCTGTCGATCGACAGGCACCGTGGGTGTGTCGATCGACAGGGTCCAGTTGAGCTGTCGATCGACAGGCACCGTGGGTGTGTCGATCGACAGGTGTGCACAGGGCTGTCGATCGACACCTAGTGGTAGTGTCGATCGACAGGCTGCCTGTTGGGTTGTGGTTGAGCCGTGTTGTTGTGTTTGTTTTGTGTGTTGTTTGATGCGTGTTTGCCTGAGCGGATCCATCGCGTCTGTGTGCGCAGTCGTAGATGGGAGGACCGTCTCACTGGGTATTTGTGATAATACTCACGCATCTCTTTTAACCATGTGATGCAGGTAAAGGCAAATTGTGATCGTGGAATCATGGCAACGAAGAGGGAGATGATCTAGGGTCTCGTGTTGGGTGTTGCTGTGTGATTTTATTGTTTTCCATTTTTGTTTAGAACGGCTGTTAGGTTGCTGGTTTATTGCATTGGAATTTGTTATTGGAATTGTTTGGTTTAGATTTAATGGAATGATTTATTTGGTTATCCGCTGTTGTTTGATTGTCTGTGTTGCTTGGTCGTTGAGGATAGCATTTATGGGAATGCTAATCCGAGACCAAGGGTTTAAATGTTTTAAAAAAAAAAAAATGGGTCGGGTCGTTTCAAGCCCTCTCACAGCTCCGGACAAAGCCGGAACCGGAGAGGCGAGCATATCGGAGCGAGTGGAAGAGTTTGACTAAGGATTGAAGAAGAATCGCCGCGCGTGTATTCACGCGCTCGACTCTCTGGGAAAAAAAGTTTTTTCTTGTAATTGTATAAATTCTGTTTTTCCTACTATATTTTCTTTAAATAAACTTTTTATCGGTCAACATTTCTATAAATAAACTAATGAAGCTCTTATCGGTACAAATTCATGTTCCTAACCATACTGTTTCAAATAAAAATTCAGGCTTCGGGTACAGCTAGGAGTGAACATGCCGGCTCAAGCCTACCACAAACTCCGACAAGACGAGGAGGAATCAGGATCAGACGAGCTCTTTGAAGTATATGATGTGGTTGTGTACATGGGCATCATCGACATCCTGCAAGCGTATAACACGAAAAAGAGGCTGGAACATACTTGCAAATCTATGCATTATGATCCGATGACAATTTCCGCCATCGAGCCTACGCTTTACTCTAAACGGTTCACCGATTTCCTGCTTAAGGTATTCCCAGAAAAAGCATAGAGAGATCGAGCCGGTCAATATTCTTTTCCTGTTCATAAGCCATAAAACACTTGAGGGATTCGTCTCGTAATGTTCTTACGTCCTTATGTACACTAACATTTAGGATCTTATATATACTTCAAAAAGTTTTCGTGTGTCATTGTTATGAGTAGATTTGTACTACTATGTGTCTCAACATTAAGCTAGTGTATGTACTAATAGTTTCGAAATAATACTGAACTTACCAAAAATACACTTTTTCTCTATCTTCTGGTTCTTTAAACGTCTAACGTTGCCATCAGCTTGATATGAATTGATTTCGAAAGAGTAAAATTAGATGATACTTTATTGAGGCAAAACACAGCAAAACTTCATAATATCTTTTAATTAAAACATGGTTGGAATCACTGATTTATCAAAAATTACAAAACCAAAAATTTGGTCTTAGTTTGGTAGCATTATTCTCAACTAAAAAAACTAAAACAAAGCACATGTGGATTACATAGTAAACCAATTGAACCATGCATAAACTAACATAATCAAAATCAAAGTGTATCAATACCGCTAAACAAATCATCAATGTTGAAATCATCCTCGATCGGTACCAAACTTCCATAACCAGATCCAGAGGCTCCTTCAAAATTAGGAATTTGAGTCGTAGCCTCTTCGCTGTTGTTCGTATTGGTGTTGTAAAGCTGAGGATTCTCCTCTTGATGAATCATTATAGCTCCATCTGTTAGGTCTCGTACAATCGGATATGAAATCTCACAAGCCAACGTCGTGTAAACGACACAACCATCTGATCGAAATCGATATGAAAACGACTCACGGAGACGAGATATGATATCTCTTTCCTTAATCCAAAAAATCGCCCGTAGTGTGACGGTTCATGCGATTATGGATCCCAGGATACAACCGTGACATAGATTAGTTTCGCATCACTCGAAAGCTAGAATCAATGAACCATTATTCTACGATATACTCTCTTGCTAAGACTTACTTTTTGTTAGATGAATGCTTGTAAAAATCAGAGAAGGGGGTTTATTGTTTTGTGTGTCGTTCGTGATTTTTAAAGTGACAACACCAAGGCTGATTATAAAGCCAAAGAAAATCAGTTGAAATCCCAAGAATCTCTCTTTGAGATTTAGAAGAAACTGACGAGTGGAGAAAGAGGAAGAGAGGAGACGTTGGCAAGATTGCAGGAGGTGGTTAATATCTTTGACTTGTGCTAGTCAATAATATCATACCAAACCAATCCGATTACATCAAACCACAAACCGTCTAGACCACTAAACCGCACATTTCTCATTCAAATTATCAATTATTAGTTATGATATTAATGTCCAAAACTTAGCCCATAATATAACTCATTACACGTCCAACAATCCCCCACATGAATAGAAATGACTTCAAACATATGCAGACTCTACTAACTCTAATACCTAAAACTAGACACTCTTGAGAGTATATGCGAAAACTAACTGTATCTGAGATGGTGGCGTTTTTCAGCCTTGAACCACTCATTGTTAATATCTGTCGGATTTACTTGGCCAGATGGTGAACATGATGTCTTGAACCATCCGGAGTTTAGTGTAAACCTAGACAGCAGGTAAAACCCAGCTTCGTTTTCTCGTAGAACATAGTTCTATATTAGTTCTATATTGTGTTCATTTTGGCCTTGAACTTGTCTGGTTAATCATGAGTGAACTTGGAGAATATAGCCTTTTCCTTCATTCTCCTAGAAACGGCCGCATTTCACACTCACAAGGTGATTTACCATCAACTTTGTTTTTCAGAAGTATCATGTATTACTTCATTGGTATCTCAAAGTTATGGATTTGAATCATTAAAAGCAAAGCTTATCCTCTACACATACATGAAGCATTGTTCATCATCCTAGGAACTGGGAGAAGACATAAAGTCTCTCAGTGCTCTTGGCAGAATTAGTTTGATTTAGTTTTCCCTTTGAACCTATATCATGGGATCTCCAATCATAGTAGGTGGGGTTGCCATCCAACGTCCTCTAAGTCATAGGCTTTAAACTTCCTCTTGATGATTTTCAACTTAATCTCGTGTCAAACCTTTAGTAAATGGATCCGCTAGGTTGTTTGCTGACTTTATGTAATCTAACGTGATTACACCATTTCAGATAAGTTGTCCAATGGTTTTATGTCGTCTGACAAGACTTACAATTATATAGGTTGTTCTGTGATTTTGTGCGATATTTTGTTGAGGATATAATTTGTGGTAAGCAACGCTTCCCCCCACATTTTCTGGGCTAATCCGGATTCCTTCAGTATCGCATTCATCATCTCTTTTAGATTTTAGAGTTCAGCTTTTTTTTTTCTTTCTCTTTTACTGAGTTTGGCCTCTATGCAAACTTCACATTTTTCTTACTTATTTTGCATTTTTAGAATTAAATCCATATTTTGCATATTTGAATTGTTTTGTAACTAACATGTCCTACACGTTCATGTCATGTGTCAAACGACTCAACCAAGTAAGCAACAAGAAAAAATATTATTCATTGAAGTTGAAGCAACAAAAGAAGCAAAAGTAAACAACTTAATTTTATCCCTTACAGACCATCTTGCTTAATAATATTAAGCAAACATGTCTTCTTCTGTTAGATTTGCTTGAGCATTCTCATTAGCGATAGCCTTTGCCTTGCTCCTGCAAACATCAACTTTGTGCCCAATTTTTCCACAGTGGTTGCACTTTCCTTTGAACTTCTTTTCAACATTGTTTTTCTTGAAGTTCGTGGAGTTTGACGCTTTCAGAGTTGGGGAGGTCTTTTTCTGAGGAGACATAAGTTTCCCTTTGCCTTTGAACCTCGCCATTTTATCATTCTCCTCCGCCAAGTTAACATCGTACCCTTGAATTTGAGCACTGTTATTGTGAGCATCCCGGTTGTTAGCCTCAATTCTCAACCTCCGGACCAGTTCCTCAACAGACATAACCTTATGCTTGAACGTGAGGTAGTTCTTGAAATTAGTCCAACTCGGAGGTAGCTTTTCGATGAAGGTGTTCACGTTGAAGATCCCACAAATCGACATTCCCTCCAATTCGACCTCTTGACAAATCATTAGGAAAGCATCCACCTGCTCCATTATTGGCTTGGAGTCCACCATTTGGAAGTTCAGAAATTTTGCTGTCAAAAATCTCTGCAGTCGTCATCAAATTTGTACTTCTTATCCAAAGCCATCCAGAGAGCTTTGGAGGATTTTGCATTACAATAGATCTCGAACAGAGGATCCACCAAACGGCCCAAAATCTGGCCTTTACACAAAAAATCACCATGGATCCAGGATTCAACAGTCGAAAGGATGTAAGTATCAGTGTTTCCCGGAGGAACCACCGGCTTATCCCCTTGGAGATACTTGTCACAGTTAAGCGTGGTTTGAAAAAACCGCATCTTTTGCTTCCAAGTTTTGAAACCTTTCCTGTCGAACTTCTCCGGCATGAGACCTTGGGAGGCTGAGCTCGATATCGGCATCGATGGAATCACTGGACTGGCCTCAGTAGGCAATCTCACAGCTTGATGAAGACCAGCACCGAACAGAACCCGACGTGTCGTTTCATTTGATCCATTTCCAGTTTCAGTACCAACAGACGCATCAACAAGTGTTGTGGTAACAGCGGGTGTCTCAGTCATGGTAACCTCGATGTTACTTCTTTGTCCTTGCAAGGATGAAGCCAAGAGCTGGACTCCGCGTCAGAACAGTTTATTTCGAAGCTCGGTCCTAGGCTCTCCAAACTGGTGGTCTTTAGCTTCGAAATGGATTGCAGGAATCTTTCAAAAGATGACGTGGGACTTAACATTGAGACAACATCCGGGAATACTAAAGACATGAACTGACTAACGAAGAAGGCTCGGCTTTATTTTTCTTTAACAAACCAAGTGTTGTGGTAACAGCGGGTGTCTCAGTCATGGTAACCTCGATGTTATCGTTGTTGTCATTTTTGTCGATGATTTCAGCCATCTACGGACATCAACAACAATCGCATTAGTATCCGATAGAATACTTAATAATTTATTTAAGCAGAATAAATTATAATACGTCATGATTTATTTAGACAGAATAAACCAACAAGATTAAATTAGTTTAATCTAAATATTGTTTCAAATAAATTCACACAATAAACATTTGTGAAAAACATAATTATGTTTAAACATAATGAATAATTGGGCCTTAATTGCAAAGCAAAATTGGCCCATATGACCCACTGATTTGCTAAACTAGCACGTTATAATGTTATGATGAGTGTATATAATGAGTGTATATACAAAAAACCATATCTTCAACCTTATGGTGAAAGCATATAAGCCCAAAGCTGGCCCATTTATTTGCTAAACCGATTAACGATGTCTACAACCACACCACTAGAACCCGACCGGCTTATTGTAAATATGGTTATAATAATTAAAAAACCTAGTCTGTGTCAGTCATCATTTACAAGATGAAGACGATGACTGCAATTTTCTTTGCTATTTCCAGATCACAAACACAGGCGTTCACGGAGCCGGGTTTATTTTGCGTTTGAAGCGTTCTGCGAGATCTCAAAAAAGCGTTCGCACGAAACTACAACTAATCGCGTTTGTAGCTGAAACCGGATCCCAAAAACTCAAGAAGGAAGATGTTTGCGAAACCGATTGAAACAGCCATAGGAGCTTTCGCAAAATCGCTTAAGAGCGTTCGCGGAAACAAAAACGTTCAAGTTTTAATCGCATGGATCTCAGTGTACAAAGACGGCTATGAAGGGTAGCCCTGGGCATAGTAGGTGTTCGGTTTTATTCGGTTCGGTTATTTTGGTTATGGGTTATTTCGGTTTATAAATTTAAGATCCATATAGGTCTTTATATATTTTTCGGTTTGGTTCGGTTCGGTATCTTTTGGTTCGGTTCGGTCTGGATATTTGGAAAAAAACCAATATGAAACCGAAATAACCTAAAAACCAATATGGAACCGAAATAACCTAAACTTATTTCAATGTTATTCAATCAACGTATCAAATATATGAAAAGCAACAAAATTAGAGTGCATCTATTTAAAAATAACAAATTCTAAATCCATAAGAGAAAAGAAGTTTAAAGAAGAAAATATTTAAATAGCAAAAGTCTAAAATCCGAAAATAAGAAATAGTCAAAGAGTAGAGAGTTAAGTTGAACTAGAAAATAAGAAACAAAGAGCAAATAATTGTTTGACCAAAAAAAAGAGAGCAAAGAGTTAAGTTGAGTTTGAAAATAAGAGTTAAGTTGAGTTTGATAAGATATATTAGAGAAGAGTATTGAATATACATAAGCATTATTTTTTTCCGGATAGTTGAGTGTGTGGGGTGAGTTGGGTTTGGTTAATAAGTAATTATTAACATTAATAACATTACTAATATATACATATATTAATGATTATCGGTTACCTAATAGGTATCGGTTAATAACCGAACCAAACCCATAACCATTGGACACGAAAACTAAAATCCATTAGTATATTTTCATATATCCAAATTCTAACCAAACCACATTTTTTGGTTCGGTATAGGTTCGGTTTTTCGGTTTCGGTTAAAATGCCCAGGGCTAATGAAGGGTGTGCAAAACCAAGATAATGCGACTGTAAAAAACAGAGAACGTTTGCTACTGCCAAATCGCAAACTCGCATATAACGTTCGCGGAAATGGTTTACCACAGCGTTTGCAGATTCCAATCCGTTTATAGTCAAATCTAGGAGCGGATTTTGATTGGATTAAGACTGTTAGGTCTCGTACAACCGGATATGAAATCTCACAAGCCAACGTCGTGTAAACGACACAACCATATGATCGAAATCGATATGAAAACGATTCACGGAGACGAGATATGATCTCTTTCCTTAATCCAAAAAATCGTCTGTAGTGTGACGATTCATGCGAGTATGGATCCCAAGATACAACCGTGACATAGATTAGTTTCGCATCACTCGAAAGCTATAATCAACGAACCATTATTCTACGATATACTTTCTTGCTAAGACTTACTTTTTTTTTGTTAGGTGAATGCTTGTAAAAATCAGAGAAGGGGATTTATTGTTTTGTGTGTGTGTTCGTGATTTTTAAAGTGACAACACCAAGGCTGATTATAAAGCCAAAGAAAATCAGTTGAAATCCCAAGAATCTCTCTTTGAGATTTAGAAGAAACCGACGAGGGGAGAAAGAGGAAGAGAGGAGACGTTGGCTAGATTGCAGGAGGTAGTTAATATCTTTGACTTGTGCTAGTCAATATTATCCTACCAAACCAATCCGATTGCATCAAACCACAAACCGTCTAGACTACTAAACCGCACATTTCTCATTCAAATTATCACTTATTAGTTATGATATTAATGTCCAAAACTTGGCCCATAATATAACTCATTACACGTCCAACACCATCATCTCTTTGAGCACTCTTCACAGCATCTAACCGGAGCCTCACACTATCCAACATTCTCGAAACCGCATCGATCCCATCTTTCAGTTCTTCGACGTTCTCCGACCTGTTAAAACTTTCGTCTTCCCACCAAAACCCTACCCCTGACATGTTCCCTTGGTTTGTCGGAAGAGGAAACTGATCGTTGAGCAGAGAAGAGACAACGTGGTCGACAGAGGAGTGACCAAAAGAGTAGATAGAAGCATGAGAGTTGTTAGAAGGAGGAGTTGCTAAGATTGCGATTTGAGTGTCCGGAGAGAGAAGACAGAGCTTAGTTGCTTTACGGAAGAAACCGTCGCGACGTTAAGTGAAAGCAACTGATTTAACTGTTTTCTTTTCGATCTTCTCAATCTTGATCTTATGTTTTAGACCTCCCATATTGTAAGCAAGAAAACGAATTAATTACAGAAGACAGAGATTGTTTGCATCTTCATAGATTTCTCTTTTTGTACTACTCCTTTTCTTCTCTTTACCTTTCTTTTTGGGTATATTTCCTATTCAGAAACATTTCTATAATAGGCTGTTTCTAAGTTACCTTTTTTTTACTACTTTGGTAAATACACAAAATCACTTGTTTATGTTTTCCTTCTTCTTTCTGTTTTTAATCGAGTGATCGATCTATTTCATTGGTGTCTTAGGGTTAAAGTTTTGCTTAACCAAAACCCTAAATCGCAGGGTCGGTCCATAATTTACTGCCAACGAGATTATGGGCCACAAATAGGCATGACCAAAATCTAACCGTAACCGTATTTCGGACCGTAACCGTATCGTTTTAAACCGTAACCGTATTAAACGGTTGAAAAACCGTAACCGTATTAAACGGTTGAAAAACCGTAACCGTAACCGTGAAAGTTGATTAGTTATGGTTAAACCGTAATCGTTAACTGTAACCGTTATTTAACCGTAACCATATTAAAACCGTCGGTTAACCGTAAGGTTAAAATTTTAACCGTAACCATTTTAAAATAAAAATAAATTATGTATAATTAATTATGTATGATAAATATGACATAGTAAAATTATGTGTAATTAATATTTATCGAGTCTAATTTTATAATATTTAATTAAAAAAATTAAATCAATAATAACTCAATATTAAAACTAAATTGATTATTTTCTAACTAATATAAATAATATTAAAACGCATCAAATTTACAATAAAAATAAATAAGATTAGAAAAACTATTAATTGTAACAAACAAAAAAGATTGTGGTAATAAAGTTATGCCTACAAACATGACATCTAACTAATTTGATGAGAATATTGTGAATTATGTTATATTTTAGTTAAACGCAAAGATTTACTTAAGTTTGAAATAAAATATGGTCGTTTTCGTTACACAATATAAATGATTTTGACTAATTGACTTTGTTAAGATAAATTAGTTACCGTTTGTTTTAGAATTTTAGTACCATTTCTCACGATTGCACGATCATGACTTTTTAAAATATATTAAAATATACTTTCCATAATATTATTGTTTAAATATTTCTTTTTTAAAAGTTACATAGTTATATATAACCTAAATATTAACCGTATCTAACCGTAACCGTGCCGTATATAACCGTAATCATTTCAACCGGAACCGTTTTAACCGTATATTAAATGGTTAAGGTTAAAGTTAAAAGAAATTGATAACCGTATCCGGTGGTTAATAAACCGTAACCGCAATAACTATAACCGTGGTCATGCCTAGCCACAAATCTAGTGTGGTTTTGGGAAGTGACTTTTAAAAAATTAGTATGCAATTGTTTTAAGCGAAACATTTAGTCATATAAACTTCTTTAATGCAAAAGATCGATCAATCGACCAAATGTCCATAAATAACAATTCTTTTGAAGCTTAAATAATAATTGGCTGCTAAAGTTTCTAGCTCCGTTTATTTGGTTCTATTCATCAAGAATCCCAAATCAAAGCAGATAGTGGGGGTTTAGTGTAGATGAAAACTCAAATACCCTATTTAACAAAGTGCTTCCGAGAAAGATTCTAAAACAACCACTCACCAATATTTGTTTTCTTTTTTTTTCTCGGCAGATTTGGTATTGGATTTTTCTATTCCATCAGAAATAATTAAAATCGGTAGCCAACTGTTCAAGTCGAGCCATATTAAAAAAATTAAGGAGACAATGGTTGGTCTTCAAGTTATTAAATAAACCGTTAAAAAGATAAGTTTGATAGGAAACTCAAAGTTTTTATTGGTCTTGAACAAAAAAAATAAACCATTAAAAATATAATTTTGATAGAAAACTTAAGTTTTTAGGAACATATGTTTAAATTAGCTTAACTGTGAACCTTTTTAGTTTAGTTTTAGGATTGTAGGTGAACAAAAAAAGCGAAACACTTGGTCTTATAAACTTCTTCAATGCAAACTAGATCTATCGACCATAAGAAACAATTCCTTTGGAGATTAAATAAAAGTTGGCCGGTAAATTTGCTTGCTCCCTTTATTTGGGTTTATTCATCAAGAGCACCAAGTCAAAACAAATAGTGGGGTTTTAGTGTAGATGAAAACTGAAAAATCCCCTTTAACCAGAAAGTGCTTCCGAGAAGGGTTCTGAAAACAACCTCTCACCAATATTTGTTTTCATTTTTCTTTGTAGAGTTTGTATTGGATTTTTCTATGTCGTTGGAAACAATTGAAATCAGTGGAAATAATCTTATGCCGATTTAAAGAAAAACTTGTGCGTATGCACGAGTATTAGCCTAGTTTATATGATAAAAACATGGACTTTGAGTAAAGATGATAGATTTGGGTTGAAATTAGTGAAGATATCCATTTAATATAGACTAATCCATTTTCATGATACTAATCCATTTCTTAATCAATAATTAGCACAAACTTCCATCTTGCTAAAGACTAATCAAGAATCATTAATGCATATGCTCATATTAGCTTACAAAACCCCTTAGACATCAACTTTCATTGGCTAAGATGAGAAATGCATGAGTAGAGTCTTTTAGACATTTTCATAAACACCTTCCGGACATGAAAAGACCATGATCTAGATTTGGGGTAGTTACTTCCTAATATCGCATTGAATGTTCTCTAATCAATGAAATATGAAAGACTAACAACTTAACATCACTAATCTCATATGAATCAACTCTAATCTTCTCTAGTCAAGATCCATTAAGATAACTATTCATTAATCATATCTAAAACAACTAAAACATGAATATAAAGATGCATAATGAAAAGACTTAAAAAAATAAATTAAAAAACTTTGCTAAATCATAAAAAGTGAAGTCTTTTCTCCTGTAATCACTCAAGAAACATTAGGTTTAGAGTTTATACAAAGGATAGTTGTATTCTCGGGTAAAGATAAGAGGCAAAAGCTTAGGGTTTTAGACAAAATAAGAGTATTTATAGAAAAAGCTACCCGGGTCAAACCGGGTCAAACTGCGAAACTGCTACATGAGGCCTCGTATGGATCAGGTAGAGGAACGGGTTGCCAAGTCGTTATGGGGGCGAGATTTTGGGCAGTGCAAATTCGTCTTTCTGGCGACCTAATGGATCGACTTGAGGAACGTTTTACCAGTCTGATCCATTAGGTGCTCGTAGCTCTAGTTTCTTGTTCTTCACTTTCCAACTTGATTATTCTCTCCATTTGTTCCACAATTGATCAAAAACTCCATTTGTACCTAGAATAGACAAAATATACATGCAAATGCAAGAAAACAAAAGCTTGAACTCTAGACTCAATCTATATTAAAGGGATCAAAATAAGGAAGAAAACAAGTAAAACCTAAGCTAAATGTCTCTAAATACTACTAAATTACATGCTAAGAAAGAGTAAATTATGCACTTATCATTCCTCTCAAAACCCTTACAAATCTAATTGTGCTAGTTTCGACCCGCACATGCTTCTTTGTCAAATCTACTCTTCATATATATGATATTTACCTTTTAGCAAAAAAGACGATAAGAAACCAACTTTCTAGGTTTCTCCTCAATGGATTGACGGCCATCATGAAGATTTACCAGATTGGGTTTTTCATCATTGCAATTCATTATAATCAATCCCAAAACAAAAGCCTAGATCTACGATCCTATATGATGTATCCATATTTGCTTTGGAATTAAGAGTACGTGGAATGTAAGATAAAGAGAAAAGGAGAAATGCGCCTTTAACTTTTGTAATTCTTCGGTATGAACTTCAAAAGGAGGTCACTTCATCGGTATAGACACTATCTTCAAAAGCTATCTATGGCTGCTTCATGTCGATATGCATTGCATGGCCTATCATAGGGTTTTAGCCTTTGCATGTAGAGGAGAGGCTTCGTCGCAGGTTCTTGGCGCCCATCATAATCCATGCGTCTTCGTCTTGAAAGATATACCAACCGAGACCTGTAAAAGTATGAGATTCTTTCCAGGAACCGTCTATGAAGCACTTCAACCCCGTATAATTTGGAGACCCCGTTAATTGTCCGTCATCATATAGTGAGAACTAAATTCTTCTGATTTAGCATTATCCCAAACTAAAGCCTTCGTCTTCACATTTCGTAGAACCACCAGAGGGTCTCTGTCCACTCCTCGAAAAACCTTGTAATTTCGTACTTCCAAATATACACCATGATCCAAGGAAAACGAAAGTCATAATGCCCAGGTGGCATACCCCAAAACAAGAAATATATATTTGTGAAAATGGATGAAACTGGAAAATTCCCCGTAGCTACATATATATAGCCGTTAGAATGCTTGATATAGCCCATTTTTGAAATGCCGATGGACATTCGAAATGGGCGTCGTTAATGATTTCCTCCATTCCACATTGGGTACACTGTATATCACACTTGACCCCTTATTCTTCAAATTTACGCTAACTGTAATCAATTCGTTACTACTTGCAAGATAAAGTGCTTAAGCTTTGGCAGACAAACTAACTTCCACACATGCCTCTGCGATGGTCCTATAGTTGAGACGATTATAAGGGATGGGGGGTAGAATCATATGTTGTTGTTCAATGTGATAGCTCGACTTTACCGTGTATTTACATGTTTTTGTCAAATGCCACCCTAGTATATCTGGTGTTAATATGCTTCCAGTCTGGAATAGTGATTTCATTAAGCAAATCCATACTCCATGTTTGTGTATGAGGCAATCAAATGATTAACCGGTCATAATGACTGTTTTTAGGAAAAGTTGATCTCGGGGATTAAGCCGGAATCCAATGATCATTCCATATTGAGATGGTGGTTCATGAACCGACTCTTTTGATTAGCCTTTTGTTAACCATAGATGTATCCGATACTATATTTTCTATCCATAAAAAGGTCAGTACAATTTATCTAACTCCAAAGGAGTTGATTTCTGAAAATATCACCCTTTTGAAAATCTTTGCACACAGAGAATATAGGTTATCAATTAATCTCCAGAGTTATTTTTATAGTAAAGCGGTATTAAAATATTTAATCGTTCTAAAGCCCAGTCCTCCCTTTTGCTTTCCCTTGCATAGCTTTTTGCAGGCTAGCCAATGCATATCCCTCCGTCTTCTCTACTTTCTATAATCATTGTGTTTGTATCACAAATATTCATGATAGTTTATGTTTCTTCATTGTTCTACATTCTCTTGGTTATTCTTCTTGATCAGATTCTCAGGATTATGATTATGTTCTTGTACTATGTCATAAATATTACAGAGAAAAAGATTTCCATGAAAATGCAAAATCATTATCAGATTACTAACGGCAATAGATTAGTGATTTTTCAAAAGAATAGTTCATTCAGAAAGAAACATAGAAACCATATATAGTACATTTGATGAACGCATTATTCTTTATCGAAATCTATATAAAGTTACCCTACAAAAAGATATATGTAACGAATACGGCCAAACACATAGCAAATCAGGGTCGGCGACTAGTTTAGGATGGAAAACAAATCATCACAACTAATATACGTTCAAGTTTGAAACTCAGTGGGAGACTGCTTATTAACTTTTCCATACTACTTTTGATTATTCTATAACTTTGATTTGGATACCATACACTTTTACCACTTTTGATTATTCTGTAACTTTGATTTGCATACCACACACTTTTACTGACTTTGGAAAATCGTAAATCTCCTGACTAGAGTATTTTTCCTATTTTCTCATTAATAAATGGAATTTTGAATTTTATAAATAGTTTATCGTTATAGATAAATACATAGCTTAGCAAAAATAACAGAGTTATCCTTGTATTTAATCAGTTACGGAAAACCCTTACGGAAAATCCTAACAAAATCCTAACAAAATTATTGTATAAACAGAAGCAACGGTGGCTTGAAACGGTGGCTTCCTTCTCTCTTCATCGTGGGTAAGTTCTTTGTTTCTCTGCCGTTTTGTTAGATTGATAAGTACGGTTGTGATACTCTTTATGTATTTGTTTCATTGTCAGGAACTATGGCACAAATATGTCACAAGTGCGGACGTATAAATGCCTTGATCCATTGTGTTACAGAAGCTCAAAACTTCTGCCTTACTTGTGACTACTTGCGGCATTATGAAACTAGTGAATATTTTGCAGGACATATACGTTACCAACTTTGTGATAAATGTACGAATAATCCAGCTTTACTTCTCTGTTCTGACCAAGGGATGGTTCTTTGCCAATCATGTTATTCACTACATTACAGTTGCACCACCAATGCCAATCGCATAAAAGTCATGAATCAGTTTCATCAACAACACCATAAGAATAACATAAGTCATGAGCATGAGCATGGGTATATGCCGGGTGTGTTTGGCGACACCCAGAGAAGAGAAGAGATGTTTGAGATGAGTTGCAATGGGAATAACAATTGCGAGAGATGGATGTTTGCAATGAATTGTGAAGCATGCTTAGCTTCAAACGCTGTGGTTTACTGTGAACTAGAAGATCAAATTCTATGTAGCAATTGCGACCGGCTGATTCACCAAACCGAGACCGTACCGCCCCATATGAGGAGTGTGCTTTGCGTGACATGCAAGAGAATCTCTCATAGTTTTGTGATCGGAGGTTATCAATTCAGTTTACCACCAACTCCTCCTCCAACGGCATCTGAGGAGGTCTCCGCGGCAGCCGCTGTCTCAGGGCCGAGTCCACTTTTTCTTAATTTTTAGCAATTTTTCTTAATTTTATTTTATTCATGTCCTTTGTTTTAGGGTTTTCGTTGGGGTTTTTACGGTAGGGTTTTCTAAATGGAGACGGGATCTTCTAACTATTAAATTTTTTCATGAATAATTCATTTGAGAATAAAAATCATATTTGCTAGTTCGGGAATTATAAATTAGTATAAAGTTTCTTATTTGTGATTGTGACAGTCAAACTCAAAACACGATTCATTGCCATTTTGTTTGTTGACAATTTGTTTGGAGAGTTGTTTTAATGTTCGTAAATGGCTTTAATGATTTTATAATTTTGCCATCTCTGTCTTCTTTTCTTTTTCCAACATATATAGTTTATACTTTCTATTGAACAAATTAAATACGTTGTGAGAACATGTGTGGTCTATCAAAGTTGCATAATCCCTTTGATATGAATATTTTTTATTCTTAAACGGTGTCATTTCATTGCTAACTTGCTGTACTTTTTGTGAATGATATATTTTGGATCCCTTAATATTTTCTATCGCTTCACTGTATTCTATTTTGTAGTGTTTTGGTGTTTTGCTAAATGGACGTCTTATAGATGGTGTGCTTAGTAAAAACCTTTCATCATTGTTTCACTGTAATACACAAAATAATATAATGCTTTCTGATCTTCCTCCTGTTGTGATTCTCTAATGGATTATTTTAAATGATATTGCAGGTGAGAGATGTTGGAAACTATTCTCTAATGGATTATTTCACTGTAATCAACCAAAAGCACCGGTCCGATAACTTTCGAATGACTATTGAACCATTTTCTTTACATGTGGATGGGATAAGCAAGCAAAACCAATGCTCATTGTTGTGGTCAACTCTCGGGTCAGTGACTGGCTTTTCATATTCGATTGATTTAGTAGTTGCCCCGTGTGATTTTGTCGTTATAGAAGAAACATATGCAGAGAAGAAGGAAAAATAGATTATGGTTGGAACTTTTGCTACTCGTTATAGAGATGAAAGAAGGTAAACGTTCAATGTGGATGTTACTATTTATCACGGCTTTAAATTAGTTCGATTTGTTTTGTTTTATTTTTTGTTCGATACAAATTTGATGGGTCTTCAAGTTTACTGTCGAGAATTGGGAGGAGATATTAAGTGAAGAAGCTTCATAGAGTCCATGTTGGTGGGTTAGGTTAATTTTAAATGCGGTTGTTCTTGGGTTTCTGTCTCTTGGTGTCGAAAAATGATAGGAGCTAAACGACTTTATAGAGTTATGAAATTAATATTCTCCATGTGTGGCTATGACGGTGTTGGTTACAAAAATGGCGGAGGCTCATAGGATAAATCGTTGGTGCTTTGGCCGGACCAACCGAAGGTATTAAAGTCAGGAGCATAAATTCTATTAGCTCTTTTTTTCTTAACAATACTTAGGTATACTTAGGTAACAATAACAGAGGGTAATATCGGCCTATCAGCCTGAAATTATAATAAGATCGAGATAATCAGACATTATTCAAGGAATAGAATAAAATATCAAACGACAATAAAAACGAACCTGATCAAAGTTCGAGAGCAATTCATCTGCAGTAGGTATAAAAGAGATTCGGCGTTATCGTCTAGGAAGAGAACACCTATCCTTTCTCCAACGAAATCGAACACATGTAGAATGAGAAAGTACCTATCAAAGACGTTAAACACACATAATATATACAATTCGGTACCAATCACAAAACATCTAGGTGCCTATGTATTGCCAATACCGGAATGTAACGTGAGATACATCCCTCTTGCAAATCTCCACGTGAGCATCGATAGTAAGGTAGAACTCTCTGTTCACAAACATCGCAAGAGGCATAATACCAAGGGTGGAGCGTCTCGACGGCGTCAATGTTAACAACAGCCACACATGTACATTCCTATAATTCTAAAACTGACATATCTGCAAAGAACATATTGATGTATATAAAAACTTGAATATACTATACCTCGTGAGCAGAAACAATCTCACGTATATTCTTTCGGTTAGTGGTAAGCATAAAATCATCTTGGAACGACACATCTGAATCATCTAGCAAACATGGAACATCGTTGATGGTTAGATCGACTTCGTCTTTAGGTAACCTGACAACCGATCCTTATCAGTGCGGTGATTTATAATTTTAGCAAATAGCCAAAACATGCCAGAAAAAAAAAAACTCACGCGTGTGTAAACCAATCCATTAGGTATGTATCTTGATCAAAACATATTGAAGTAGCAACTGAGTAACTTGAAATTTCCAATATACTTAGAATTACAAACACAAGGTATCTTAATTTTTTAAAGCATAACATATGATACGTACAATAGCGAATAGTACAAACCTCGGTAAGGAGCAACACAAAGAAATTGAATGACGCAGACAGATAGGAATCTGACATTACTTGTTGCATATTCAGCAAAATCCTCGGCACATCCACCCCACAAAGTGCATGTTAAACGATGATCACTACGCATTTATTAGCATTAAAGGTAACGAGAACATACACGGGATAACGCAAATAAGTTAGATATAATCTATGGTTACCTTGAATCTCGTAAGTCGATATCAAGTCTACTGACCAGTTCACCATCCTTACGAACCATTTTCAATGTATTGACATGCATAATCTGCCAAATTATATCTGAAAACAGTGCAAAATTAATATAGAGAACGATTTTATTTTAATACAAACTACAATACACTTACCGAAAAAGAACTGTTTATCAAAGTGTGGTTTAACAACTCATTGGAACCACTGATTATATTTGGATGGGTTTACAGGCGGAATTTGATTAACCCATCTAACAATAATGCTAGGGAGAAACTCTATCTTAAAAAACAAAGAACTTGGCATGTAACGTTCAGAGTAATCAGTAAGATCAAACCCTTCTATGCATAAAGTCTGGTCACGAACTAACTGAGAGCGAAAACGATCAATATAACTTGAAGCCACTGATGCACGCAACCTGGTACCCTATTAATATGACAAAAATTAGCGTCAAAGAAACCAAGATCCGATAATTTTTTAGAAGTAGCAAATCAAACATGGGCATCGACCAAAATCATCTCGAGCAAACTGATGTTAGTACCAACAGACTCATTCCACAACTGTATCACTTGAACATCAATCACACATTGATTCGAACTTTGAAAGTAATCTTTCAAGGAATCAAAAAACATACATTTAGTCGCCAAATTGGACATTAAGAGATTACAAAACTAAAAGAGACTACAAAGAGATCAATATATATATATCATTAACAAATATAGATAAACACTAACAATACGTAATATTTAATAAGGAGATATTCAAGATCTTAATGATATTTTTTTGCATATCATACGATATATACCATGAAAGAAGTGTGTAAATAATCGTGATAATAATACACAAACAATAACAATAAATTTAAATGAGATATTAACATAGTATTATATCAATAGGATGTATTCATATTAATTAGTATTTGGTATATAAATATTTAACTACGACATTAATTTGTTTTGAGCAAATTTTAAATAAGTGGACCACCCATTTAAAATGTGCATCACATTCCAAAATGCTATATTCTAATCTCATTATATTATACAAATTAAACAAATTATAAGTGTGTCTGATGGTGGGATAACGTCACAAAAATAAGTATCTCACGTTGTTTAGCTAAAGAGTATTAGTATTCCAACATTTTATTCGCTTATAAAATTAATCAGATGCACCTTGAGATGTGGATATCCAATAATCTTCGTAAATAGTAAAAGTAATTAACCCAATTTGAGCTATGGAAATTTTCACATTTTTTCCTTGATTTTATGATTTTTAGGCAGGTCATTATAAAAGCTTTTGTAATATATTACCGTATTGTTAAATAAAACTCATACATCATACATTAAAAATTTATTATAATATTCTCTTTGGATTATTTCATTAAAAAATAGGACAATACTCTTATTATTCATGTAATAAAAAATAAAATAAAAATTTATTAAAATAAGAAAACAGGTCAAATCCAAAATAAACTACAAAAAATTAGGAAACTACCTAATGAAATAACATACGATAAGCAAGACGGACAACCCTATCAAATTTGTAAGATCCGAGCATACGCTCTAACCCAATTAAGAAATTATACATAACACGGGAATTGGAGTATCCAAAGAACTCCACGATTGTATGAGCGGAGTAATCAGGATCGGTCGCCAGTCCTAAGACGGTACATGCATGTTTAAAGGACGGTTGAATTACACCATGAACAAAACGGATATCTTCAAAACAGGTAGGACCCTTGACAACATAAAGTAAAACGCGAAGATAATAGATCTCCCCCATAAAGGGAGGAAAATATACCAATCTAGCTTCGAGATCATGACTATCAAGTTGAACCCATTCCGAATCCTCAGAATTCCATACAAACTTAGAGCCAAACTCGACATAAGTCATTTCTCTAGCAACAACACAACTTTTATTACGATCAAACCATTTCAAAAATTGACTTGAACAAGGGCAGCAAAGCTATCAACAACACGAACTTCATCTGCCGGTAGATGAAACGGGAGAATGTGCATAGACGTCTCGGTCGTTCCAATTAGAATACTAATAATACATATATAAATAAAATTACGTTAAAATCGATGAATTACAGGGAAACTATATAAAATGGTATCTAACTACAGGTGAACATACCAGTAATATCATCATCAGGCAAATTATTAGGAAGAGGAAACGACATATCATCAATTGTAGAGGCTAATACTATAGATGAAGCTATTAAGAAAAAATTATACTTCTCATATTAAGCTAATACTTATAGTATATATACGCAAACACTTTTGATTCCTTATACGGAATAATCTTATATAATTACGGTAACTACTACGTATTAAAATTAAAAACTTTGAATAAATATGTTAAGATAATTGTGGAAAATTAGTCGATAAATACGAAAATAACTATATCAATATCAAATTGAGCAGACTTTATCCAATGCACATTCATCGAACATATACAAAGGATTAAAAATATTTTAAACCAGGACATGAGACGATTTTTAGAGATATACACTATAATATCTCATCAAAAGAATATAGAAGATTGGATGTATACAAAAAGTATTTAATAAGGTTACCTCTGTTTGGTTATAATCAAAGCCGGCTATACAAAATCTATTCAAGATAAATAAGCAGCACCAACATATATAAAAATTAAGAAAAAATAATTAGTGTAATGAGATATACTATTGTATAATGAGATATAATAGATATTTACCAACAGTAATGCTTAATATGAAAATATGCTTAATAAATCTTAGTTGATTTCGTCTAATATGATACGGATATTAACATGATTAGCAAATCATATCACTAATAAGGATTATCACTAAGATCAATAAAAGTGTTTGTTTTCATTGTGTAGATTATATTTATTTGAGAAACTAGGTTGATTTGAAGAAACACTATTCCCTAAAAAGGCTTAAATTATTGTTGCCGAATGTACTGTATCGTTCTTTGATTGTGCATGCCACCATGCATAATGTATCTGTTGATTCCCATAATAGTATACCTGTTTAGCTTACATGTGTAGGCATTGCCAAAAAAGACTTTCCATCCATATCCATCTGGATATATATTTCGACTAAAGTATTTAACAATATCTGAAACCCTAAATTTCCATACTAACATTGTTAAATCATGACAAAATTTCAAATCTGTAATAAGGGCGGTAAAAAGATTAATAATAAAAAATTCTATACAAAACAAATAGTAATATTAACAATAAAAAATTAGTATTAACCATTTTCTTCATATTCCGAGGCAGTGCAATACTCACGACCAAATTGATTATCTTCAGAATCATCTGACCCATCATCTGGATCATAATCTTCCTCACCATTCGAAATATCTTCAAGAGTATCATCAAAATTGAAACGACCCGACCCGTTTTTTTTTTTAACAAATCATCCTTGGTCTCTGACTAGCATTCCCATAAATGCTATCCTCAACAGCCAAGCAAAAACAGAAAACCAAACAACAGCGAATAACCGAAGCAACAACCAATTCCATTAAAACACTAAATAACTAATTCCATTACTAATCAAACTAGTTCAACAACCAAACATCACAGGTTCCACAATCCAACAACCTAACAGTGGTTCTAAAGCAATAATGAAACCAACAGGAAACACCAAACTCGAGACCCTAGATCATCTCCCTCCTCGTAGCCATGATTACACGATCATAATTTGCCTTTACCTGCATCACATGGGAAAAAGAGATGCGTGAGTATTATCATAAATACTCAGTGAGACGGTCATCCCATCTACGACTGCGCACTCAGGCACGATGGACCGCTCAGGCAAACATACAACGAACATCACACAAACACAAACAATAGGCTCAACCATAGCCAACCAGACAGGCTGTCGATCGACACTACCACTAGGTGTCGATCGACACCTTCTGTACATACCTGTCGATCGACACAACCTCTAGGTGTCGATCGACAGCCTCCGTGCTGGCCTGTCATTCGACACACCTCGTGTGTGTTTTCGACAGGCCCTGCACAAAAATCCTGGGAAATCGATCATAATCCTCTCGGATCGATTCCTCCTCTGCGTCAACACGAAACCTGCCAGAAAACAACAATCCACACACAACAAGCACAATACACAGTCTCAAACAAACATATCAATATCAATCAATTCGCTCCAATCCTATCACCAAACAACCCTAACGTGACCACCGGCCCATAAGCCATGGTCACACACTCACCTTAGCCTAATAGTTGCCTCAGACCTCAACCTCTGGCAACTCTCCTCCTTTGCCTGATGAACAAGGCAAACAAAACCAGTCGGTTAACCCAAAAAGAAATAGTAGGTTAAACCAACCAACCAAACCAATCCGGTTAACTAAATCAATCCGGTTAACTAAACCAATCTGGTTAACTAACCCAAACCAAACTAAACCAATCCAGTTAACTAAACCAAACCAATTGGAGGTTCTCCTAAACCGGATTAGGGTTTTCTAAAAACAGAAACGACACGCTGACTTCGAAAGCACACTGAAAACAGAGATTACCTCAGAATCTTGATCAGAAACCTGATATGGAATCGGGAGACCAAGACCTTTCCAACGATATGCAGATAGTTTCCTAAGTCCTTCTTGTTCGACGGCAAAACACCCACGAAGTGGACTGATCGCAGATCCAATTCTGTACGAATCTCCCTCGGGAAAACAACAATAAATCTCAGAATACTCATCCAAAAGACAATCCGATTTCGCCTAAAGCTAGATATAAGAGTGGAGAACTTACCCTAAAAGTTTAACTCCAATCCAAATAGATTAGGCTATTCGATCCTCTGTTCTTCTAAAACACGTCAGAACTGTCTTCATCCCATTCTTTCCTACAAACATCAAAACGAATCCTCTTCTCTTCTCTTCCAACTTTTCAGTCTCTATCACGTTTTTCTCCACAAAAGGGAGGCTGCTCCCTCTTATAAACGAGCCCTAGGGTTCTTTTAACCCAAACCAGCAAAACCGGACAATTAAAATTAAACCATTCGGTCCAATTCAATTCCCTTCTCTAAATTTTTGGTTCACGGGCGTTACAATTCTCCCCCACTAAACATGGATTAAACATGGATTCGTCCTCAAATCCACAAAACACAGCCACATGGCTAACCACCTGGCCAACCTGCCAGTAACACCGGAGACTACATCTCCCAGACCCTCTCGAGGCTCACATCCGTCCTATGCATATAGACCCGTCTCAGACATTGATTGCCCATAGCTCATAACCACCATCTAGCTCTCGGGATCGTCACCCCTCAGCTCTCGGTGCCCAGTATCAACCCACCTCAGTCCGCGCACTCCTGACAGTGTTTGATACCAACCATCTCCACCCCTCAACCCATCAAGACACATAGTCCGTCAAGCTCTCGGTGTGCAAGGAACTCACTATCCCCTTGGAGAGACGCATCTCTCAAAGATCTGCCAGAGGTCGCAACCTCCCAAAACTATCTCCATACCCTCACGCTCTCAGTCCTTGCAGTCTTGACGAACAATCGGTATGCAAGGAACCCACTATTCCCTGGAGAGACGCATCTCTCAAGATCTGCCGGAGACTCATCTCCATGAAAGAACCCATGTCTATCTCTGAGCTATGCAATCAATTCCTAACATCGATAATGCACCTCTGACCGAAACTACCTCTCAAGGTCTCACATGATACTCCCTGTGACGCCCATGAACCATTTTTTTAGGAAAATGGAGGGGCTGTCGATCGACACACGTAGTGTCTGTCGATCGACAGGGCTCTTAGGGGCTGTCGATCGACACACCTGGTGTATGTCGATCGACAGGTGCTCGAGTTGGCTGGTTTTCTGGTTCGATTTAAGTCGTTCAATTGGACCGGGGCGGTTTGGGGAAACCCTAGGGCTTCGTATATAAGGGTTTTTGGCCGCATTTGAGCGAACCAAAGTCCCAAAATCAGAAACAAAGAGTTTTGAGAGGAGTCTCTCTTGTTCCTGACAGTTTGTGGATTAGGGTTTCGTTCTTGATCGATTTGAAGAGGAATTTCGTGGTGATTGTAGCTGAATCTGTTTCTAGCCTCATTATCCAGCAAATTCTATCCGAAAATCTAAGGTGAGTGCGTGACCATGGCTTCTGGGTCGGTGGATTCGTTAGGGTTGTTTGGTGGTAGGTCGAATTGATTGATTGTGATGATTGGTGTTGTTTCTGTGCGATTGGTTGTGTTGGATTGTTTGGATTGTGTTTATGCGTGCAGGTTTCGTGCTAACGCAGAGGAGGAATCGATCCGAGAGGATAACGATCGATTTCCCATGAATCTGCGACGGCCTGTCGATCGACAGCACATGGGTGTGTCGATCGACAGGGTCACACGAGAGCTGTCGATCGACACCTAGAGGTTGTGTCGATCGACAGGTGATTGAGGAGCTGTCGATCGACACCTAGTGGTTGTGTCGATCGACAGGGTCATGTGGAGCTGTCGATCGACAGGCACCGTGGGTGTGTCGATCGACAGGTGTGAACAGGGCTGTCGATCGACACCTAGTGGTAGTGTCAATCGACAGGCTGCCTGTTTGGGCTGTGGTTGAGCCGTTGTTGTGTTTTGTGTGATTGTTTGATGCGTGTTGCCTGAGCGGATCCATCGCTTCTGTGTGCGCAGTCGTAGATGGGAGGACCGTCTCACTGGGTATTTGTGATAATACTCACGCATCTCTTTTTTCCATGTGATGCAGGTAAAGGTAAATTGTGATCGTGGAATCATGGGAACGAAGAGGGAGATGATCTAGGGTCTCGGTTTCGTGCTGTGTGTTGTTGTTTTCCTTTCTGTTTTAGAACCTGGTTTGGTTGCTAGTTTTGATTGGAATTTGTTATTGAACCTGATTAGATATTTTTAATGGAATTGATTTCTGGTTTAATTGTATGTTGTTATCCGCTGGTTGTCTGTGCATGTTTGCTTGGTTGTTGAGGATAGCATTTATGGGAATGCTAGTCCGAGACAAAGGGTTTATTGTAAAAAAAAAAAAACGGGTCGGATCGTTTCACTCCCAACCCGGAATACCATCACAACATGATCATCACAGATAATCTAGACCATCCATCACACTGGATGTCCCTGCAGAGCCTCTCCGGAATTAGACAGTTCTACCCACAGTAAAACTTATATTCCGAGACTCTCTAAATGCATACACACACAAACCCGTTAGAGTCCACACCGAAACTAGCAAGTTCTATCCACAATAAAACTTCTAATTTGTGGTTTTCTAACCACAACCTCATGACTAACAAGTCAAAACATAAGAACCTCTTGGCTACACAGCCACCACAAACACAACATAAGAGCTACACATCTTATGAAACCGGAAGAATGTCATATCGTTTCGACTAAACAAAAAAATACATAATTCCAACCACATCACCACACCTGGTGATCACTACAAAACCAGATTTTGGAACTCATGAGACCCAGTTCACTTCCCGGCTTCCTTCACAAACCACAATCGAACCTTGTCCCATCTTAACCTCTGGTTCCCAAGTCTCTTCCTGGACACCGTCACAGTCCCAAAAGACTCTCGACAACGACACCCTTTTTACGGCGCAAGATCTTGACACTTCTCTCAAGGATCCTTACCGACCTCAACTCAACCGCTAAAAACTGAAGATCTGCAGGAGTCGTCACCACTTCCTGAGCTTCGAGACATGGAACACTCAAGAAAGTTCTGCATGATCTGAGGTAGCTACAAACGATAAGCAACTGGTCCCACTCGCTCTACCACCCGGAACGAGCCCATAAAACCACCGCCTAAGCTTATCCTCTGCAATGGATCTGCTTGAACCCTGCAACATCTCCACTCTGAGATACTTGTTGGGGTCAGATCTCACTCCGGTAGAGATCGTCAAGAAAATGACTAAGTACCAGAGGTGGGCGCGCAGTTATCCGGACCAGCTCTCCTGTCTTCTGGGACGAGCTCTCCAAAGTGACTGGGACCAGGACGAGCTATCCTGCTTTCTGGAACGAGCTCTCTAAAATGACTAAGTACCAGAGGTAGGCGCGCAGTTATCTGGACCAGCTCTGTCTCAGGGACCAGCTCTGTCTCAGGGACCAGCTCTGTCTCTGGAACAGGCTCTCCAGAATAACTAGGACTAGGACCTCGGCATCTTTCCAGGACGACGTCTGTAGTAGTCATTTAGACTCCAAGAGACCGTTGCGACTATTTCACTTCAAGACAGGGAATGGGCCGAGGTCAGAGGGCCCGCGTTGGAGAAAACAAGTCGGAAGCCCACGAGTAACAAGTCGCGCCGACCTCTACTGCAAGACTGGACCTGGAAGGCGAGCTCTCGGATTTGGGCCCATGACGAGGACGAGGTCAAAACTTAAAGACGGCGCCGACTATGCTGGAGAGGATCCCGAAGATTGAGGGATTCGAGCTTATCTCTTTAGGCGTAGACTTAGGCCGACTTAGACTTGTATAAATAGACCTAGGATACCTCCAAAAAGGGGATCCGCATTCTTACACAAAAACGACTTGTAATATTTGCAAACAGATTAATAACATACTCTCTTGAGATCTTCGCTAGGTGTTTCTCATCTCAGAGCTTTCAGACCTAGACCATTGACCATTTCAACTGTGCAGGTTTCCACCACCGCAGTTTGGCGCTAGAAGGAGGGGATTGAAAGCTTCTTACTCCGAAGAACCACCGCGAAGAGATCCAGAACACGATGATTGACGAACGACGTATCGCTGATCCGAAAGACGCCGCGCCGAGAGATCTGGAAGAGGGCGAGACACAGGCTGAAGGAGGTACCAACGAGGACCAGGCCGCTCGTGACGATCCGCCACTTGCAGGAACAGCTCGCGCCGATCTCCCTGGCGAAAAGTCAAAGGAAACTCCGAGAGCGAGCTCGCTTCTCCCTGAGTTGCTGCAGAAGATGAGCGCGACACTGGACGCATTGCTGGAGAGCGTCGACCGACAAAACAGAGCCAACGACACAATTACCGACTAGCTCAGATCCATAGGAGCAGACGTCCGCGCACGACCCCTCGAGCCAAGTCTGTTCAGAAAACCGGCAGCACGAATCGATCCAGTGGCGCTCAACTTCACCACACCGATAGGATCGTCGAGCCAACCTCGGCAACAGAATCCATCAACCGCTGCAAGCGATGAACGGTCCGCTCTTTTAGCCCAGGCACGACGAGAGAAAGCGAAAATCGGCGACGAGCCGATAGACCTCGACAACGACGACGATGACCTGGCTAGAAGAGTCGTCCCTGAAACAATCTTCACTGAGACAGCGAGAGATCGGCAGGGAATGGCGAAAGCAAGGAATGATGATCCTCAACACATAGCTTCACAGCAATTCTCCACCGTCAGAGACGATGGCCCCATGAGGAGAGTCACACGCAACACCGAACTCCCAGAGGAAGAAGTGGCGCGGCGAACCGCTACGAGGCAAAAGCATGCCGACCCACCAAGGACGACCCAACGACGTTCCTCCGCTTTCAACGATGAGATCGGTCGTGGATATGCCAGACACGTTTCGGAAGAAGAAGAAAACGTTGAGTGGGTAAAACAGGCAGAGGATGCTGAAGCGAAACAAGCTGCGTTTCAAGCCCAGCATGAGCAGATGGCCGAATTTCGAGCTTCGCTAAGCAAGACTACTGCCGAGTTGAAGACTATTCGTTCACAGATGCATCGTGCCACTAGCAAAGCACCAGAACTCGATCTGATATTGGAGCAAGCCCAGAACACCCCTTTCTCGGCACGCATCACCAAAGCTCGAGTATCGGACCCATGCAAGATTAGGGTGCCAACCTACGATGGGACCGAAGACCCAGCTGACCACCTCAACGAATTCAGTGTGGCTATGACAAGATCGAATTTCAAAGAGGAAGAGATGGACGTCGGAAAGTGCTTGCTTTTCGTAGAAAACCTCAAAGAACCAGCTCTCAAATGGTTCAAAGGACTCGAAAGTAATTCCATCGATACGTTCAAACAGTTGACAGAGGCCTTCATCAAACACTACTCCATCTTCATTGAGACTCAAACGTCAGGCGCTGATTTGTGGTCTATGAACCAAGGACCAACCGAGTCCCTCAAAACTTTCATCGAACGTTTCAAGCTTGTACTATCACAAGTGAAGGGGATAGAGGACTCGGATGCACTCCGAGCACTGAAAAGAGCCATATGGCACGAATCTGACTTCTGGAAGGAGATGTCTCTCAACGAGCCTTCGACTATCCAGGATGCTCTGCATCGAGCGACGAACTTCGCCAAAAGCGAAGAAGAAGCGAAGAAACTCGCAAAAAAGTATGGGAAGTTAAAACAGAAGAACGACAGCGACCACCAGCCAAGCCAGGCGCGAAAAACCCATAGTGGAAATTTTGTCCAACACGAAGGAGCCCACAACTATCAGGTGGATTCTCCCAACTATGGGCGCGGCCAAGGAGGATGTTTTCCTAACGCGTGGACCGATAATTCAACTTACGACGAGTCGTTATACTGCGACATTCATCACACTCACGGGCACTCGACAGTAAACTGCCAGTCTCTCGGCTCGGCGCTCGCCCAAAAACTATTGGACGGTGAACTCGGTGATAACTTCAACCTCAAATACTTTGAATTAGAGGAAAACGACGTTGAAGTAGCGCCGATCAATGAAGAACCGCCTAAACGCGGAAGACAAAACGACGATTCGGCACAAGGTAGACCAAGAAAGAAGTACTACCATTGAGCAACCTTACCGTCATTCGTCAACCACTCAATCACTTACCAAGAACTACGGGTGACTTGATCCCTGCAAAGGGTACGTAGGCAGCTCATTTTCAGATGGGTTCAGTTGTCCCCCATCCCAAAAAATGGGGGGGGGGGTGGGGTACGTATACTCGTATACTCCCACCTCTCTTTGTAGCAAACCTTTATGAGAATAAACACCTGCTACAAAAACTTGTCAAAACGACCATCTCTATCACATCCTTTACGGATAATTCAGGGTCTCACTTAAACGACCATCTCACCTTCCACCGCCGCTGCTGGCCACAGCGGTGACCGTTCACAAACATTTCTGCAGATCTTTACAATAACATCCACCATTGGATAAGCGCGCTATATAAATAACAATGGTTCATTATAAGAGCAGGTGTGTTTAGAGAGAAGCACACTTGTAACCGAAGTGACCATTCAAAAAACCCAACAACATCGTTGGTCAAAACCAATGGTTCATTATAGGAGCAGGTGTGTTTAGAGAGAAGCACACTTGTAACCCAAATGACCATTCAAAAAACCCAACAACATCGTTGGTCGAAACCAGTGGTTCATTATAGGAGCAGGTGTGTTTAGAGAGAAGCACACTTGTAAACCCAAATGACCATTCAAAAAATCCAACAACATCGTTGGTCAAAGCTAATGATCGTTATAGGAGCGGTCGCGCTCAAAGAGTGACACGGTCGTAAACCTAAACTATCATTCGAATAACCCAGCAAACCTTAACACTGGTCGCAACAACATAACATGCTCACTTCTGAAGTTGGGCGGTCAACGATGACCTAACTCCTATAACAAGGACGAGCACCAAAATACGGCAACGACGCCTTCAATCATGATGATTGTTCATATGGATTTTTAAACAAAGTCATTCGAACCAGACTAACTATGCATCCTAGAAACGGAGTCAACAAGGATACAATTCATCACTATTAGTGGTCTTTCTAAAGTCTAAGTCAAGAAGGTTGGACTTAACAGAAAACAAAAATAAATTAAAAGTTGCATTCATTGTCACTTTTTATAACACAAGCCATCTAGGCGTAAAATCAAAGTCAAGTCTAAAACATAGGCGCTAACAGGCGCGCAAAGCAACTAAGGGACAATCCCCTCATCAACGGCTCCCGCATGAGTAGTCGTGGTAGTCGGCCATGCTGCCTCCTCGCACCTGGTCTTCTCAAAGACTCGTCAGTTCTGCTTTCCTCAAAGACCTCGTCAATCTTTATCTTCTCAAAGGCTCGTCGGTCCTAATCTCCTCAAAGACGTCCTCGGTCCTAGTCGTGGTCACCTCTGCCCTAGTCATGGTCACCTCGGCCCCATTTTCGCCAGTAACAAAGAACTTCCCAACTTCGCTCACCAACAACAGTTCTGGTCTTGGCAGCTGCAGTAACGGTCGGCCCAGTAGCGGGCGCAGCTAAAACATGCGCAGTAGTGGGCGCAGATAGAGCAGGCGCAGTAGTGGGCGCAGCTAGAGCAGGCGTAGTAGTGGGCGCAGATAGAGCAAGCGCAGTAGTGGGCGCAGCTAGAGCAGGCGTAGTAGTGGGCGCAGTTAGAGCAGGCGCAGTAGTGGGCGCAGCTAGAGCAGGCGTACTAGTGGGCGCAGCCAGAGCAGGCGCAGTAGTGGGCGCAGCTGGAGCAGGCGTAGTAGTGGGCGCGGCTAGAGCAGATGCAGTAGTGGTCGGCGCGGTAGAATGTGCAGTAGTGGGCGCAGCTAAAGCATGTGCAGAACTCGGCGCTTTCTCTGGGAAATACGAGTATCGACGACTTGCTCATCAACGAGATATGGACTCTGTACATTCGCTGCATCACTCGCATCTGAGACCGGGGCTCGAGTCACTTCTTTGTCCTTGCAAGGATGAAGCCAAGAGCTGGACTCCGCGTCAGAACAGTTTATTTCGAAGCTCGGTCCTAGGCTCTCCAAACTGGTGGTCTTTAGCTTCGAAATGGATTGCAGGAATCTTTCAAAAGATGACGTGGGACTTAACATTGAGACAACATCCGGGAATACTAAAGACATGAACTGACTAACGAAGAAGGCTCGGCTTTATTTTTCTTTAACAAACCAAGTGTTGTGGTAACAGCGGGTGTCTCAGTCATGGTAACCTCGATGTTATCGTTGTTGTCATTGTTGTCGATGATTTCAGCCATCTACGGACATCAACAACAATCGCATTAGTATCCGATAGAATACTTAATAATTTATTTAAGCAGAATAAATTATAATACGTCATGATTTATTTAGACAGAATAAACCAACAAGATTAAATTAGTTTAATCTAAATATTGTTTCAAATAAATTCACACAATAAACATTTGTGAAAAACATAATTATGTTTAAACATAATGAATAATTGGGCCTTAATTGCAAAGCAAAATTGGCCCATATGACCCACTGATTTGCTAAACTAGCACGTTATAATGTTATGATGAGTGTATATAATGAGTGTATATACAAAAAACCATATCTTCAACCTTATGGTGAAAGCATATAAGCCCAAAGCTGGCCCATTTATTTGCTAAACCGATTAACGATGTCTACAACCACACCACTAGAACCCGACCGGCTTATTGTAAATATGGTTATAATAATTAAAAAACCTAGTCTGTGTCAGTCATCATTTACAAGATGAAGACGATGACTGCAATTTTCTTTGCTATTTCCAGATCACAAACACAGGCGTTCGCGGAGCCGGGTTTATTTTGCGTTTGAAGCGTTCTGCGAGATCTCAAAAAAGCGTTCGCACGAAACTACAACTAATCGCGTTTGTAGCTGAAACCGGATCCCAAAAACTCAAGAAGGAAGATGTTTGCGAAACCGATTGAAACAGCCATAGGAGCTTTCGCAAAATCGCTTAAGAGCGTTCGCGGAAACAAAAACGTTCAAGTTTTAATCGCATGGATCTCAGTGTACAAAGACGGCTATGAAGGGTAGCCCTGGGCATAGTAGGTGTTCGGTTTTATTCGGTTCGGTTATTTTGGTTATGGGTTATTTCGGTTTATAAATTTAAGATCCATATAGGTCTTTATATATTTTTCGGTTTGGTTCGGTTCGGTATCTTTTGGTTCGGTTCGGTCTGGATATTTGGAAAAAACCCAATATGAAACCGAAATAACCTAAAAACCAATATGGAACCGAAATAACCTAAACTTATTTCAATGTTATTCAATCAACGTATCAAATATATGAAAAGCAACAAAATTAGAGTGCATCTATTTAAAAATAACAAATTCTAAATCCATAAGAGAAAAGAAGTTTAAAGAAGAAAATATTTAAATAGCAAAAGTCTAAAATCCGAAAATAAGAAATAGTCAAAGAGTAGAGAGTTAAGTTGAACTAGAAAATAAGAAACAAAGAGCAAATAATTGTTTGACCAAAAAAAAGAGAGCAAAGAGTTAAGTTGAGTTTGAAAATAAGAGTTAAGTTGAGTTTGATAAGATAGATTAGAGAAGAGTATTGAATATACATAAGCATTATTTTTTTCCGGATAGTTGAGTGAGTGGGGTGAGTTGGGTTTGGTTAATAAGTAATTATTAACATTAATAACATTACTAATATATACATATATTAATGATTATCGGTTACCTAATAGGTATCGGTTAATAACCGAACCAAACCCATAACCATTGGAAACGAAAACTAAAATCCATTAGTATATTTTCATATATCCAAATTCTAACCAAACCACATTTTTTGGTTCGGTATAGGTTCGGTTTTTCGGTTTCGGTTAAAATGCCCAGGGCTAATGAAGGGTGTGCAAAACCAAGATAATGCGACTGTAAAAAACAGAGAACGTTTGCTACTGCCAAATCGCAAACTCGCATATAACGTTCGCGGAAATGGTTTACCACAGCGTTTGCAGATTCCAATCCGTTTATAGTCAAATCTAGGAGCGGATTTTGATTGGATTAAGACTGTTAGGTCTCGTACAACCGGATATGAAATCTCACAAGCCAACGTCGTGTAAACGACACAACCATATGATCGAAATCGATATGAAAACGATTCACGGAGACGAGATATGATCTCTTTCCTTAATCCAAAAAATCGTCTGTAGTGTGACGATTCATGCGAGTATGGATCCCAAGATACAACCGTGACATAGATTAGTTTCGCATCACTCGAAAGCTATAATCAACGAACCATTATTCTACGATATACTTTCTTGCTAAGACTTACTTTTTTTTTGTTAGGTGAATGCTTGTAAAAATCAGAGAAGGGGATTTATTGTTTTGTGTGTGTGTTCGTGATTTTTAAAGTGACAACACCAAGGCTGATTATAAAGCCAAAGAAAATCAGTTGAAATCCCAAGAATCTCTCTTTGAGATTTAGAAGAAACCGACGAGTGGAGAAAGAGGAAGAGAGGAGACGTTGGCTAGATTGCAGGAGGTAGTTAATATCTTTGACTTGTGCTAGTCAATATTATCCTACCAAACCAATCCGATTGCATCAAACCACAAACCGTCTAGACTACTAAACCGCACATTTTTCATTCAAATTATCACTTATTAGTTATGATATTAATGTCCAAAACTTGGCCCATAATATAACTCATTACACGTCCAACACCATCATCTCTTTGAGCACTCTTCACAGCATCTAACCGGAGCCTCACACTATCCAACATTCTCGAAACCGCATCGATCCCATCTTTCAGTTCTTCGACGTTCTCCGACCTGTTAAAACTTTCGTCTTCCCACCAAAACCCTACCCCTGACATGTTCCCTTGGTTTGTCGGAAGAGGAAACTGATCGTTGAGCAGAGAAGAGACAACGTGGTCGACAGAGGAGTGACCAAAAGAGTAGATAGAAGCATGAGAGTTGTTAGAAGGAGGAGTTGCTAAGATTGCGATTTGAGTGTCCGGAGAGAGAAGACAGAGCTTAGTTGCTTTACGGAAGAAACCGTCGCGACGTTAAGTGAAAGCAACCGATTTAACTGTTTTCTTTTCGATCTTCTCAATCTTGATCTTATGTTTTAGACCTCCCATATTGTAAGCAAGAAAACGAATTAATTACAGAAGACAGAGATTGTTTGCATCTTCATAGATTTCTCTTTTTGTACTACTCCTTTTCTTCTCTTTACCTTTCTTTTTGGGTATATTTCCTATTCAGAAACATTTCCATAATAGGCTGTTTCTAAGTTACCTTTTTTTTACTACTTTGGTAAATACACAAAATCACTTGTTTGTGTTTTCCTTCTTCTTTCTGTTTTTAATCGAGTGATCGATCTATTTCATTGGTGTCTTAGGGTTAAAGTTTTGCTTAACCAAAACCCTAAATCGCAGGGTCGGTCCATAATTTACTGCCAACGAGATTATGGGCCACAAATAGGCATGACCAAAATCTAACCGTAACCGTATTTCGGACCGTAACCGTATCGTTTTAAACCGTAACCGTATTAAACGGTTGAAAAACCGTAACCGTATTAAACGGTTGAAAAACCGTAACCGTAACCGTGAAAGTTGATTAGTTATGGTTAAACCGTAATCGTTAACTGTAACCGTTATTTAACCGTAACCATATTAAAACCGTCGGTTAACCGTAAGGTTAAAATTTTAACCGTAACCATTTTAAAATAAAAATAAATTATGTATAATTAATTATGTATGATAAATATGACATAGTAAAATTATGTGTAATTAATATTTATCGAGTCTAATTTTATAATATTTAATTAAAAAAATTAAATCAATAATAACTCAATATTAAAACTAAATTGATTATTTTCTAACTAATATAAATAATATTAAAACGCATCAAATTTACAATAAAAATAAATAAGATTAGAAAAACTATTAATTGTAACAAACAAAAAAGATTGTGGTAATAAAGTTATGCCTACAAACATGACATCTAACTAATTTGATGAGAATACTGTGAATTATGTTATATTTTAGTTAAACGCAAAGATTTACTTAAGTTTGAAATAAAATATGGTCGTTTTCGTTACACAATATAAATGATTTTGACTAATTGACTTTGTTAAGATAAATTAGTTACCGTTTGTTTTAGAATTTTAGTACCATTTCTCACGATTGCACGATCATGACTTTTTAAAATATATTAAAATATACTTTCCATAATATTATTGTTTAAATATTTCTTTTTTAAAAGTTACATAGTTATATATAACCTAAATATTAACCGTATCTAACCGTAACCGTGCCGTATATAACCGTAATAATTTCAACCGGAACCGTTTTAACCGTATATTAAATGGTTAAGGTTAAAGTTAAAAGAAATTGATAACCGTATCCGGTGGTTAATAAACCGTAACCGCAATAACTATAACCGTGGTCATGCCTAGCCACAAATCTAGTGTGGTTTTGGGAAGTGACTTTTAAAAAATTAGTATGCAATTGTTTTAAGCGAAACATTTGGTCATATAAACTTCTTTAATGCAAAAGATCGATCAATCGACCAAATGTCCATAAATAACAATTCTTTTGAAGCTTAAATAATAATTGGCTGCTAAAGTTTCTAGCTCCGTTTATTTGGTTCTATTCATCAAGAATCCCAAATCAAAGCAGATAGTGGGGGTTTAGTGTAGATGAAAACTCAAATACCCTATTTAACAAAGTGCTTCCGAGAAAGATTCTAAAACAACCTCTCACCAATATTTGTTTTCTTTTTTTTTCTCGGCAGATTTGGTATTGGATTTTTCTATTCCATCAGAAATAATTAAAATCGGTAGCCAACTGTTCAAGTCGAGCCATATTAAAAAAATTAAGGAGACAATGGTTGGTCTTCAAGTTATTAAATAAACCGTTAAAAAGATAAGTTTGATAGGAAACTCAAAGTTTTTATTGGTCTTGAACAAAAAAAATAAACCATTAAAAATATAATTTTGATAGAAAACTTAAGTTTTTAGGAACATATGTTTAAATTAGCTTAACTGTGAACCTTTTTAGTTTAGTTTTAGGATTGTAGGTGAACAAAAAAAGCGAAACACTTGGTCTTATAAACTTCTTCAATGCAAACTAGATCTATCGACCATAAGAAACAATTCCTTTGGAGATTAAATAAAAGTTGGCCGGTAAATTTGCTTGCTCCCTTTATTTGGGTTTATTCATCAAGAGCACCAAGTCAAAACAAATAGTGGGGTTTTAGTGTAGATGAAAACTGAAAAATCCCCTTTAACCAGAAAGTGCTTCCGAGAAGGGTTCTGAAAACAACCTCTCACCAATATTTGTTTTCATTTTTCTTTGTAGAGTTTGTATTGGATTTTTCTATGTCGTTGGAAACAATTGAAATCAGTGGAAATAATCTTATGCCGATTTAAAGAAAAACTTGTGCGTATGCACGAGTATTAGCCTAGTTTATATGATAAAAACATGGACTTTGAGTAAAGATGATAGATTTGGGTTGAAATTAGTGAAGATATCCATTTAATATAGACTAATCCATTTTCATGATACTAATCCATTTCTTAATCAATAATTGGCACAAACTTCCATCTTGCTAAAGACTAATCAAGAATCATTAATGCATATGCTCATATTAGCTTACAAAACCCCTTAGACATCAACTTTCATTGGCTAAGATGAGAAATGCATGAGTAGAGTCTTTTAGACATTTTCATAAACACCTTCCGGACATGAAAAGACCATGATCTAGATTTGGGGTAGTTACTTCCTAATATCGCATTGAATGTTCTCTAATCAATGAAATATGAAAGACTAACAACTTAACATCACTAATCTCATATGAATCAACTCTAATCTTCTCTAGTCAAGATCCATTAAGATAACTATTCATTAATCATATCTAAAACAACTAAAACATGAATATAAAGATGCATAATGAAAAGACTTAAAAAAATAAATTAAAAAACTTTGCTAAATCATAAAAAGTGAAGTCTTTTCTCCTGTAATCACTCAAGAAACATTAGGTTTAGAGTTTATACAAAGGATAGTTGTATTCTCGGGTAAAGATAAGAGGCAAAAGCTTAGGGTTTTAGACAAAATAAGAGTATTTATAGAAAAAGCTACCCGGGTCAAACCGGGTCAAACTGCGAAACTGCTACATGAGGCCTCGTATGGATCAGGTAGAGGAACGGGTTGCCAAGTCGTTATGGGGGCGAGATTTTGGGCAGTGCAAATTCGTCTTTCTGGCGACCTAATGGATTGACTTGAGGAACGTTTTACCAGTCTGATCCATTAGGTGCTCGTAGCTCTAGTTTCTTGTTCTTCACTTTCCAACTTGATTATTCTCTCCATTTGTTCCACAATTGATCAAAAACTCCATTTGTACCTAGAATAGACAAAATATACATGCAAATGCAAGAAAACAAAAGCTTGAACTCTAGACTCAATCTATATTAAAGGGATCAAAATAAGGAAGAAAACAAGTAAAACCTAAGCTAAATGTCTCTAAATACTACTAAATTACATGCTAAGAAAGAGTAAATTATGCACTTATCATTCCTCTCAAAACCCTTACAAATCTAATTGTGCTAGTTTCGACCCGCACATGCTTCTTTGTCAAATCTACTCTTCATATATATGATATTTACCTTTTAGCAAAAAAGACGATAAGAAACCAACTTTCTGGGTTTCTCCTCAATGGATTGACGGCCATCATGAAGATTTACCAGATTGGGTTTTTCATCATTGCAATTCATTATAATCAATCCCAAAACAAAAGCCTAGATCTACGATCCTATATGATGTATCCATATTTGCTTTGGAATTAAGAGTACGTGGAATGTAAGATAAAGAGAAAAGGAGAAATGCGCCTTTAACTTTTGTAATTCTTCGGTATGAACTTCAAAAGGAGGTCACTTCATCGGTATAGACACTATCTTCAAAAGCTATCTATGGCTGCTTCATGTCGATATGCATTGCATGGCCTATCATAGGGTTTTAGCCTTTGCATGTAGAGGAGAGGCTTCGTCGCAGGTTCTTGGCGCCCATCATAATCCATGCGTCTTCGTCTTGAAAGATATACCAACCGAGACCTGTAAAAGTATGAGATTCTTTCCAGGAACCGTCTATGAAGCACTTCAACCCCGTATAATTTGGAGACCCCGTTAATTGTCCGTCATCATATAGTGAGAACTAAATTCTTCTGATTTAGCATTTTCCCAAACTAAAGCCTTCGTCTTCACATTTCGTAGAACCACCAGAGGGTCTCTGTCCACTCCTCGAAAAACCTTGTAATTTCGTACTTCCAAATATACACCATGATCCAAGGAAAACGAAAGTCATAATGCCCAGGTGGCATACCCCAAAACAAGAAATATATATTTGTGAAAATGGATGAAACTGGAAAATTCCCCGTAGCTACATATATATAGCCGTTAGAATGCTTGATATAGCCCATTTTTGAAATGCCGATGGACATTCGAAATGGGCGTCGTTAATGATTTCCTCCATTCCACATCGGGTACACTGTATATCACACTTGACCCCTTATTCTTCAAATTTACGCTAACTGTAAACAATTCGTTACTACTTGCAAGATAAAGTGCTTAAGCTTTGGCAGACAAACTAACTTCCACACATGCCTCTGCGATGGTCCTATAGTTGAGACGATTATAAGGGATGGGGGGTAGAATCATATGTTGTTGTTCAATGTGATAGCTCGACTTTACCGTGTATTTACATGTTTTTGTCAAATGCCACCCTAGTATATCTGGTGTTAATATGCTTCCAGTCTGGAATAGTGATTTCATTAAGCAAATCCATACTCCATGTTTGTGTATGAGGCAATCAAATGATTAACCGGTCATAATGACTGTTTTTAGGAAAAGTTGATCTCGGGGATTAAGCCGGAATCCAATGATCATTCCATATTGAGATGGTGGTTCATGAACCGACTCTTTTGATTAGCCTTTTGTTAACCATAGATGTATCCGATACTATATTTTCTATCCATAAAAAGGTCAGTACAATTTATCTAACTCCAAAGGAGTTGATTTCTGAAAATATCACCCTTTTGAAAATCTTTGCACACAGAGAATATAGGTTATCAATTAATCTCCAGAGTTATTTTTATAGTAAAGCGGTATTAAAATATTTAATCGTTCTAAAGCCCAGTCCTCCCTTTTGCTTTCCCTTGCATAGCTTTTTGCAGGCTAGCCAATGCATATCCCTTCGTCTTCTCTACTTTCTATAATCATTGTGTTTGTATCACAAATATTCATGATAGTTTATGTTTCTTCATTGTTCTACATTCTCTTGGTTATTCTTCTTGATCAGATTCTCAGGATTATGATTATGTTCTTGTACTATGTCATAAATATTACAGAGAAAAAGATTTCCATGAAAATGCAAAATCATTATCAGATTACTAACGGCAATAGATTAGTGATTTTTCAAAAGAATAGTTCATTCAGAAAGAAACATAGAAACCATATATAGTACATTTGATGAACGCATTATTCTTTATCGAAATCTATATAAAGTTACCCTACAAAAAGATATATGTAACGAATACGGCCAAACACATAGCAAATCAGGGTCGGCGACTAGTTTAGGATGGAAAACAAATCATCACAACTAATATACGTTCAAGTTTGAAACTCAGTGGGAGACTGCTTATTAACTTTTCCATACTACTTTTGATTATTCTATAACTTTGATTTGGATACCATACACTTTTACCACTTTTGATTATTCTGTAACTTTGATTTGCATACCACACACTTTTACTGACTTTGGAAAATCGTAAATCTCCTGACTAGGTATTTTTCCTATTTTCTCATTAATAAATGGAATTTTGAATTTTATAAATAGTTTATCGTTATAGATAAATACATAGCTTAGCAAAAATAACAGAGTTATCCTTGTATTTAATCAGTTACGGAAAACCCTTACGGAAAATCCTAACAAAATCCTAACAAAATTATTGTATAAACAGAAGCAACGGTGGCTTGAAACGGTGGCTTCCTTCTCTCTTCATCGTGGGTAAGTTCTTTGTTTCTCTGCCGTTTTGTTAGATTGATAAGTACGGTTGTGATACTCTTTATGTATTTGTTTCATTGTCAGGAACTATGGCACAAATATGTCACAAGTGCGGACGTATAAATGCCTTGATCCATTGTGTTACAGAAGCTCAAAACTTCTGCCTTACTTGTGACTACTTGCGGCATTATGAAACTAGTGAATATTTTGCAGGACATATACGTTACCAACTTTGTGATAAATGTACGAATAATCCAGCTTTACTTCTCTGTTCTGACCAAGGGATGGTTCTTTGCCAATCATGTTATTCACTACATTACAGTTGCACCACCAATGCCAATCGCATAAAAGTCATGAATCAGTTTCATCAACAACACCATAAGAATAACATAAGTCATGAGCATGAGCATGGGTATATGCCGGGTGTGTTTGGCGACACCCAGAGAAGAGAAGAGATGTTTGAGATGAGTTGCAATGGGAATAACAATTGCGAGAGATGGATGTTTGCAATGAATTGTGAAGCATGCTTAGCTTCAAACGCTGTGGTTTACTGTGAACTAGAAGATCAAATTCTATGTAGCAATTGCGACCGGCTGATTCACCAAACCGAGACCGTACCGCCCCATATGAGGAGTGTGCTTTGCGTGACATGCAAGAGAATCTCTCATAGTTTTGTGATCGGAGGTTATCAATTCAGTTTACCACCAACTCCTCCTCCAACGGCATCTGAGGAGGTCTCCGCGGCAGCCGCTGTCTCAGGGCCGAGTCCACTTTTTCTTAATTTTTAGCAATTTTTCTTAATTTTATTTTATTCATGTCCTTTGTTTTAGGGTTTTCGTTGGGGTTTTTACGGTAGGGTTTTCTAAATGGAGACGGGATCTTCTAACTATTAAATTTTTTCATGAATAATTCATTTGAGAATAAAAATCATATTTGCTAGTTCGGGAATTATAAATTAGTATAAAGTTTCTTATTTGTGATTGTGACAGTCAAACTCAAAACACGATTCATTGCCATTTTGTTTGTTGACAATTTGTTTGGAGAGTTGTTTTAATGTTCGTAAATGGCTTTAATGATTTTATAATTTTGCCATCTCTGTCTTCTTTTCTTTTTCCAACATATATAGTTTATACTTTCTATTGAACAAATTAAATACGTTGTGAGAACATGTGTGGTCTATCAAAGTTGCATAATCCCTTTGATATGAATATTTTTTATTCTTAAACGGTGTCATTTCATTGCTAACTTGCTGTACTTTTTGTGAATGATATATTTTGGATCCCTTAATATTTTCTATCGCTTCACTGTATTCTATTTTGTAGTGTTTTGGTGTTTTGCTAAATGGACGTCTTATAGATGGTGTGCTTAGTAAAAACCTTTCATCATTGTTTCACTGTAATACACAAAATAATATAATGCTTTCTGATCTTCCTCCTGTTGTGATTCTCTAATGGATTATTTTAAATGATATTGCAGGTGAGAGATGTTGGAAACTATTCTCTAATGGATTATTTCACTGTAATCAACCAAAAGCACCGGTCCGATAACTTTCGACAACTCCGAGAGCGAGCTCGCTTCTCCCTGAGTTGCTGCAGAAAATGAGCGCGACACTGGACGCATTGCTGGAGAGCGTCGACCGACAAAACAGAGCCAACGACACAATTACCGACGAGCTCAGAACCATAGGAGCAGACGTCCGCGCACGACCCCTCGAGCCAAGTCTGTTCAGAAAACCGGCAGCACGAATCGATCCAGTGGCGCTCAACTTCACCACACCGATAGGATCGTCGAGCCAACCTCGGCAACAGAATCCATCAACCGCTGCAAGCGATGAACGGTCCGCTCTTTTAGCCCAGGCACGACGAGAGAAAGCGAAAATCGGCGACGAGCCGATAGACCTCGACAACGACGACGATGACCTGGCTAGAAGAGTCGTCCCTGAAACAATCTTCACTGAGACAGCGAGAGATCGGCAGGGAATGGCGAAAGCAAGGAATGATGATCCTCAACACATAGCTTCACAGCAATTCTCCACCGTCAGAGACGATGGCCCCATGAGGAGAGTCACACGCAACACCGAACTCCCAGAGGAAGAAGTGGCGCGGCGAACCGCTACGAGGCAAAAGCATGCCGACCCACCAAGGACGACCCAACGACGTTCCTCCGCTTTCAACGATGAGTTCGGTCGTGGATATGCCAGACACGTTTCGGAAGAAGAAGAAAACGTTGAGTGGGTAAAACAGGCAGAGGATGCTGAAGCGAAACAAGCTGCGTTTCAAGCCCAGCATGAGCAGATGGCCGAATTTCGAGCTTCGCTAAGCAAGACTACTGCCGAGTTGAAGACTATTCGTTCACAGATGCATCGTGCCACTAGCAAAGCACCAGAACTCGATCTGATATTGGAGCAAGCCCAGAACACCCCTTTCTCGGCACGCATCACCAAAGCTCGAGTATCGGACCCAGGCAAGATTAGGGTGCCAACCTACGATGGGACCGAAGACCCAGCTGACCACCTCAACGAATTCAGTGTGGCTATGACAAGATCGAATTTCAAAGAGGAAGAGATGGACGTCAGAAAGTGCTTGCTTTTCGTAGAAAACCTCAAAGGACCAGCTCTCAAATGGTTCAAAGGACTCGAAAGTAATTCCATCGATACGTTCAAACAGTTGACAGAGGCCTTCATCAAACACTACTCCATCTTCATTGAGACTCAAACGTCAGGCGCTGATTTGTGGTCTATGAACCAAGGACCAACCGAGTCCCTCAAAACTTTCATCGAACGTTTCAAGCTTGTACTATCACAAGTGAAGGGGATAGAGGACTCGGATGCACTCCGAGCACTGAAAAGAGCCATATGGCACGAATCTGACTTCTGGAAGGAGATGTCTCTCAACGAGCCTTCGACTATCCAGGATGCTCTGCATCGAGCGACGAACTTCGCCAAAAGCGAAGAAGAAGCGAAGAAACTCGCAAAAAAGTATGGGAAGTTAAAACAGAAGAACGACAGCGACCACCAGCCAAGCCAGGCGCGAAAAACCCATAGTGGAAATTTTGTCCAACACGAAGGAGCCCACAACTATCAGGTGGATTCTCCCAACTATGGGCGCGGACAAGGAGGATGTTTTCCTAACGCGTGGACCGATAATTCAACTTACGACGAGTCGTTATACTGCGACATTCATCACACTCACGGGCACTCGACAGTAAACTGCCAGTCTCTCGGCTCGGCGCTCGCCCAAAAACTATTGGACGGTGAACTCGGTGATAACTTCAACCTCAAATACTTTGAATTAGAGGAAAACGACGTTGAAGTAGCGCCGATCAATGAAGAACCGCCTAAACGCGGAAGACAAAACGACGATTCGGCACAAGGTAGACCAAGAAAGAAGTACTACCATTGAGCAACCTTACCGTCATTCGTCAACCACTCAATCACTTACCAAGAACTACGGGTGACTTGATCCCTGCAAAGGGTACGTAGGCAGCTCATTTTCAGATGGGTTCAGTTGTCCCCCATCCCAAAAAATGGGGGGGGGGTGGGGTACGTATACTCGTATACTCCCACCTCTCTTTGTAGCAAACCTTTATGAGAATAAACACCTGCTACAAAAACTTGTCAAAACGACCATCTCTATCACATCCTTTACGGATAATTCAGGGTCTCACTTAAACGACCATCTCACCTTCCACCGCCGCTGCTGGCCACAGCGGTGACCGTTCACAAACATTTCTGCAGATCTTTACAATAACATCCACCATTGGATAAGCGCGCTATATAAATAACAATGGTTCATTATAAGAGCAGGTGTGTTTAGAGAGAAGCACACTTGTAACCGAAGTGACCATTCAAAAAACCCAACAACATCGTTGGTCAAAACCAATGGTTCATTATAGGAGCAGGTGTGTTTAGAGAGAAGCACACTTGTAACCCAAATGACCATTCAAAAAACCCAACAACATCGTTGGTCGAAACCAGTGGTTCATTATAGGAGCAGGTGTGTTTAGAGAGAAGCACACTTGTAAACCCAAATGACCATTCAAAAAATCCAACAACATCGTTGGTCAAAGCTAATGATCGTTATAGGAGCGGTCGCGCTCAAAGAGTGACACGGTCGTAAACCTAAACTATCATTCGAATAACCCAGCAAACCTTAACACTGGTCGCAACAACATAACATGCTCACTTCTGAAGTTGGGCGGTCAACGATGACCTAACTCCTATAACAAGGACGAGCACCAAAATACGGCAACGACGCCTTCAATCATGATGATTGTTCATATGGATTTTTAAACAAAGTCATTCGAACCAGACTAACTATGCATCCTAGAAACGGAGTCAACAAGGATACAATTCATCACTATTAGTGGTCTTTCTAAAGTCTAAGTCAAGAAGGTTGGACTTAACAGAAAACAAAAATAAATTAAAAGTTGCATTCATTGTCACTTTTTATAACACAAGCCATCTAGGCGTAAAATCAAAGTCAAGTCTAAAACATAGGCGCTAACAGGCGCGCAAAGCAACTAAGGGACAATCCCCTCATCAACGGCTCCCGCATGAGTAGTCGTGGTAGTCGGCCATGCTGCCTCCTCGCACCTGGTCTTCTCAAAGACTCGTCAGTTTCTGCTTTCCTCAAAGACCTCGTCAATCTTTATCTTCTCAAAGGCTCGTCGGTCCTAATCTCCTCAAAGACGTCCTCGGTCCTAGTCGTGGTCACCTCTGCCCTAGTCATGGTCACCTCGGCCCCATTTTCGCCAGTAACAAAGAACTTCCCAACTTCGCTCACCAACAACAGTTCTGGTCTTGGCAGCTGCAGTAACGGTCGGCCCAGTAGCGGGCGCAGCTAAAACATGCGCAGTAGTGGGCGCAGATAGAGCAGGCGCAGTAGTGGGCGCAGTTAGAGCAGGCGTAGTAGTGGGCGCAGATAGAGCAAGCGCAGTAGTGGGCGCAGCTAGAGCAGGCGTAGTAGTGGGCGCAGTTAGAGCAGGCGCAGTAGTGGGCGCAGCTAGAGCAGGCGTACTAGTGGGCGCAGCCAGAGCAGGCGCAGTAGTGGGCGCAGCTGGAGCAGGCGTAGTAGTGGGCGCGGCTAGAGCAGATGCAGTAGTGGTCGGCGCGGTAGAATGTGCAGTAGTGGGCGCAGCTAAAGCATGTGCAGAACTCGGCGCTTTCTCTGGGAAATACGAGTATCGGCGACTTGCTCATCAACGAGATATGGACTCTGTACATTCGCTGCATCACTCGCATCTGAGACCGGGGCTCGAGTCACTTCTTTGTCCTTGCAAGGATGAAGCCAAGAGCTGGACTCCGCGTCAGAACAGTTTATTTCGAAGCTCGGTCCTAGGCTCTCCAAACTGGTGGTCTTTAGCTTCGAAATGGATTGCAGGAATCTTTCAAAAGATGACGTGGGACTTAACATTGAGACAACATCCGGGAATACTAAAGACATGAACTGACTAACGAAGAAGGCTCGGCTTTATTTTTCTTTAACAAACCAAGTGTTGTGGTAACAGCGGGTGTCTCAGTCATGGTAACCTCGATGTTATCGTTGTTGTCATTGTTGTCGATGATTTCAGCCATCTACGGACATCAACAACAATCGCATTAGTATCCGATAGAATACTTAATAATTTATTTAAGCAGAATAAATTATAATACGTCATGATTTATTTAGACAGAATAAACCAACAAGATTAAATTAGTTTAATCTAAATATTGTTTCAAATAAATTCACACAATAAACATTTGTGAAAAACATAATTATGTTTAAACATAATGAATAATTGGGCCTTAATTGCAAAGCAAAATTGGCCCATATGACCCACTGATTTGCTAAACTAGCACGTTATAATGTTATGATGAGTGTATATAATGAGTGTATATACAAAAAACCATATCTTCAACCTTATGGTGAAAGCATATAAGCCCAAAGCTGGCCCATTTATTTGCTAAACCGATTAACGATGTCTACAACCACACCACTAGAACCCGACCGGCTTATTGTAAATATGGTTATAATAATTAAAAAACCTAGTCTGTGTCAGTCATCATTTACAAGATGAAGACGATGACTGCAATTTTCTTTGCTATTTCCAGATCACAAACACAGGCGTTCGCGGAGCCGGGTTTATTTTGCGTTTGAAGCGTTCTGCGAGATCTCAAAAAAGCGTTCGCACGAAACTACAACTAATCGCGTTTGTAGCTGAAACCGGATCCCAAAAACTCAAGAAGGAAGATGTTTGCGAAACCGATTGAAACAGCCATAGGAGCTTTCGCAAAATCGCTTAAGAGCGTTCGCGGAAACAAAAACGTTCAAGTTTTAATCGCATGGATCTCAGTGTACAAAGACGGCTATGAAGGGTAGCCCTGGGCATAGTAGGTGTTCGGTTTTATTCGGTTCGGTTATTTTGGTTATGGGTTATTTCGGTTTATAAATTTAAGATCCATATAGGTCTTTATATATTTTTCGGTTTGGTTCGGTTCGGTATCTTTTGGTTCGGTTCGGTCTGGATATTTGGAAAAAAACCAATATGAAACCGAAATAACCTAAAAACCAATATGGAACCGAAATAACCTAAACTTATTTCAATGTTATTCAATCAACGTATCAAATATATGAAAAGCAACAA
>LT669789.1:3474862-3556266 GCA_900128785.1 Arabis alpina | reverse complement strand
CTCGTGCTTACTTAACTAGAGGATAATTTTAGAAATTTCAAGTTTTCTTTTTACACCAAGAAAATTAACATTTTGGTATTATTGAAATCTCCTTTATTCATGATTATTTGGAGTTTTATATTTTGAAAATTATTGGTAATCAATGAGTTAAAGGATAACTCAAAATATATGATGCCGAAAACATAAATAAATTCTAAATTTCAAACAGCTCAAACACCTAAGTGAAAGAGATTAATTCTACTTTACATTTGGTAAAAATATACAAATAAAAATTCACAAAATCACAAAACCTTACTATGATATAATTTTATTCATATCAAAATAGTAGATAAATTTACAAACAACATATCCGGGCGTAGATTCTACTATTTTCGGAAATAAGGGTTGGATAGTTGTAGGAAATGCTTATCAACGACGACCACTTGACCAACATCATCATTCTCGATTAATGGAGAGTTCTATAAAGAGCAAAGATGAGACGTTGTCATGCATGATATGACCAATTTTGATCTCTCTACCACAAGACTGTGTAGATTCTAGCCTAAGATTACAAAAGCCAGATAGGATCCAACATCACTTTGCTAAAACGAGTCATTTTACAAGTTTTAAAATACAATCTTCAGTTTACAATTCGAGATCATTTTTAAAATTTTAACTCCTCTCTCTACCTCACTCTCTCTAAGTTTTTTAACTGCTCTTTTGTTGTTTCCCATAAAGTGATAGATGAGTGAAGTGGTAAATTTTTAATCGTACAAGAAAAGAGGTGTAGAGAATAGAAGAAAATGACTAATTGGATAGTAAAGAAAAACTTGAAATAGTTATGACTTAGAAGATTCATGAGACTCATTTTACTTATGAATCTGATTTTTGTTCTTGCATTTATTTGACTACATATTTGATATTTGGATATGAATTGATGCTTGTGAAGTTTGCAAAAGACAAAAAAAATATAATCAAATAAACTATAAATCTATATACTTTTTTTTGGTTTAGATTAATTTGATTTGGTAAAATTTATTTAAAATTTTAACAGATTTTTATTCAAGAAATCCCGGATAAATATTATTTTATTGTGTTTTATAAAATGGTTTTCATATAATATACAAATTAATATACAACTGGTACACAAAGATAAAATGATAGAAACAAAAAAGTCCGTCCAACATATTCTCTAAAGTAAATCCTAAAAAAGTTGATTAATAGAAAAACAATTATGGTGGATTTATTTTATTAAAGTGTTGTAGAAAAGAAGATATTACTTAGAAAACTAAATAAGTAAAACAATAAACCAAGTTCAAAACGATTACTAAAAACATCAATACAACTAAAAAATTATTATCAAATAAAGCCAAACTAAAATTCATAAAAAAAATATACAAATATAAATGACCGAAATACATATAAAATTTAAACAATTCATCATAAAATCCGGGCGTAGCCGGGAGAAATCTCCTTTATATAAAAGGTGAAGAATTGGAGCTCTCTAAGACCCTCCACATCAGCAAAATGCTGAATTTTCTCGGCCAATTAAACTGCCAAGTCATCCCCTACAATTACCGAACAATTACTGAACATATTATTATTGTATCCCTTCACCTTGGGCAATGATCCATATTCTTCACTAAATGCAAATCTTCAATCTATTCTTTTCCTCAAGAAGAGAAACAATCCGTATGCGGCTATAAATCGTTTTTGTGCTAATTCCTTTTGTTTCTTTTAGGTCTTAAGTTCTTCTTCAAAAACCTCCTAAGGTAGCACAATCGTTTAAATCTCTATACCAACTTCTCACTCTTCTCCGTTTCAATCGCTCTTCTTGGTCGCCTCAATTCCAAAATTCCGTTCTCATTTGGCTTTTACAGCCTCCACAAAAGATGATTTCGGAAAAATTGAGACCTTTTGCATACCCGACGATGATCAAGTATGTTTCCAATGTTCTATTTCATTCATCTTTAATTTTAGCTCCTTTATTATTTACGGGCTATGATTTTGCGACTATTGTAAATATTAGTGATTTCCATTTGGTTTATGATAGGATAGTGAGATAAATCTGGGAATCTGGAGAACGATCAGTGATGATTGGGAGTTCTAAGAGAATGAGATCATATATGCCCAGAATAAGTTATGACCTACACGGGCAAAGCTGGTTGTTCTTGAAGGAAAGATGGCTATAATGTAAGCTTTGCTAACTGGTTGTTTGCAAATAGATACGAGGAAGCTTACACTATTGTCTCTCACAGTAGTTAACTTTTTCTTCTAGAGAGGCACTAGATTTTTTAATTTTGTTCTACAAGAATCTTGGAGATGTGTATTGATTTTATGATTGCAATTTTTTTTCTTAGTATGATAATCCAGACTGCCAACAAGTGGCTCGAAAGACTGTTCCTAAACACGAAGGTTTCTCATTCCAAGGTTTGCGATGTATATTCACCCATGAATAGACTCTTGAGCTATCATTTTTCTCTACTTTATGTTCCCGTAAGCTTGGATTAAATATTTTATACTTTACTTTGAAGGAAGAAGAGAACATGGTATTAGAAAAAGCATCAGCCGGAAGGAAGGAGATGGAACACATAGAGGATATGGTATGATGAATCTTTGTCCTACAATTTACTCTGTTTCATATTTGTGCTGTTTTAAATGTTATATTCTCACATGTATCTTGGCCTTTTGGCTTTTAGATTAGAGACCATGAAAAGAAGCAAAGAAGTATAAACGCACGCATCAATGATCTGAAGTAACATCAAACAAATAAGGTGCTTATCCAATTACGTGGATCTATTAGCAGACTCTATATGTTATTACTATTCTTCTCGAGGATGACAATTAGTTAGATAAATTCATGCTTCTCTTACTAGGTTACTGCATTTAGAGGGGACAGAGTCATTAGTCTTTTGCGAGCGATTAAGAGAAATCATCGCATATTTAAAATACGACCTATTGGTCCGATTGGTGCTCATGTGGTAAGTTTCTGTTGTTCCTTCTCCACATCTGTGCACAATGAAATTGAGTTAGCTCACATGTGTCCTTATAGGACCATTCATGCTTTATTGTGAATTCTTCTAATCGTGTGGTGTTCTGCAGACATTGGTCAATGGTAATAAATGGCTTCTGCAGTTGAACAAGCTCTGGGCAACCTCCTGAATGCCTTTATTGTGACCGATCATGAAGATTTACTTACTCTGCGAGGCTGTGGAAAGGAAGCAAATTATAACAATCTGAAGATAATCATCTATTGACTTTTCAAGACCAAGGTTCAAATCTCAAACATACTTTCCAATATTATGTTTATGTTCTGCTTTGATGAATGTGGCTTTAATTATATTGCAAACTCCATGGTAATTGTTTATGCAGGTTAAATATACCCATGCACACGATTCCTCAAATAGAACATCCAACTATTATCTTTGTCTTGTACTCTGAAAATCCTATTGTTCTTAATGTCTTGGTGGATGTCGTAATCTTACTTTCAGATTTACTCTGTATTTACTAACTTCTTATCCTCCAACCCCTGTGTGGTGAAATTTATTTTTAGCTTTGGTTTATGGATATTTCTAGAGTGGTGTGGAGAGGGAAGTGCTTGTAGAGAATTATGATTTTACCCATATTGCAGCCTCCTGAGATCGTTTTAAAAGCAACAACCGCGCCAAGAACATTTTCAAACGGGTCAATGTGTAAATCTTTTCCCACTAATGTCTCAGGTTTCATCAATTACTTACAGCACCATTGCTTAGAAGCGGGGCTAAAAGTCACCAGGTCAAAAGATATATTGAACAAGAAGCATACTTGGATGTCAATATGTAAGCAACTTCTCTCCTTGGTGGATCTTATTATATAACCAAAAATCGGATGTAGTTCCTAATTTTTTGCTTTCGATGTCATAGTTATTTCTATGAATTCATCCACGGTAATAGAGATACTTTCCTTTAACACACCAACCACCGCATCTTCTTTTCCCCCGGATTACAGTGAGTAATCTTGCAGTGATTTTTTCCTCGATCTCTTGGTCAATTTCTTTAATGTTTTCTTGCTTGGTGTACAAGAAGATGAATGACTTAGGAGTGTTCTTCTATGTTCGTTTTCTCATCTTTCTGCAACTACTATTTGAAACTTGGAGATAGATTTTTATTGCTTTAAGTACTTTATAGTTTCCTCTTGTGATTTTAGATAGACGTTTATGGAAAACAAGGCACCTACTTTAGTTTTACTTCTAAAAAAACTTTAATTATCGATTAACTTGGTAGTCAGTTGTCCCATCCCACTATATTCCGCACTTTTGGTTTAGCAGATTAGCACTCTATTAATATATGGAGGAGGACGTTGCGAAGAAATATCAGATTGTGAGGAGTATTGGTGAAAAAGTATCTTCTTTCATATTTTCTACAAAGTTTAAAGTTCTCCTACAGATTTGTATAAAGGTATTAACATTAATGACCATGAGTAGTGGAGAACTTAGAGAAGACTGTGGAAGTGGTTGTACATGGGCGAGATTTGAGAAGCATGAGAATTAGTATGGTGTTGTAGTGTACCAGTTTTCAAAAGCAAACAAAGTGACTAACTGATGATCCAGTATGAAATTTCTTTTATAGATTATTTCATAACAGATCATACATCCATATTCAATCCAATTTCTGGTGATCGTTGATTGTATCAAATGAGGGATTGTCACATGTTTTGAAAGTACGCAAGTATAAAGAGAAATATGGAAATAGATGTGAAACAAAGGGTGATGGGAAAGAGAAACATGAAATAGAGATTGTAACACAGTTGTAGAAAATACTGCGATTATTAATAGTGAAGACTACATCTCATCAATCTGAAAGTTTCAAAGGAGATGCTCATCAGAGGAAGACTGCAAAACTCTAATGAGCTTACTAGAGAATGAAATAAAAAGAGGATATATAAAAGATATTTTGCTAATGGCTAATTAAAATCGTAGACATGGGTGACAAAAACATCATCACAAACATAACAGATTACAAACTAATATTTTGTTCCACATTTGAAACGTAAGAATCGTTCAAAAATTTCTTTATCAAAGGTAAAAGAAATTAATTGTTAGAAACGGATAACTAGCCAGAAGAAGAGATGTGTTTACACAAGAAATTTACGTTTTGGTATAATCAAATTATGAATATAAATCAAAGAGCTAACAAATAAAAACCCAATACCAAATATTAATTTATTTATTTTGGTTTTTTTTTCTAACCAACCAATACCAAATATACCCTAGCATAATAATTTTTTTAATGGTTCCAATTAAATTCTAACGCAAACTAAGTACAACAAATAACAAGTTTCAAAAGAGAACACAAATTAAACATCTATAAAAACATCCGGAAAGCAAAGAAAAAATTAAAACTTATAAATTCATTTTCAAATCATGACGAACTTAAATATAACACTCAACAAATATACAAATATTAATGTTTCCCTTACCAAAAAAACAACAAATTCTTTTTGGTTCCATAGGAAAACAACAAAAACTACAAATAAAAGTTAAACAGTTCACTACAAAATTCGCCCGTAGGGCGGAGAAGGCCCTAGTAAAAGATAATAAACAAAACAAAAAAACTTCGTACAAGAATGCAGAAAATAAAACAATCACAAAGTATACCGGTACGTGGACTAGGAACAGTTTCCAAATGACTATAAACATAAGATATGATGAAGAGGAAAGTGAAAACACAACCAATGAAAGATTTAATAGTGATGGCCATTGCCATGATATTCTCTTAATTTTTAATGGTTTCACTTTACTAGGACTCATAATACAGTAAAATCTTTATAAATTAATAATATTAGGACCTTGAAAAATTATTATTTTAGAGAGATATTAATTTATCGATAAATTAATATTTATTAGCTTGTAGAGAGAAATCCTTTTTAGGTAAATTTTTTTTTCCGAATAATGTTATGTTATGGAATTTAATGAATCTATTTGCAAAATTGACCTGAAATTTAGATTAAAAATTTCGATTATCGCAATGAAGTGGATGATATTATCATAATAGACGATCAAATTAAAATGGTGCACTATGTATAAAATTTAGAAGAAATCATGGTTATTATCCCTAATATCGATGAATACATATAAAAAAAGTTATGTATAAAGAATCAATTATTTTGCCTAGAATTTTCATAAGTTTATGGTAAAGACCGAGAAAACAATTATAAAAGTTTTTGATGTTATACGTAAACTTAAAGATAAGGTCTAATGAAATTTTTATTTTTAAGTCAAAACAAAAATAATTAAAACCATGTTTAGTACATTATCATATATATGTATATACATAATTATATATGATTATTAATTTATACTATTATTGGGACCATATTTTATATAGGAGTTTCAAAAAAATTATTATTTTATCATTTTATCGAATTTTGCTAATTTTTACATTGGCCCGACTCGAGACCGGAAGAATTTATTAATTTATAGTGATTATTAATTTATAGAGTATTAATTTATGGAGGTTCTACTGTATATAGTAGCAGGCTACACAAACATAAATTAAAAGTACTTTTCAGTCAAAGAATAACATATATATTCATTTAATTTATTTTCATATATATTTACAGTCAAAAATAAAATATGAAAAATCATTTTCTAACCTAATTACGTTTGATCATTGGTAAGTTGATACATATTTTTATGAGTTAATTAGGCTAGTAATACTTTTAGTGGTGATATTTAGGTGACTAACAAGGCTAAAACAGAATTTGGGTAACTAACTGAGAGAAATGATTTTTGGACGAAAATACCCTTGCCTTATTTCTAAGGAAAATAATAAAAATTAAATCTGATTATATATTGAAATCAGTAAAAACGTATATTTGATTTGAGAGTGATATTAATTCGCATTAATCGCATATCGAGATACAATTTCTATTGATTTTTGGAGATGTAATTGAGGATAAATAGAAGAAATTTATGGAGATCCTGATTAACAAAAACAATGATTTGGGAGCTGTATAGCTTTGATTGAGGAAAGAAACCCATATTATTTTTGAATGTTCAGATTATGTGATTAAGGAAGATGAAATCGTGGTGAAAATCTCTTGTTAATTTGCAAATTAAAAAAGGAATGATTCTCGAGGTTGTTGCTATATAAAGGGAGCTTATTTTCCCCGGCATAAGTCACAGTTGTCTACAAGAAAAATCAGAAGGGGGTGACAGAGAAGAAGATTGAAGCCTTGTCGAAAAACCAAGCAAATGTCAGAATACTTGACTATATTCTTTTATTTTATTTTTTTCTTTTATAGTCAACTATTTGTGGTGGTTGAATAGTAAACTATCTTTTGCAGATGGAGAACAAGAATGACAACGTGTGGCAACACAAAGAAAACTGCAGAATAGTTGACTAAATGTTCTGAATTTGTGTTATGTGTAGTCGACTATGTGTGGATCTTGAATAGTTGACTATTGTTTGCAGGTGAAGAAGGTAACGATTGAGAAGAAAAATAACATCGTGTCGCAACACCAAGAAAAGGTCAGAATAGCTGACTATATGTTCTGAATTATGTTTTGTTTAGTCAACTATGTGTAGATCTTGAATAGTTGACTATTGTTTGCAAATCGAGAGGGTAACGATTGATAACAAGAATGACGTCGTGTCGCAACACCAAGAAGAGGTCCAAATAACTGACTATATGTTCTGAATTTGTGTTTTCTGTAGTCAACTATGTGTGGATCTTGAATAGTTGACTACTGTTTGCAGAAAGAGAGGATTTTTGTCGAAAAATTTCATGACAACAATATAGTATTTGATGAAGCAGTACTGAGTCACCATGTTCCCCACTGGCTGGCGACCAAAACGGAACAATGGTTGAGATAATTTTGGATCTTTCATCGGAACAATCGTCGGAAATTATCACCAAGGGTTATGAAGGAAAATCGAAAGCGGAGACTAATAAAACAAGAGGCAGAAATTAGAAGAAATGGGATAAAAGAGAGGAACGCTGTAATCAGAGAGATCGATTGAGTTCTCGGAATTGGTCAAGGCGGCTAAGAAAGGAGGTGAAGAGAGAAAATCTCCTTAAGTTAGGTTTGTATAAAGTTTTTTAATTTGATTTTTATTTGTTTAATAATAATTGTAATATTGTGGGGTAAAAAAACATGGGTTTTACCAAAAGGGCATAACAAGAAATTCATTGGGACAAAATGTTAGATAATATATTATGGTTTATCCATTGTTAGATACTAGGTTTTGTATATTAAGGGTATTATTCATTTCAATTACTCTATTTTTAAAACAGTTCTAAATATGATATTTACCCTATTATCAAAAACCTAATAAATACTATATACAAATTATATAAATAATATATAGTAAGCAATGTAAATATAGTAAGCAATGTAAGCAATGTCAATATACTAGATTAGTATGTGTATCAGTGTATATGTGGAATTCTTAATTAGAAAATTAAATAAGAAAAATCTTCAATAAATTTGGAGCTAAGTCTTCACGAGATGCGAGATATTCGTCTCGTTTAGAGCGAATACGTTCGTATCTCATTGCTCTTCATGATTAATAAGAGGTAAAAGCTCAATTATGTTTCAGGCGTGGGACCCGAATGAGCTTGGAGAAGATGGTGGAGGCTGAGTATAAACTCCCTCCTAGTCTTCTTGAGAATTACGTCAAAGAGGAGAAAGAGAATTTTGCTAAGGTCGAATCCTTTTGACTCCCTGGGCAATGATATTAGTTTCCGACTCCGCTGCCTCCTCCTGCTGGTCTTCCTCGAGATGTTGCATCCCAAGTTCCGGGAGGAATCATCACACGGGTCGTTCCTCTCTGCCCAAGATAATTAAGAAGGTGACCAAGTTTGAGCCTCGTGTGGCTCGTATTTCTATTTTATGTTGCTTTCTGAACGTGGTGCCCACTTTTGTGGATTTGACTTTTGTAAACATTTTCCTTTTTATAGGGTTTTCTTTTAAGTATTTAGAACTTTTCTTGCAATCTCTTTTTAAGAAATTGGTTTTTTAGTATTTCATAAATACTTAGGAAATTTTCCTTTTCTGATGATTTCATAAGAGATCTGTCTAAGTATTTTTTTAATACTTTCCTTTTGTGATCTGACTAGAGATCAAATTTAAGTATTTCATAATACTTTGATTTTTTTTTGCGACCTTAAGGAAGATCGACTTTTAGTATTTCATAATACTTTGATTTTCTTTTTGCAACCTGAAAGAAGGTCGCTTCAAGTATTTTATAATACTTTGATTTTCTTTTTGCGACCTGAAAGAAGGTCGGCTTCAAGTATTTCATAGGACTTTGATTTTCTCTTTGCGACCTGAAGGAAGGTTGGCTTCAAGTATTTCATAATACTTTAATGCAAATCACGTAGCAAGACTGTATTAACACGTTTCGCTTCTAAACAAGCTTAAGTGATGGCAAGCTTTACGGAGTTTGGCTTATGCTTTACAATTTAGGGTTGCTTTCATAAGAACTCTTAACTGATTGCGAGCTATGAAACTCGGCTTTACACACTAAGATTACTTTCAGAAGACTCTTTAGTGGATGCGAATTATGTAATTCGGGTTATTAGAAGTAAAATTCCTCCAAGACTCTGCTGCTTACTAGCTCGGTAATGGTTCTTAGAATCTGCACTTAGGTACGAGGCGGGCTCAGTTTGGGGTATGAAAGTGCAAAGGACTAGTGCTTTGGCTTAGCTCAACTTTTGCCATAGGACGAAACTTAGCTGACCTGTAATTTACTTCGTTGTCCTAAGTGCAAGGTGCGGACCTGGCTCCGGCTTATTAGAGTTTATGGGTTATTTCACCACGACACTTATAGAAGCGCGTTGAATATCGGACCCCTGGTGTGACGCCCGTGAACCATTTTTTGAGAAAAATGGAGGGGCTGTCGATCGACACACGTGGTGTCTGTCGATCGATAGGGCTCTTTAGGGGCTATCGATCGACACACCTAGTGTTTGTCGATCGACAGGTACTTAAATTGGTCGGTTTTCTGGTTCGATTTGAGTCGTTCAGTTGGACCGGGCCGGTTTGGGGAAACCTTAGGGCTTTGTATATAAGCTTTTTGGCCGCATTCTGAGTGAAACCGAGTCTCAAATCTGCAGAAAAAGAGTTGAGAGGAGTTCTCTTGTTTCTGTTTGGGTTTTTGAGTTAGGGTTTTCGTTCTTGATCGATTCGGAGTGGAATTTCGTGGTGGTTGTAGCTGAGTTCGTTTCTAGCCCCAATATCCAGTAAAATTTATCGAAAATCTAAGGTGAGTGCGTGACCATGACTTCTGGGCCGGTGGATTCGTTAGGGTTGTTTGGTGGTAGGTTTAAATTGTTTGATTTGATCTTGTTGTGTTGAATCTGGCTGTGAATTGCGTGTGGATTGTTTGGATTGTGTTTACACGTGCAGGTTTAGTGTTAACGCAGAGGAGGAATCGATCCGAGAGGATATTGGTCGATTTCCTATGACTCTGCGATGGCCTGTCGATCGACAGCACTTGGGTGTGTCGATCGACAAACCAACACAAGAGTTGTCGATCGACACCTAGAGGTTGTTTCGATCGACAGGCTGTTGTGGAGCTGTCGATCGACAGGCACTCGGGGTACGTCGATTGACAGGTATGCACAGGGGTGTCGATCGACACCTAGTGGTAGTGTCGATCGACAGGCCGCCTGTTTGGGCTGTGTTTGAGATGTTGTTGTGATTGTCTGATGGTTTGATGTGTGTTTGCCTGAGCAGATCCATCACATCTGAGTGTGCAGTCGTTGATGGGATGACCGTCTCACTGGGTATTTGTGATAATACTCACGCATCTCTTTTTTCCATGTGATGCAGGTAAAGGCAAATTGTGATCGTGGAATCATGGCAACGAAGAGGGAGATGATCTAGGGTCTCGGTTTCGTGCTGTGTGTTTATTGCTTTTATCATTTTAGAACAGCTGTTAGGTTGCTGGTTTGGAACCTCTTGTTTTAGAATTTGTTCTTGAATCGGTTGGTATTTTAATGGAATTGTTTTGTTGGTTTATTTTTTTGGTTATCCGCTGTAGTTTGACTGTGTTGTTTTGCTTGGTTGATAAGGATAGCATTTATGGAAATGCTAGTCCGAGACCAAGGGTTTAATGTTAAAAAAAAAATGGGTCGGGTCATTTCAATTTGGTATCAGAGCCCTTACGGTTGTAGGACGGGTTAGAACTCCTAGGATTGAAATTGGTGAATTTGCAATTCTATGGGTTTGGGGGTTCTAGATCAGCTTCCTTCGAGCCTTCAAAGAGATTCCACGATAAGTGTGATGTGTGTTTTGTTTGTTGTTCTCTAGTGTTTAGCTTGTGTACTGTGGTAGTGCATGGTGTGGGCAAGAGGCACTAGAGAATGTGGTAGTGCATGGTGTGGGTTAGAGGCACTAGAGAATGTGGCCGTGGGGGCCGGGGTGACTGTGGAGGTCAGGATTGTGGTCGGGGACCAGTGAGTGAGTCTGCTGGAGATGCGGCTCAGGGTTCCACGTTTGAGACTGCGACAGATCCATAGACGTATAAGGAGGGTCTGTGTATTAGTGCGAGTGCCAGTGGGGGTGCCTGTGTGAAAGCCGGTGTAAGGGCTATGGGGCCAGGGCTGGTACTCGAGCTGGTGCTGGGTTGGCTCGCTATTCGGGTGCGCCCGCAGGAGGAGTCCAGGTGACGAGTTGATCGTCTGACAGATCTGTGCAGTAGTTGTGCGGCGGGCACTAGTGAGTGAGTTGGCCGGGAGTGCGGCTCAGAGTGTTGCGCAGGTGGCTGAGAGCGATCCGTAGACACTTCAAGACGACTTGAGCGCCATTTAGACTGCCAGCGTGCAGCCAAGTGTGAGCGCCAGTGTGAGGGCTGGTGGGGATAGTGTGGTCCCAAGTTGGCTGCCGGGGGCCGGTGTGGATCCTCGTGAGGTTGGTAGTGCGGGGGCGCCCGTGGTGGGCTCAGGGTCGAGATGATCGTCTAGCGGATAGGCTTCAGCAGTTTTGGGAGCGGTTACCGAGTGCGGCGCCGGTTAGGCTCCGATGATGCCATGAGTGGTAGAGGTGCGGCTGAGGGCTGCGGTTGTTGGTAAGGTTCCGTCTTATCTGTGGATAAGGGAACAGGTGCAGAGGATTGGTATAAGATTCTTTGCGAGTAATGTGTTGCAGCGAAGAGGGTTCAGGCAGGGTTGGCCTGGGCGGACTTTTGGGCAGTGTGTGATGCCAAGTTCTTTCCTCGAGAGGTTGCGGATCGTTTAGAGATGAGGTTTTAGGAACGGGATCTGGGAGAGAGATCAGTTCATGGGTATGATTGGGAGTTTAATCAACTTATGGTTTATGCTGGTTCATGCTGGTAGGAGCATGGAGGGCAAAGAGGCCCAGGATAGGAGGTTTTTGAGAGGACTTCGATCAGATTGGGGACACGGTGCGGAGTGTCCATGTATGCTGCGAGAGCATAGTGGGTTGAGACTGCTGGAGGCGTTGTCGAGACTCGAGGGAGCAGGCTGTGGTGGTTAGCCTAGCTGTTCAGTCTATTAAGTCTCAGCAGGTGATACCTGGCATGGCGGCAAGCCTATGCAGGGACAGAAGAGGAAGTGGAGGATACTTCCGGATTGAGGTAGAGTGGCTGGGATGCTTTGGGTGTAGAAGCATGAGTTATAGTTGGCAAGTTTGTTAGGTTTCTTAGCACAAGGGTGTTGTGTGGAGACCTTTGTAGTGGGCAGTGGTGAAGTCCACGTGTTGTTCGATTCTGGAGCATGATTACTTCACCACTCCGGAAGGTGCTGGGTGGAGCAGTATTCGGAGTGGCGCTAGTGAGCGGATTGGACCGGTTATGGTTGCGGGAAGAAAGTTCCAAGTTACTCATGGCCGGGCGAGAGGCGTGAAGATTCTAGTGGCTAGTGAGTATGTTGAGTACTTTTAGGTTGTGCGTTACTTCAAAGGAACCGTTGGGGTTAGCGGTAACAGATCAGGCGGATCTTTGAGCAGGATCCGAGTAGCTCAAGAGAAGGATCATGTGTTGATAGATCTCTCTAAGGCTACTGGTTCCGAATATCAGGTTTCTGCCAATGGGACTATCTTAGTGCATGGACGAGTCTGTGTGCCTAAGGATGAGGACTTGAGGCAGGAAATTCTGAGAGAAGCTCATGCGAGTAAGTTTTCGATTCATCCGGGAGCGACTAAGATGTATCGGGATCTGAAGCGGTACTATCATTGAGTCGGGATGAAGAGAGATGTGGCGGATTGGGTTGCAGCTTGCAATGTGTGTCAGCTGGTGAAGGCTGAGCATCAGGTTCCTGGTGGCTTATTGCAGAGTTTACCCATTCCAGAGTGGAAGTGGGACATGATCACTATGGATTTCGTAGTAAGGTTGCCGGTTTCTCGGACCTATGACGCGATTTGGATGATTGTGGATCGACTGATTAAGTTAGCACATTTTCTGGCCATTAAGAAGACGGATGGAGCTGAGGTCTTGGCTAAGAAGTATGTGAAGGAAATTGTGAGGTTGCATGGTGTGCCAGCGAGCATTGTGTCAGATAGAGATCCGAGGTTTGCTTCAGTGTTCTGGAGAGCTTTTCAGGCTGAGATGGGTACTAAGGTGCACATGAGTACAGCTAATCATCCGCAGACGGATGGGCAGTCCGAAAGGACGATTCAGACACTAGAAGATCTGTTGCGGATATGCGTGCTAGATTGGGGTGGTCATTGGGCAGATCACTTGAGTTTGGTGGAGTTCGCATCTAACAACAGCTTTCAGGCGAGTATTGGTATGACTCCTTTTGAGGCGTTGTATGGGAGGCCATGTCGTACTCCACTGTGTTTCACCCAAGTGGGGGAGAGGAGCATCTTTGGGGCTGATTATGTTCAGGAGACGACGGAGAAGATCCGTGTTGTTAAGCTGAACATGAAAGAGGCTCAGGATCGGCAGAAGAGTTATGCCGATAGGAGAAGGAAAGAGTTGGAGTTTCCAGTCGGAGATCGAGTGTATCTCAAGATGGCTATGATGCGGGGTCTGAACAGGTCCATATCCGAGGATAAGCTGAGTACGAGGTACATGGGTCCATTCCGGGTTGTGGAACGTAAGGGACCAGTTGCTTATCGGTTGGAGCTGCCTCCGATTATGGAGAAATTCCATGATGTGTTTCATGTTTCGAAACTCAGAAGATGCTTACATGCTTCTGAGGAGGTAGCAGTGACGATTCCTGTAGATCTTCAGCCTAATCTGACTGTTGGTATGAGGCCGGTTAGGATTCTTGAGAGAAGTATCAATGTTCTGCGTCGGAAGAGAGTGCCATTGTTGAGAGTCTTGTGGGACTGTGACGGTATTCAGGAGGAGACTTGGGGACCAGAGGCAAAGATGAAAACGAAGTTCAGGAAGTGGTTCAAGAAGCAAGCCGAGGAGTGAATTCGTTTTTCTTTGTGGTTTCCAGTTTCGGTTTTTGTGTTGTGGTCACCGTGTGTGGTGGTGTTTTGGTTTTGGATTTTGTATTTTCATTAAGTTGTAATGATTATGACATTTTCCAGTTGAATAAGAAAGTGTTTTTTTATGTTTTGACTTTGAGAGTCATGTGTTTGAGGTTAGAGAACCTCGAAATGGAAGTTTTATTCAAATAAAACTTCCCAGTTTCGGTGGGGACTCTAGCGGTTTGTGTGTGTGTGTGAGAGAGTCACAGAATAGAAGTTTTACATTGGTTAGAACTGTCTAGTTTCGGAGAGACTCTGCAGGGACATCCGGGGTGAGGGATGGTCCGGGTGGTCTGTGATGATCACGATTGTGATGGTATTCCAGGTGGGGAATATCATGCGAGACCTTAGGAGGTGGTTCTGGTCAGAGGTGCATTATAGACGTTAGGAATTGATTGTATAGCTCAGAGATAAACATTGGTTCTTTCTTGGAGATGAGTCTCCGGCAGATCTTGAGAGATGCGTCTCTCCGGGGGACAGTGGGTTCCCTGCATACTGATCGTTCGTCAGGACTGCGAGGACTGAGAGCGTGAGGGTATGGAGATAGTTTGGGAGATTGCGACCTATGGCAGATCTTTGAGAGTTGCGTCTCTCCAGGGATAGTGAGATCCTTGCATACCGAGCGCTTGATAGACTGTGTGTCTTGATGGGTTGAGGTGTGGACATGGTTGAGTATCAAACACCGTCAGGACTGCGCGGACTGAGGTGGGTTGGTACTAGACACCGAGAGCTGAGGGGTGACGATCCCGAGAGCTAGATGGTGGTTATGAGTTATGAGCTATGGGCAATCAATGTCTGAGACGAGTCTATATGCATAAGACGGATGTGAGCCTCGACAGGGTCTGGGAGATGTAGTATCCGGTGTTACTGGCGGGTTGGCCAGGGGTTAGCTTGGTGGGTAGTGTTTGAGGATTCGAGGACGAATCCAGTTTTAGTGGGGGAGAATTGTGACGCCCGTGAACCATTTTTTGAGAAAAATAGAGAGGCTGTCGATCCACACACGTGGTGTCTGTCGATCGACAGAGCTCTTAAGGGGCTGTCAATCGACACACTTGGTGTCTGTCGATCGACAGAGCTCTTAAGGGGCTGTCAATCGACACACTTGGTGTCTGTCGATCGACAGAGCTCTTAAGGGGCTGTCGATCGACACACCTAGTGTCTGTCGATCGAAGGGTACTTAAATTGGTCATTTTTCTGGTACGATTTGAGTCGTTCAGTTGGACCGGGCCGGTTTGGGGAAACCCTAGGACTTCGTATATAAGCTTTTTGGCCACATTCTGAGCGAAACAAAGTCTCAAATCTGCAGAAAAAGAGTTGAGAGGAGTTCTCTTGTTTCTGTTTGGGTTTTTGAGTTAGGGTTTTCGTTCTTGATCGATTTGGAGTGGAATTTCGTGGTGGTTGTAGCTGAGTTCGTTTCTAGCCTCAATATTCAGCGAATTTTATCGAAAATCTAAGGTGAGTGCGTGACCATGGCTTCTGGGCCGGTGGATTCGTTAGGGTTGTTTGGTGGTAGGTTTAAATTGTTTGATTTGATCTTGTTGTGTTGAATCTGTCTGTGAATTGCGTGTGGATTGTGTGGATTGTGTTTACTCGTGCAAGTTTCGTGTTAACGCAGAGGAGGAATCGATCCGAGAGGATATTGGTCGATTTCCTATGAATCTGCGACGGCCTGTCGATCGACAGCACTTGGGTGTGTCGATCGACAGACCAACACGAGAGCTGTTGATCGATACCTAGAGCTGTGTCGATCGACAAGCTAATGAGGAACTGTCGATCGACACCTAGAGGTTGTGTCGATCGACAGGATGTTGTGGAGCTGTCGATCGACATGCACTCGGGGTGCGTCGATCGACAGGTATGCACAGGGGTGTCGATCGACACCTAGTGGTAGTGTCGATCGACATGCCGCCTGTTTGGGCTGTGGTTGAGCCATTGTTGTGATTGTGTGATGGTTTGATGTGTGTTTGCCTGAGCGGATCCATCGCGTCTGAGTGCGCAGTCATAGATGGGATGACCGTCTCACTGGGTATTTGTGATAATACTCACGCATCTCTTTTTTCTATGTGATGCAGGTAAAGGCAAATTGTGATCGTGAAATCATGGCAAAGAAGAGGGAGAAGATCTAGGGTCTCGGTTTCGTGCTGTGTGTTTATTGCTTTTATCGTTTTATAACGGCTGTTAAGTTGCTGGTTTTATGGAACCTCTTGTTTTGGAATTTGTTGTTGAACCGGTTGGTATTTTAATGGAATTGTTTTGTTGGTTTATTTTGTTGGTTATCCGCTGTAGTTTGACTGTGTTGTTTTGCTTGGTTGTTGAGGATAGCATTTATGGGAATGCTAGTCCGAGACCAAGGGTTTAATGTTAAAAAAAAAACGGGTCGGGTCGTTTCACATTGTCAGGGCACCAACGTGAGTAATCACAGTCAAAACAAGGTAAGTTCGGATTTTGTAAGGGCATGCGTTCTTACATCCGTCCGACTTTTTAAGGTCAGATCAATCAGAAAAAGTTTATTTTTAAAAAAAACTTAAATTTTTATGAAGGGTGTGACTGCGCTTTTGCAAAGAGCTGTCTACGTATCCTCAAAGCGGAATCAAGTCACTCGTAGTTCATACATTTGTATGGGCTCGTGTATAACGAGTAGTTTTTTTTTTTTTGCGATATGAAGTTATCAGATCGGCTTTCATGCATGACAAAGCTTGACTCTTCGTCATGGCTCATATTTTCTTGACTTCCTTTTCCTTCGGAATGCCGACCTCACCGTTCTTTGTCTGAGCTTCGGACTCGGCTTTGAGCCGATTCTTCTTTTCGATGGCAAAGCAATTGCGAGCCTCCTTTTGGTTGCCCTTGATTGTTTATGTTCCGCTATCACTAGGAAATTTAATACATTAATGATAGGTTGATGCCACCGCTTTCATGGCGTAAAGCCAGGGTGTTCCCAAGATCGCATTGTAGACTGAAGGTGTATCTAAGATGACGAATTTGACAAAGTGAGTAACTCTGGCCATGTAAACAAGAAGCTTGATCGTACCGACTGTTGAGGTAGTATTATTGGCAAAACCAGTGAGTGGTCTGTTCCCAAACTTGATGTGTTCATGAGTTACTCTTATTCTTTCGAGGGTCTTTTGATAGATTAGATCTACCGAGTTTCCAATATCAATCATTACACGACCTACTTCACAATTGTTGATAACAAGCTAAATTACCAGAGGATCGTTGTGGGGTCGATCCAAACCTTTAGTATCTTGCTCGTCGAATGTAACGAAAAGGTTATTCTCGGCCAGTTCTGGCAACTTCCTGGTAGTCTCGGCCTTCCTTTTGTGTTGTTGTGTCGATCTTACAGAATCGTTGCATTCTTCAAGCCCGCCCATGATCATATAGAGCTTCTTCCGAGGTGTCGTGCAAGTCTTCTCGGTCCCACTTAGGGGGGTAGACTCCAGGTGGCAACTGCTTTGGCTGGTCCTGATCGTCTTCCCGTTCGGTCGGGTTTGCTTTCCTGGGAAAGTTCTTCGGAAATTCTTTATTAGGAACTTTCCTGGCTCGATAGCGTTTCATTAACACGTACAAGAAGTGACGGCACTAAGCCATCAAATGTCCTAATGTTTGGTGAAAGTCACACCAGCTCCAGGCGTTACTTTTGTCCATCGGTAGGCTATTCCTAGGCCACTGCTTCTGCGCGGGTTCTTCAGCGTCTTCGCTTATTTGGAAACTTTGTCCCTTTCTTTCGCGGCTTCGTTTATCACTCTCTTAGACCTCCAGCTGATCCTCTTCTACCTCCATAAAGCTCGATGCTTTGTGCAAGGCGTTTTCCTAGGTAGCGGGTCGGTTAATAGTCAGTTCATTTTGGAACGGACTTTTCAAAAGAAACGCTTTCTCAAGCGCATTATTCGTGGCATCGTCAGCCACAACCAATTTGGAAATGGTTCCTTTGAACCTTCCTATGAACTCTTTCAAAGGCTCTTCCGGTTTCTATTGGAGGGCCTAAAGATTGGCAGTTGAAATCTTTTTCTCGATGTGCATCGAATAGTGCTTCAAGAAAGCCGTCGACAACTGATGTAAGTTGTCGATTGAATTTCGGTCGACCTAAGAGAACCTGGCCAGAGCATCGCCAGCGAGGTATTCTACAAAAAGCTGACAGTAACCGGCCTCTTTTTCCTCGGAAGGGAAGTGAGCTCGACCCATAGCGATGTTAAACGCCGTGAGATACTGAGTGGGATCGGTCTTTCCTTCGTAGAGCGCGATCCAAATATTAGCGTTTGGTTTGACTGGATTGTTTATAATCCGGGTGGTGAAAGGGGTCTGTTTTGTTCCCTCAAGGACTATATCGAGCTCGGGAGCCTAGCTTACTACGCGATGTATTCTTGAGTTCATTAAAACCGATAGTTTTCCTCATGGCTGCTATCTCATCGCCTCTTTCCTCCAAACTTCTTGAAGGCGTTGTGACATGAGTCATAGATTGGCCTCACACCGATAAGACTCTAGGCGTCGTCTTGGTTGGAAATAGAATTTGATCGATCTGAGTCGTCCGATTCCGGGAACCCTGTTCGGTTCGGCCCATGAAGAGAGTCATTTCATCACGGAATTTATCATGATCACTCTGTTGTTTATCGTACTTTTCCTATAACGATTTCAGCTCGGCTGGAACATCAAGTTCCGTATCTTGAATCGAAATTATATTGGGGTTCGATTTCTCAGATCGGGCCTCTGGTTGTTGATCCTTCTCCGGAGTAAGAACTTCCACGAGAGGACCCTGTTTTTCTGAGTTTTTCAATACCCCTTCAGGATTTCTTCCATCAGTTGGATTCTCTTCCAATCCGGCTACGTTTGTAACGGGTGGAGTAAGAATTTTGTCTCCAGACATCTTTGAAAGATTTCTCTTGTGAAAGTTACGCAGTAAACCTAATCGGTCCCTTTAGTTAGCGCCAATTTGGTGATACCGGATTGAGCAACAATCTGAGATCGGTTCAAAGAATAGAGGAACTAGGTTTAAGCGTAAAATCACAAAAAAAGATCAAGTAAAAAGATGTGTATAGAATTCTCTATGGAAGGAGATGTCCTCGTTTTGGAGGAATACATCAAGTATTTATACAAATACAAAGTCAGTCGAAATAACCCTAAAAGATAAATTGAAAATGTCCTAAAAGATAAAAGGAAGTTATACGAATTCTAAGTATTTCCTTTTATCCGAGCTATGTCTTCCAATTCGCTTGTATTTGCCTAGGTCAGCAGATGTTCCTAATGGGCTGAGTTGTCTTTATGGGTCCTCGCTGGCTCATTCTCCCGAGATGTTTCTCGAAGCTCCATGTCGAATCGGATATGCGTTGGGTATGGTCATGGGTATCAAACCCGGTACCACCATGTAGTCTCACAAAAGAAGTGTCAATCGTTCTCAGTCGGTTTGGTGTGAAATAGGCTAAGAAAAATATGATGTAAGAAGGTTTCATTTTGGGTGAGTAACTCTCAAGAAAACGGAATGCAAAACAATTCGCAAAAGCATGAAAGTAATGGAACAAGGATGCAATCGAACAGTACTTTCTATTCAACCCAACCCATGAATTTGCTCTACCATTTACCCATGCTACACATTCTCGCCTCTCTCAAATTAAAACCCAAGCTTTTATTAGCTATATAACGACATTATGACCCAAAACCTCACTTTATTTTTTCTCTTAACGAACACTCTTAAGGAAATTTCTTTGAACAAAGCTCTTTTCTTCTTTCCTTTTGTTTTTTGTCTCCACAATTTGTTATCCATTCTTTGTATGGTATTTTTGCTACTCGATGGTTTAATCACTTAAAGCATTTTCTCAATTCAAAACTTAGAGCTATTTTTAATATACTTCCCTGAAGTATTTTCTTTTCTAATCCTTTTTTTTTAATTACCAGAAGGTTCCGGGCTTAAGCCTATAATCCCCCAGGCCCGAAGCCACATCATGTAATATTAATTTCTTCCCGAGCGCTATTGGCTCTTGGTTTTTTTTAACCTTTCTTTAATCCTTGGCTTTTCTTTTCACTCTTTTCAACTCAACCATTCGTTCCCCTCTTTTCAACTCACAATCACTCATCAAAACCCATTTACCAAATATACACGACAACCAAGTAACAAGCCCAGAGGAAGAAAATCCTTGTCATTCTTTTCTTTCAAGATTTTGCATATGTATGCATTTTCAAGAAATGAACAAGTAATAATGGGTCCAAAAATGAGAATGACTACCGAAGTTAACAATAGAGTGGTAAAAGAAGATAAGAAAACTTGAGTATATTCAATTAAAACCATGAGACCGATTTCAAGCCCCTAAGTGAGAGAATTAGGATTCATTTAAAGTCCAATTAGGCATAGAATTAGAATCAATTCTAAGCAATCTTCAACTAAGCAATAAACCTTCAAGCGAAGAGATCAAAGTATGGATTTTCCAAATTTTCAAGGCGGTTCATGCATTATAATATGATTATCAAGGGCATTGAATTCAAAGTTTCACATGAGTCTTTACAAGGTAATGTCATCATTTTTCCCATGCACATGAATGCAAACTATATGCTCTAGACTTAATCCTAACAATATGGAATAAAGATGCAAGCTACATGCATTTTTTTATATTTTTCGAAAATTTTCAAACTTTTTACTAATTTTGTGGTCTTATCATATATAGAATGCACATGAGACGCAAAGAATGCAAAAAGAAAACAAAATAACTCAAATGATCATTAGCAACTATCTTCCCCCGGACTTACTTCTCACCGTGTTGGTGATGAGAGAGCAAACCAAAGGGAAGAAGAAAGAAAGCAAAGATGTGCAAGAAATTTCTTACTGCATGTACGTGGAATAACTCAAATGATCATTAGCAACTATCTTCCTCCAGACTTACTTCTCACCGTGTTGGTGAGAGAGCAAAACCAAAGGGAAGAAGAAAGAAAGCAAAGATTGCCAAGAAATTTCTTACTACATGTACGTGGATATGAGCTCTTCGACTTCTTCACTAATCCAATCTTTGATCCATCTTTTTTTACTCCAATCCCTTCACTCTTGCTTTCTTACTCTCCGTTTGTTAACTTTCACCTCTCTTTTGCATCCACATAGCTCCAATGTTTCTAAAGTAACCTAAAACAACCAAAAACAACCAAAAACAAAGACTAAAATGCACAAATGCAAAACCTAACTCTAAAATGAACCTAATCTCTAAAATGAGACTAAAGTGATAGAAATATGATGCAAATGTTATGAAATGGTGGATAACTTGGTAACGAAATCATTAGTTTAATTGTGTAAAAACACCAAATTTCAAATGTACAGCGGTGTTTTCCGTACACTTTTCCAGCATTTTCGGACCATTTTATATTTAGTGCGTGTGTGGATGAGATTTGACCGAGTAACCAAAGCCTATGGTTACAACATGTGTACAGACATATACAGATACATGTACATATTATAAAATATATGTACACAAATACACATACACATATAAAAACATATGTACACATACACATATACGTACATGTATATATGAATGTGTACATGCGTATAACACATCATACTAATTATATATATTATTCATATTGTATGCGTACATGAATACAACACATCACAATAATTATATATATTATATATGTACATGCGTACATGTATCCATATGAAACATCACACTAATTATATATATATTATTCATGTTATATGTGTACATGCGTACATAGTGACGCTTAACGTACATGTACACTTAATTATCCATGTATACAACATAAGAAATATGTATGTACATGTATTTTTTTACAAGATAAATAATTACAAATTATAAAATAATTAACATGTCTAATATGTATAGTAATATGAATGTAAAAAGATGAAGAACAAAAAATATGTATGAAAATTAGTGAATTCGAAGAAAAAATTTATGAAAGAAAATCAGCTAAATAAGAAACAAAATAAAAGTGGAAAAATAAATAATTATAAAATTAAATAAAAAATTGAAATGTACAGGTACACTAGCATGAAATCATAGTATACAACTTCGTTTACTCGTATAAAAATTATTATACACGGCGCATATGAGGATAATTCAGACATTTTTTTGTCCAAAGTATTAAATGCAGCATGAAATTTTAAAAAGTTTTATAGACATATGGGTTTCCTTTATAAAGTGTTATAAAGCCCAATTGTTTCTACAAAACAAATGCCGGTATGGTTGGCTGATTTTTAGAGCAGATTCCCAATTGTTACATTTCCATGTATTGAAACTCATCGCAAAATCGTTGTTATTCTGGAAAAAAGAAAAGACGTAGCAAATTCAACTCTAATTTGACGGATTAGCTAGGAAACGTTTCTATGCAAAGAATTTGTCGCAACATCGAAGCAATTTAGCTTGGAAATTGCAATGACTTAAGGTGGTTAAATTGCAAGGAAAACATGTAAAATAAAAATTATATTTATATGGATTCTAAACATTAATATGACATTTCAGTTATTGATTTGTTTGTTTTATATTTTCAAACGAATTAATATATATAAAAAGTCTCCTAACGGTTTATAGAAATTGAAATATCATATTGATCTCTTTCAACCAAACATTTTTGTTTTTTCAATGTTACATTATGTTTTTATCTGATACCATTTTATTCAGTAACAACAACATTGCGTTGGAGTACCACAAAGACCTTTAAAAGTAGGGTCTTCTTTGTTACAAAAAACTATACACACGAGCTCTATGCATGGAGACTGATCTTGGATTATGAAGCAGCCGGTCTCATTGTTAAACGGACTATAACCTGTTTAACAATGATTATTAAACCAAATGTGCATTATTTAAAAAAAAATATATATATATATATATATATATCTATTCACAAGAAAAGTATATAGTATTTAACTCGTACCAGACGCACTAGCAAGAACACTATCAGAGCAAAGAACATGTGATACGGAAAAGAGAATAATAAGAACAGAAGTGATTAACATTTTCTTAGTGATAGCCATTTGTTATTTTATTAACTCAATTCTTAAAACTTTTAGTTCAGATTATCCTTTATATAATAACATAAACATATAAAAGGTAATGAAGCTTGGTCAAAGATCGAAAAAGAATTTCTCAATTAATTTCTTAAGATATATGTATTTGCCTTAGTTAAATATTAAAGCCATATTTTATTATCTTTTAATTTTTAAGATAGTAAGTTCTTTATTTTTATAACTTAAGTTCTTAAAATTGTTAACTTAATATGATCATATATGTCTATATATCAAAGAATCTTGGTCAAAGATCAAAAAACATTTCTAAATTAATTTTGTAAGATAGTATGTATTTTTTTGGTCAAATATTAAAAACATCGTTCAATTTTTTTACAATCTTACTTTATTATTATGAAAACTATTGTAAAGACATATTTACCATGAACAATTTAATATTCCGATCTAGTAGATCTACGATAACAACATTTCTTACTCCATGTTGGAGTAAGCTTGGAACACAAATTCTAAAGAGATTAGGATTAGGAAACATATTTAGGAGTTATCTAAATATGTTAAAAGAGATAAGGAAAAGGAAATTATCCTTTATGAGAAAAAGAAAGTTTGTGTAATCTTCTCTATATAAGGAGATGTCAAAGTTGTGGCATAACTTATGAGTTTAAGAGTTTGAGAGATTGTGAGAATGAGAGATAGAGAACTTTAGGTTTTGAGTTATTTTCCAAAAGTAATAAAGAGAGTTATTCTTTGTTTTTGATATTTATCTACCAACATACAAACTCTAGAATTGGTATCAGAGCCATGGTTTATAGAAGTGGATATAGAGATTCGTTGTGGGAGGAGAACCCTCAAGGTGACCTTGCGATTAGGGGTGCCGGTGCCTTGTGTCGAAAGTCTTCCTAACTATGCAGCGGTTAGGCGGCGGGTTCTGTTGGTGATAAACGGCGGTGCAAAATGGGTGCCAAGTTTCGCTAGAGGTAGAAGTCCACGAGTTATGTGGTACTTGGTTTGAGGGGGAGATTGTTAGGATATCAATCCAAGTTTCACATCGGAAGTTTAGACAAGAATGGTGTAATATATAAGTAGTGTCCAACTCCAATTAGTATGAGGCATTTTGGGAAGGAGCCCAAAGATAAATCCGTGCGGGCTTTGCCAGCTTGGACCCAAAGCGGACAATATCATACTAATGGGGGAGTTGGACATGGGCTTAGAAAGCCTCACAATTGGTATCAAGAGCTTCGTGCGATCCAAGGGAGAAAGATGGGAGACACTACTGCCATCGTAGTAGCAAAACCAAGAGAAGGAGGAGGACCCTCTTCTATTAGCTGTCCGATGCTTACCACAACCAATTATACCGTGTGGGCAATACGGATGAAGATTTCACTCAAGGTTCACAAAGTGTGGGAAGCTTTAGAAACAGAAACGGATGACGGAGAGAAGAATAACATGGCTATAGCCTTGTTGTTTCAATCCATTACAGAAAATCTTATTCTCCAAGTAGGAGAGCTAGACACGGCAAAGAAGGTTTGAGAAGCAATAAAAGCAAGGCATGTTGGTGCAGATCGAGTTAAAGAAGCTAGGTTACAAACACTTATGGCAGACTTTGATCATCTTAAGATGAAAGATACGGAGAAGATTGATGATTTCTCCGAAAAATTGGCTGAGATTGTGTCCAAGTCAGCTGCCTTAGGCGTAAACATTGAAGAACCTAAGCTAGTCAAGAAATTTCTGAATTGTCTCCCTCGAAAGAAGTACATCCACATAGTAGCTTCGCTTGAACAAGTATTGGACTTGAATACTACAACTTTTGAGGATATTATAGGTTGTCTTAAAGCCTATGAAGAAAGAATCTGCGATGAAGAAGAAGTCCAAGAAGATCAAAGCAAACTTATGTATGCTAATATGGACAATCAAAGCAATCGAGACTACAATGGAGATTACTAAAGAGGAAGAGGACGAGGAGGTTGATTCTCTTACCGAGGATGTTGAGCCACTAAAGAGAAGTAAATGGGCTTCAACTCGAAATCCCTTCTTCGAAATCCAGGAGGCGGAATTTGTCATGTTGGCGTAGTATTCTTCAGGATTGGTTGTAGTCTCCCAAAGTGCTTTGGTTAACCACACCCTCTTGAAATTTGCAATTCGCCCGGGCTCGACGCTCTAGCACAGCACGTGACGCTCTAACTCAGTCCGTTGATGATCAAACTTAGCTTGTTGCGCTGCAACTGCATCCTTAACCTCTTCTGCTACCATAATGGTATTACCAGCTTCGTCAATTCGATCTCAATACACGTTGTATCGGTTTCCTTCTCTGTCGAACAACTCTCCTTGAGCATTTGGAATAACAATTACAGCACGATTGACCATCTTAGCTTACTTCGCTTGTCTTCTGTTTTCTCGTTCTAAAACACCTAACTTAGGAACGAAATCTCCTAACTTTTGATCCTTGTTGCTTATGGTTCTACCAGAAGGCATACACCTGAAACCCAAAAACAAAAGAGAAGAAATCGAAGATTAGTAAAAAAATTAAAATTACATAGTCAAAATTCTAAAATCAAAATGCTATGGGTGATTTTGACTCCCTGGTAACAACGCCAAAATTTGATATGCTCAAATTTACCCTGAGCTGCTCTCTCAAATTACGAGATCAATTCTAGTAAGGGGTCGAATCACTGGGAGTTAAATCAAACAATAGGATAGTTGACTTCGGATTGAGCTAAGCGAAATAAAGTAAAGTAAAAACAAAAGCAATTTAAACAAAGAAAGATTGTTGTTTTCTTAAGATTCAATTAAACAAATGCTAGGTTTTCAGATAATTCTCAAGATAAATCAGAATTGCAGATTAAACTGTATTAGAATTTAATTACGAAGGTTCTTAAACTTGGAACACTAAGATATAATTAACGAATTTTCATTGTGAAAACTAACTATGTCAAAACTCTAGAAAGCCAAATTTCTTTACGAATTCAATCAATTTAAACAAGCTTTAAATTTAAGTCCAATTTGTTCACAAAATTCCTAAACCAAATTTCTTTGTGAATAAATAATTTTGCTCACCTAAAATCTAGTTCAGGCTAATCAATTACACTTTCGTGTCAATCTATCAACCTAAGATATCCAAATTCAGGGTCGCAAATCCTAAATCAGAGTTAAAGCAATTCAGGTGAAGAACCACGAAGATAATCCTAACAAGTAAGTTCAATCTAACAATTCATCTTCAATCCATTCGAATCACCCTAAATCTAACAAGAGAACTACACAGACATGGAAGCAAAGCAAATCATAACTGAATAATACTGCATAAAGAAAAAGAATAAAGAAGAGATACATAGGGTTCGGAGAATCTCAAGAACAAAGTAGACTTGTCTCCCTAAAATCTCTCGAAAGCTCTCTCTCAATCTGTTCAATAGAATCTCCAGTAATGATCTAAAACCCTTAAAATAAACTATATTTAGTGTTTTAACTCGTGGTGGGCTTTGCTGATGACTTCTGGAAACTTTTGAGCCGAAACGAGCAATTTTCCATTCTTTAAAAGACAATTCGTCGGCTTCTGAAAAGAGGGTGTCGTTTGACACCCGTTGGGTGTGTCGAACAACAGGTGACCATCGTTGGTATCGATCGACACTCGTTGAGTGTGTCGATCGACAGGTGCTATCATTTCTGTTTCTCCACTTGTAAATCCGACTTTTATATCATTTACGCTAAAAATGCACCATAATCATCAAATAAGATTCCCTCGTACAAGGAGAAGCGGTATAAGGTAAGGCGCGATCCGTACCTAATACTCCCTTTCTATTCTCTTCCTTTTAACTTCATACGGTAGTCTTAGTAGTACGGGTTAAGGTAGAGTAGTTTAGTAGTATAGTAGCAGTGGTCGTGTGCGGATAGAAATCTGTCCACGGCATCGGTAGTAGTAGCATCCGTGTATGGATCGAGGATCTATACATGGACCGGCTGGCATCGGTAACGCCTAGTGCTAGCATCGGTATGGCCTCGGGGTGCCTCGATGACAGTACGCCATGGTACCGAAGGTAGGCCTCGGTGACGCCTCAAGAAGGCATCGGAGACGCCTCGACAAGGGCGCTGGTACGAGGTACCAGTGACGCCTCTAGAGGGCACGATGACGCTTCGACAGGGCCCGAGTAACCTAGCAAGCTGTGGCCTCGGTGACGCCTCGAGAGGGCATTGGAGACGCCTCGACAAGGGCGCTGGTACGAGGTACCAGTGACGCCTCTATAGGGCACGATGACGCTTCGACAGGGCCCGGGCAGCTTAAGGTCGTGCCTCGAGGAGGTATCGTAAGAAAGTAAGGTTGATCGATGATCAGGACGAGTGAGCCTCGGATCACTCCTCGATGGACGTATCAGTGAGAAATCGGTACGGACACTCGACGATCCGACAGTGCCAAGAGTGGCTATCAGGTAGTATCCACGGTCGGACCATGGGGATGCGTCGATAGGCCCTCGGGGAGGCCTACGATCGATCTACCACTGGCCATCGGGGATAACTGAGCAGTCCGCAAGGGCATTCCGCGATCAGATCGCTGACTGGCATCGGTAAGCCTCGAGTAGGCCTCGGTGTATCGGTACGATACCTTATTCGTCCGCGATGAACAAACCGGTAATCATCGATGATCGGAGAGAAAGCTAGACGGCCAGTGCCAACCACTGTGCCGCAAATCGGTAAGGCCTCGATAGAGATCGATACGACCTCGGTTCGGAATCACGCCTGGTAAGCAAAAGCGTGCTTCGCTTACCAATAGTGGCAGAGCATCCGGTCAGATCATGGCGATCTGGCTATGGACTCGTAGGTGAGACAGTAGAGGAGCATGACAAGGCTAACATAGATTGTTAAGTAACTCGGCTATCACAATGGATCTTGGTGAGGGTACACGTACCTAGGCGTACCGGTCGTGGGACTCAACCTTGTATCTCGAGGAAACTTTGCTCGGCAGAAGCTGGCCATAGATGTGTCATGGGTAATAGATAGTTTGTGTTTTAATTTTTGCAGGGACGGTCACCGTATGGCCATAGATGTGTCATGGGTAACATATTGGGATAGCCATGCTTACCTGGGGCCGACCATACGGGGCAAAGGTATTGCTTGAAATGCTTCGGCTATTGCTTGAGAACCTAGAGGTATAAAGGACTAGGATTAACCAGAGTAGATAATTTGGTTGTGAACCTTATGATAGTTTAGTAGTTAAAAGCATGTTAAACCGGTAGGATAGTAGGTTCACAACGCCACCGTTTAAATATTGCATGGACCGCATCGTGAGTATGCGTTCCCCCGGTTGTTTGTGTTTGGCCTGAAAGATGGCACGAAGACCTAGCGTTCTTCTGCTCGCTAGAAGGGCCGTGTGTGCCAGGTTATGCAAGTCCGCCGACGGGCCGACTAGGTTATGGGCTGCCAGGGTGCCCGTCAAACCAGTTTACTGGTTAAGGTTACCAGCTTGCTGGTGTAAGGTTATGGACTGCCAGGGTGCCCGGCGAACCAGTTTACTGGTTAAGGTTACCAGCTTGCTGGTGTAAAGTTAAGGGCTGCCAGCTTGCCGGCGTAAGTTCAGGGCTGCCAGCGTTCCCAGCTTGAGGTTTTGGATCACCACCAAATTGTTGGCCGTGAGACACAGTACCTGGCAAGTAGTGCTAAGGGTGCTGTGTGGGGGTTATAAGGGTTAGAATAGCTAGGTAGTGTTAGGTGGTGAGACGGAGTAGACCGTCTTACTGAGTATCCAATACTCACCCCCTTACCAGTGCGCAGGATAGGACATCCGGTCAGGTGGACCATAGGACGGCAAGGTAGGAGGGAGCGGCAGGCAACGGAGGAAGACTTTCCCAAGGCGTAGTGAATCTAGTACCCTATGTTGTAATTTACCGTACAATGCAATAGAGAAATTTTAAAGCAATGAAAATATCACTTTTGTCTAACAATTGGGTCTGGATTCATAGTTCGAGATGCGGGTGTTACAAATTTGGTATCAAAGCTCGGCTGTCAATCCAGTTCCGACCTGGAGGACAACTTAAAAAGATCTCTTGGGACTAGGCCGAAGGAAAGCCCAGTTGCCTCGCTGCGGAACTCGACGCCTCCTAGGAGACTGATAAGAACCAAGTACGCCAGGTACGCGGTCCCGGGTAAAACTTAAGAAAAATGTAAATATTCGTTTACCTTTGGAACCAGAATGGTTCCACCGTTTTCTTAAATATATATAGCTATAGATAAAGCAAAAATTTTGGGATGGACGGGCCTCTACATTTAGGCGAGCCTTGGGGAAGCCTTGCTTACAGCCCCAAATTCCTGGAACCCTAATAAGGCTCCACCAAAAATCCTAGGAACCCACGGCTAAGGAGAAGGGAGCCGTGGGGACCGTCGGATGCTTATTAAGGAAGGAGGGGAGTAAGCATCAAGGCAGGAATATTCTCAAGATTTGGGAGAATATTTCGGGATTATCCGATTATGGGAGGTGGATTTTCGGCCATTGAGGGATAATGGAGAAAAAGAAAAGTGTATTTATCGGCAATGGAAACTGATAAATACTACCAAATCTTTTGAGATTATCCACACAAAAATGGGAAGAGAATATTCATCTATTAAGGAGAAAATGGAGGAAAAGGAAGGCGCAATTATCAGTAATGGAAACTGATAATTATCACGTAATATTTCGTGATTATCTAAGAGGGAAAATAAATATTCCCTACTTGGCGAAGAAGGAAATCCGGCGCTATATAAAGGGGAGAAGAAGTCTCATCTTTTCTCATTCACTTCTCATTCTCCACTTCTCGTAACAAAATACTAAAGAGCTCCACGATGCCCGCCAGAATCGTCAGAGTCGAAGGTAACAAATTGTGGATCCGGGTAAAGGAAGAACCTACGGTGGAGCAAGCAGCAAGGGGCAGTCCGTGCTCGAGCAAGGAGTCCCGGACAGTCACACAACACCACTCTCGGGTAAAAGAGGAGGCACCAACCGACAGCCCCATGGAGCAAGATCCACACCCCCGAATCTTCAAGATGACCCCGCAACCGGCGGAAGGAGCTAAGGTAGGTCCGCCGGGAAACCCTCAGGTATAGGTCAAGAGACGGGCCGTACCGGTCCACCGAGACTGGCCGGTGGGATTCAACACCGAGCCACGGATTCCCAAGGCTGAGCCACCATCGCCACGGGCCGCCGAACAGGCCGCAATAACTTTCCATCATGTGGAGAGGGTCTTGGCAAACTGGAGGTACCGGTTCGACACGATCACCCAGGGCGACAGGATCGTGGAGGAGTACTTTCAAGAGTTCATGCTACTAAAGAATGCTACCAAGTGCACCCAAGACCCGCGCGAAGTCCTACTCCAGTTCTGGAAAGGATTACGAACGAAGTTCCATGTGGCTCTTGGTGGAAACACCTACCACACCGCCACCTGATTGGCCGATGACGCCGCCAAGCTCGAGAAGATGGGGAGAGATAGAGAACCGGGGATGTTCGGGGGTTTGGGAGACACTGTACCGGCGCCACCAACGACCGCAGCCTGCGTAGATCAGCGAGGCACAAGACCGGCGAATTGGCCGTACTTCTTGGACGCATATCGGATGCATGCAGATCTCCGCATCAACCCAAGTCCAGGCGAGGAAGCGAGAAGAGGATCCAATGGGTGGCTGGAGGAGTCGGACGATGAGTCCGACATATGGAGCGAAGTCAAACCTGAATGGAAGCGCTACTGGGACAGCCCGCCGTCAGCGATGACCCCCGCCAGAACTCAGAGTGGCTAGAGGATGAAGAACTAGTTGAAGATAAGTTAGGATAGTCGTTGGTTTTGGTTTTGTTTCGGTTCTAAGTTGCTTGTTCTAATTATTCTCAACTAGCTTAAAGCATTTGTCCTTCCCTATTTTTACTCAATAAAGAGTTCGATATTTATTCCAGACTAAGTTTAGGATTGGCATTGAAGTGACTAAAATACTAGAGAGACAATACTTAGCTAGGCCCCCGCGGAGGATCGGCAAGGTCGATACTCTTCTTGGATCCGAGAACGGATCCATTTCAAGGGCGGGGAGAATTTATAACATTTCAAACCGGAGAGGAGACCCTTTGGGAAAAACTTAGAGGGAAAACAAGAGGCGCGAACCTTAGGAATGGTAACTAAGGCACGCAGGACGGTCAAGAGAGCTAGAAATGGAAGGAAAGGAAGAGAAATGGGCTTTTGGCCCATGGAATAAGGAGGTGGAGAAAAATAAGGAAAGTAGAGGAAAATAAGGAAAGTGGATATTCTCCTTAGGGTTTTTGGTTTAGTATAAATAGAGGGCTAGGGAGCTCATTATTTACACACACCAAAATATTTCTCTCCTCTCTAGAGCCAAAGTTACGCGCTTAAGAGGGAGAGAAAAGGAGGAGCTCGAGAAGCAACTCGGCACCCCACCTAAGGAGAAGCGATATAAGGTAAAACGCGATCCGTACCTAATACTCCCTTTCTATTCTCTTCCTTTTAGCATCATACGGTATTCTTAGTAGTATGGGTTAGGGTAGAGTAGTTTAGTACTATAGTAGTAGTGGTCGTGTGCGGAAAGATATCCGTCCACGGCATCGGTAGTAGTAGCATCTTTGGACCGACTGGCATCGGTAACGCCTAGTGCTGGCATCGGTATGGCCTCGGGGTACCTCGATGACAGTACGGCAGGGTACCAAAGGTAGGCCTCGGTGATGCCTCAAGAAGGCATCGGAGACGCCTCGACAAGGGCGCGAGTAACCTAGCAAGTTGTGGCCTCGGTGACGCCTCGAGAGGGCATCAGAGACGGCTTGACAAGAGCGCTGGTACGAGGTACCAGTGACGCCTCTAGAGGGCACGATGACGCTTCGACAGGGCCCGGGCAGCTTAAGGTCGTGCCTCGGGGAGGTATCGTAAGGAAGTAAGGTTGATCGATGATCAGGACGAGTGAGCCTCAGATCACTCCTCGATGGACGTATCGGTGAGAAATCGGTACGGACACTCGACGATCCGACAGTGCCAAGAGTGTCTATCAGGTAGTATCCACGGTCGGACCATGGGGACGTGTCGATAGGCCCTCAGGGAGGCCTACGATCGATCTACCACTGGTCATCGGGGATAACTGAGTAGTCCACAAGGGCAGTCTATGATGAGATCGCTGACTGGCATCGGTAAGCCTCGAGTAGGCCTCGGTGTATCGGTACGATACCTTGTTCGTCCGCGATGAACAAACCGGTAATCATCGGTGAAGGCATCGATGATCGGAGACAAAGCTAGACGGCCAGTGCCAACCATTGTGCCACGAATCGGTAAGGCCTCGATAGAGATCGATACGGCCTCGGTTCGGAATCACGCCTGGTAAGCAAAAGCGTGCTTGGCTTACCAATAGTGGCAGAGTATCCGGTCAGATCATGGCGATCTGGCTATGGACTCGTAGGTGAGACAGTAGAGGAGCATGACAAGGCTAACATAGATTGTTAAGTAACTCGGCTATCACAATGGATCTTGGTGAGGGTACACGTACCTAGGCGTACCGGTCGTGGGACTCAACCTTGTATCTTGAGGAAACTTGGCTCGGCAGAAGCTGGCCCAAAAGTGACTCGTTGTTTGGCGGTCTGGAGACTGGTCGTGGCTGATCAGGCCTGGCTCCGACTCGCACCGCATATAGCTTAGGAATTTAGATAAAGTCATGCATAGGCCGGCTATGCTCGTAATGGGAGCCAGTGGGCCAAATGTGAGGATTAGCGTGGCAGATTGAGAGGTCTGATACTAACCGATCATTGAACCACAAAATAGAGCTATGGTAGAGTTACCGCCGCTAGGCCGTAAGGATACTCGATGGTTCGCTTGTTTGTTGGACTCAGCAGGCTACTAGAGAATGATGTAGGCCGGACAGGCAGTGGCCGGCCAACTCGATAGTTGTACCGCTACGCCTTAGTCAACCTGGTAGAAAGTCTAGACGGTGTAGGCCAACAAGAGAAGCACAAAGGAGGCTTAGCAAACTCGTATGGCCGCATACAACTCCAGGGTTAAAGGCAAGGCCGCGGGAACGCTTAGGCCAGAAACGGCCAAGGCTGGATCGCGAGTCTTCCACAATTAACAGATAGTTTGTGTTTGAATTTCTGCAGGGACGGTCACCGTATGGCCAAAGATGTATCATGGGTAACATATTGGGATAGCCATGCTTACCTGGGGCCGACCATACGGGGCAAAGGTATTGCTTGAAATACTTCGGCTATTGCTTGAGAACCTAAAGGTATAAAGGACTAGGATTAACCAGAGTAGATAATTTGGTTGTGAACCTTAGGATAGTTTAGTAGTTAAAAGCATGTTAAAGCGGTAGGATAGTAGGTTCACAACGCCACCGTTTAAATATTGCATGGACCGCATCGTGAGTATGCGTTCCCTCGGTTTGTGTTTGGCCTGAAAGATGGCACGAAGACCTAGCGTTCTGCTGCTCGCTAGCAGGGCCGTGTGTGCCAGGTTATGCAAGTCCCCCGACGGGCCGACTAGGTTATGGGCTGCCAGGGTGCCCGGCAAACCAGTTTACTGGTTAAGGTTACCAGCTTGCTGGTGTAAGGTTATGGGCTGCCAGGGTGCCCGGCGAACCAATTTACTGGTTAAGGTTACCAGCTTGTTGGTGTAAAGTTAAAGGCTGCCAGCGTGCCGGCGTAAGTTAAGGGCTGCCAGCATGCCCGGCTGGAGGTGAGACACAATACCTGGCAAGTAGTGCTAAGGGTGCTGTGTGGGGTTATAAGGGTGCTGTCTTACTGAGTATTCAATACTCACCCCCCTTACCAGTGCGCAGGATAGGACATCCGGTCAGGTGGACCATAGGACGGCAAGGCAGGAGGGAGCGGCAGGCAATGGAGGAAAACTTTCCCAAGGCGTAGTGAATCTAGTACTCTATGTTGTAATTTACCGTACAATGTAATAGAGAAATTTTAGAGCAATGAAAATATCACTTTTGTTTAACACTTGGGTCTGGATTCATAATCCGAGATGCGGGTGTTACACGGGCCCCTTTAGGCTTTCTACGAATAGCTTGCACTAGGCGATGTCTTTTTCGGTTTTCTTGAAGTTTGCTCTCCCCAAGGCCACTTCGAGTTCAAAAATGTTCGGGAGACTTGTCTGATTCTCGGTGCAGTTGTGGCGGTGGTAGGTCATCTTGTTTTCCTCGAGTGGAACGAGTTACCGAGAAGTCGAGGCGTTGAGGGTCGACACGCGCCCTAAGTCTTGTTGTGTCAGGTCTTCCACCTTTTCTTCGCAAAAGAGCTCTCAGCTCTTTTGAAGTCGCCTCATTGATCTTGGCTTGCTTCTTCTGCTATGTGAGGAAGGTTTCTAGCATCTTCTTCACCTCGGTTATGTCACCTTGAGCAGGGGCTATGGTAGCAGTAGCTCCAACAGAAGGTTCTTTCTCCTAGTTTTCTCTGCGAGACGTGTTTTCTTTGTCGCTCATCATCTTTGATTAGGTATGTAACGTAGCTTTTTTGTGTAAGAAACTCTCTAACTCTCCTTAGTCGGCGCCAAATTCTGGTTGCCAGAAATCGCACAACTAGATTTATAAGGGTTTCAAGAGGAAGTAGATATTTTTGAAGATAAGCAATGAAGAACAATGATAAGCAACGGGAAAATAGGGTTTCTAATTGCTTTGTACTCCCTCTGTTCCTAAAAGATGAATTTTTTACAAAAAAAATTTGTTCCAAAAAGATAGAGTTTTTACAGTTTTTCATGCACTTTTACAAATTCCAAAACAAATACTGAAATACTATTGGTTAAACTTTATTGAAAACTGTAAATCGTAGAAATCAATGCGTTTTCTTAATAACCGTGCATTACCTTAAACATCTATTAATTAGGAACGGAGGGAGTATTGCTTTTATAAATAAAGTTGTGAGTGCCTTTTATAAGGGCTTGTACATTGATATATATATATAGCCTCCTAAGTCGGCTAAGCCTTTTTCCTAATAGATAATTTCAACTTTCCTAAACCTTCGCGGATTGCCTTTTTCCTATGTCGGTTACGCCTATGTCGGTCGGGCCTATGTCGATCGGGCCTATGTCGGTCGCGCCTATGTGGGCTTCGCAGCTGGAATGGGCTTTAGCGCAAGGAACCTTCTAGAGCCTTTAGCAGACACTTCCGCGTCGCGATACATTGGCGTCCAGACACATAGGTGTCCAGGCAAATAGCTGCTCAGACACACATAGGCGTTATGCGCCTACGTCGGCTGCGCCTATGTCGACTTTGTAACTAGACCAGGCCTTGGTGCAGGGAACATTTTGGAGCTTTCGTCGTCACTCTGGCAGACACCGAAGTATTTGGACATCAGTGAAATTCTTGCAGACACCAAAGTGTCCGGACACATCAGTGTCACTGCCCAGTAACATCGGTGTCATGACCAGTGACATAGGTGTCACTGTGTTGTGGTCTTCACAGCGCTTTCTGCTGGCTCTATGGTTTTCACAGCGCCTTCTGCTGGCTCTGTGGTCTTCAAAGCACCTTCTTCTCAGAGTAGGGACATCTCAGAAGGTTCGCTCATTGGATGGATAGGGCTTTGAAAAGGAGAAACACTTAGTCATTTCTCAACAAAAAATGACTTAGGGTCCATATAATCTTTGCACGTCAAAGTATATTCGTTGTTAATCATAACTTTGAACATCGAAATTCAGCGGGTGAAATTCGACCCCAAAAATAGCTCATAGACATCGATTCTTATCAACGTACATGTATCGTGAGTCTCCGAAGTCATTTTTTAGAATCCGGCTAAGTCTCCTCCAAACCTAAGTTTCCTTCGACCCTAAGTCTTATTCGCCTGTGAAGAGGAAGTCTTCACGGACTCGTGACATGAGCCATGAAGTCATGAGGTCGGGAAGCCATGAAGTCATGAAGACTTCCGGCGCCAGGCTTCGACCAGATGACACTTGGAACATCAAACCCGGATGTCTCTAGAAGACAAACGCAACAGCTACTTTGTAACGATCATAAGAGCTTGAAGTCCCAATACTGAAGCTTGGCCCACTTTCGAAGCCCACTTTGGCGACAACTGACTTAGGAAAAAGGCAACTCGAGAAGATTTAGAAAACTTGACATTATCTATTAGAGGAGGACTTGGCCGACTTAGGAAATCTATATATATCACTATACATCCCTTGAGAAGGAGATCCGCAACTTTGTTCACAAAAGCAATATAAAGCAATAACAAAACATTATTTCTCTTTGCTCATCGTTTTCTCTTTCGTAGCTTAACATAAAAATCTATGCTTCATCTTGAAATCCGTACAAATCTAATTGTGCGATTTCTGGCATCCACACTCTGTTTTTAAGATTATGTCTCTCCTCCTCATTCGACTAAATATGTCACAAACCCTAGATGTCTTAATTCTCTTCTGACTTTAGGGAATTTTTGATCTATGAGTCTCGAACTTTGTAATTAGAATTCACGCAATCGATCTGAACAATTAAGTGTTTGATTGTTCTCCAATTTTCTGTTACCGTTTTAGGTTTGATTTTCATATACACTTTCCATTGTTGTGTAGAAATGAGCATCATATCTTCGAGCTCAAGTCGTCGTGGTCCCTATGTTAGAGGTATTCCAAGATGATGTATTTGTGGGAACGCACTATAATTTTGAAATCAACCACAGAGAAAAATCTTGGTCGTGAATTTTACCGGTGCACAGCTGCAACTGATGGATCTGTCGGGCATGTTTTCAAATGGGCTAAAGAATCTCAGTTGGAAGAGTACGATGTTCTAACGGACAGACAAGAAGCAATTGTTGCCGACATCGAGAAGCTAGTACATCGTGAGAAGAAGATGATGGACACATTAGAGAAACTTTTGGAGAAGACAGCGCAGCTAGAATGTGAAGTTAATACATCGAAGACAACGATGAAGAAAATTGGGATATGTTTTGTGGTAGTGGGATGTGTATGTCTTTACCTTCGTTTAATCTAGGATTTAACGTATGTTCTACTCGTGTCTTTGCTTTGCTTCCGTTTTTATGTTAAACAAGCTTAAACGATCATTATTTGCTTTGTAATTTCAAAGAAAACTCTCAAGTTTTATTGAAACGAAAACGTAGTAAACCATAAAAGAAAAAGAAAATGGATGTTCTTGAAAGGTTGTAAGATAAATAAAGCTAACTAAACTTCATCGTACTAACAACATCGTTCCTCTTCTCCTTGGTATGAACTTCACCAATGGTTGAATCTGCGAGACATAGAAGAAGATCTAAGCAAAGTGTAACAATCTGAGAGACATGGAAACAAAGTATATCAAACGAGTTACAAAAATACCTCCTCCGCTGAAATGTCCACTTGAACCATCTCTACACTGGCATATCACATATTTGTCTGTCGTGGCCTTCTAGATTACACCGCCCACACTTGCGTCGCTTAGATCCTTGTGATCTTCTCTTATCTTCAACTGATTCGAACCTGCGTTTTCTTCGTCTACCGGCAGCTCCAACATCTGGTGGAACACGCCATGCATCCTCAGTAGCACGTATTTGATTAATGCTTTCCTCATAAAAGGATCTCCATGCCTCAGTTGTGTACATTGTGTCGGTTAGTGAATGTATCTCCCTTCTTACAGATAGTTCAGCTTTGATGGCATGTCTACAAAGAATCTTGGCCAAGTTGTACTTTCCACATCAACAAGTGCTCTCAAGCAAATCGACGAGGCAGATGATCTTATCGCCAGTGACGTGAAATCGGTTGTCATTAATTGCATAAATACTTAATGTTTTACCCTTTTGAATCCTTCTTTCAATCTTTTTCTCCACTCAAATGGTTAAAGGGTGGTTATGGTTTGCGCTCTTTGTTCTACGTTTATGAAACCATCAGGTTAACATCTCTCTGATGCTGTCCAACGGCAAAATTATCGGATACTCTTTAGGTGATCGCAATGCAGCATTAATCGATTCAGCAAGGTTTGTGGTCCTAACATCGTATCGGAAACCTGGAAATTGACAACAGACCCATTTTCTTATGTCAGCCTCAATGAGATATAGTCCAATTGTTGGACTAACATTGCACAGAGCAGTGAACTTCTTCTAAAAATCAGGAACTCTATACATTTTCGAAGCCTCAACAACCATACTAGAAAAACCCTTTCCTTGATGTTGTTGCACCACGTTACTGATCAGATGGCGAATACAAATGCCATGTTTAGCTTGCGGATAAACGTTCTCAAGTGCCTTTACCATTGAGGAATGTTTATCTAACACAATAGCCAATCCATGCTCGTCCGGAACAACAACATTTAGCTGCGTCATGAACCAATCCCATGAACGATCGTTCTCTGAATCAACAACTTCGAATGCAATTGGATACAAGTTAGAGTTACCTTCTAAAGCTGTAGCCACAAGTAGAACTCGTTTGAATTTATTTTTCAAAAATGTACCATCAACAACAACCACTTTCCGAATGCCTATGTAGAAGCCTCTTATAGATTGACCAAATGAGAAAAATAGATACTTAAATCTACCATCGAGATCGGTTTCATAATCGTAATGTGAGCCCGGATTTGCAGCCTTCAGCATATACAAGTATTTCGGTATTTTCCATAGCTTTTCTCTGGTATACCTCTAACCACGCTACTGTATACTCGCGTGCATCCCATGCTAAAGAATAAGTCAGCTCGACTCCATGTTCGATATGCATAAGTTGGATCACATCATTCGCTTTAGGTCCTTCTTTGGTACCCACATATCTATGCATAATCAACCTGCCAATGGTTTTTGTTGAAGGTGTTTTCCCAACATTTGTTTTACTTGTAGGAGCGCATGTATGCTTACCGACATACTTGTTGGTGATGAAATAGTTTGACCCTTCGACACACACCGCACGAAGACGCCAACTACATACATTATCTACGCAGCCTATATTCCACAATTGAGTAGTAGATTTACGAACCTTATAGTCGAAGTTGTACTTCGTGGCACAAATTTCCAATGTTGCCTTCAAAACTTGTTTGTTTTCGAAACGTTGATGCTTCCTTACCACAACCTCCAAACAAATGAGTTCACCCTTTGCCTTACCTTGTATTCCATCATCATCAACGTCACATCAACGGATTGGGTATTGGTTTCCAAACGACCATTAATCTTAACCCGAGACTCTTTTTCCGGATTTTTTCAGCCACATTGGCATCATCTTCTTTACTTTTTTGGGACATATATCACCATGAACCTCTTTTGAAATTTCAGCCTTGTTGTCCGTTTGAGTATCAACAATAGGTGTAAATGTAACACATAATTGTATCGACGGATTCTTCTTCGCATATCCAACAAAATTTCATACTTGACGATCATTTGAGATGAATACTGGTGGAGTCGCTAACGTATTTATCATTTTTTCCGGTAGGAAACTACACTCAATATTAACATCACGTCCCTCAATATCATAGTTCTGTGAAACCATAGTCTTTAGGTCCTCAAGAGTTGTTGTCGATTCTAAAGCAAGTAATCTACTTCGTTTTTCTTCATCAACAACAAAGGTCCATTGATTTTCGGCTGAAAGTATCCATTGACCACAACTTACATAGATATGAGACATTGTAACTAACACAAAGAAGAATCAAAGGAATTTGGTAGTAAGAGGTTTCAAAAACACTAAAAAAAAATAGCATGATCAGAGAAGAATAGGAAGAAGAATATTATATTTAGAAAATATTTTTAAAAATATATTAGTTAAGGAAAATAGATAATCACGATTTATAAGATCCTAGATTTAAGGAAATAAAACTAACTTTGGTAGAACCTACCTTCTACTAACGGTAGAATATAGGTAAGATGTAGATGCATGCGGTAGAATGCATCTGGTACATGGCGTAGAAGATAAGGCGAATGGCAGAAACTAGTTTCTGCATTTGGCAGCAACAAGCCAAATCGTGGAACTTACTTTCTTCATTGCGTAGAAATAGAACAATTGGCAGTACGTAGGTTTCTAGTCATTGCAAATTTGTGTTGTTTGGTAGAATGTGCAATATACCGGCAGATTTGACCTTGGTAGATGGAAAAAAAATTATTTTTCTAACACTTTGTTTTATAAAAAAAATATTTACATGAATCTATATACCTTCCACATAACTTTTTTGTATTTTCCTTATTTTAAAATATTATAAAACCTATTTCTTTTGAATTTTTAATGTTTAGTGAAGGGTAATTTAAGGAATTTTTGGCACAAAAAAATGTTATGTTAGACAAAATATCTTTCAATTTAGGTTGATTTAGCAAAATTTTCATATATTAATATGTCAAAATTTAATGGAATATTATCTAAAAACTTGATTATTTAATACCATATAACGATTTTCAAAATTACTTATCCATTAATTTTGCATTTCATTAACTGTTTTGAGTTACTTAGCAGTAATTCTCTTTTTTTCAGTTCAGATTTTCGACAAGGCATTTTTCTTTTACGCTCAGTGTTGAAGCCTTTGAAGCTGATTGGTTTCACCTAGTAGAACCTGAGAAGATCAATTCATGTGGAAAAAGAGGAATTTTCACCTTCCCAACAAAACTGAATGACAAAGATTCGAGAATTTTGAAAATACAATAAAAATATTATAAAAACGTGAAACACATAATAATTATAAAATACATTCATAATTTTACTAAATTTTTAGTGTATATCTATATTTTCTTTCCGCCTAAGACACTACTAATCACCTAATTTGTTGTAACGTGATAAAACTACGAAATTACTAATGAAAAATGCATTGTATTTAATTATCAAAATACAACATATTAACCAAATATACATGCCCAATAGGTAGAGGTGGACATATGGATGTATGGTCGGTGAAGTACGGATCTATTGGATTTTTGGATTTTGGTATTGAGGCTTAGAAATACCATTCAGATTATTGTAATTTTTAGATCGGGATCGGATCAGATTCATCCAGATTGTTGTGAATCTTGTGTTGAAATCCGTATTCACCCAAGTGGGTTGTTCATGAAAAACCACTTGTTTTGTCCCAAATAAAATGTGTAATGTAACGAGAAGAAAATTGCAAATAAAAATGAGTTAAAAACACTATTTGAATTTATAAGTGAAAGAAGTTCAAATGTAAAAGAAAAGAAAAAAAAATATAAGTCTAAATAACTATAAAAGAAGAACTAGATTTGAAATATCTTAAAACATATGCATTATTCCTAAATCGCAAATCTCGATCCCACATATTTGTTTTGGTAATAAAGGAAAGTATGATATAAAGTTTATATCTAGTATCTTGTATTTCTCTGTATATATTAATTTAATTGGATTTCACTTTGGTTTTCAGATAAAACCGAATTTGTACCAAACTCCAAAGTAAATCAATTTGGAAACCAATCGGTTTTTTGGCAATAACCTATACCGACCAAAACTACTTCGGATTGGTTCCACCCCTATGATTATATAAAAATAATGAACCGATTTTCTATTTACATTATTTTATATTCGTTGGGTTGTATTACGATTCAAATTGCAATAAAGACATTACATGCATATAATCAATCTAAATTTGATTTGGTAAAGTTTAATAATTATGCTATATATAATGTATGAAAACTCTTTGATTTATAATAATAGACCATTACATTTGATTAAATTATTCATTATTGGTGCACAGTTGTGTTTAAAAGTGACAACAACATCTATTATCAGTAGTACAAAACCCATGGCTTAGCCAATTTATCCAACAGTATTCATCACATTCAGCACTCCCTCCTTTTTCACATGTGGTTGGAGGAAAGCATTGCGCATCACCTATTTATTAATTAATTTTATTAAATCATTGTGACATTCAATAAAAAAAAATACTAATAAACCAAACAAAAAAAACCTGGTACAAGAATGAAAGATAAAACAATAACAAAATATACCAGTATGTGGATTAGGAACAATTTCCATGTGACTATGAACATAAGATATGATAAAAAGGAAAGCGGAAACACAAACAATGAAATATTTAATGGTGGTAGCCATTGCCATGATATTTTCTTAGTTTTTAAGGGTTTCACTTTACTAGGACTCATAATATATAGTAGTAGGCTACACAAACATAAATTAAAAATGCTTTCTCAGTCAAAGAAGAAAATATAAAATCTTTTAATTTATTTCCATATATATTTACAGTCAAAAATAAAGTATGAAAAATCATTTTCTATCCTAATTACGTTTGAACAACGGTAAGTTGATATACATATTGTTAAAACAGTTCTAAATCTGATATTAACCCTATTACCAAAAACCTAATAAATACTATATACTAATTATATAAATAATATATGGTAAGCAATATAAATATACTAGATTAGTATGTGTATCAATGTATATGTGGAATTCTTAATTACAAAATTCTGTAATTAATATATAAAAAAATTAATAAAATTTACGTGAAATTTGATAAAGAAAAATCTTCGAAAAAGATAGACCATATTTCTAATTCAAACTATGATACTAGGAAAGAACTAACTAATAAACATGTTTTTAGCGTCTATCCAAAAATACGAGTTTATATATTTCACTTTTCCTGGTAGAAAATAGTAAAATCAGAATCAAATTCAGGTGGCAAGAGCATTTTCAACCATACACCAAATCCTACACGAAATGTTTTTTTGGTGTGAGATTATTTCCATTCCAACACCATTTCTAACACCAACATGGTGTAACACCATTTTTACACCATATTTGATAATTGATAATCAATTTAAAATACATAAAATATCAGAATTAAAGATAAATAACATCGACTTGTGGAATTTTTTTACAAAATAAAATAGTGAGGAGGAATTTGCAAAAATTAAAAATATAGTGTATTATTAACAATTATTAAAGAACTTAAAAAAGAGAATATACATAAAAAAAAATATTTTTTGGGTAGAAAATAGTTTAATACATCGGAGTAAAACTCAACACCATTTTGGTGTTACACTATTTTCTACACCAAATAGTGTAATAAGTACATTGGAGATGCTCTAATGGGTGATATTAGATTTTAGAAAACATAAATATAAATTGATCAACCAATACATCTTTGCATGAACCGGAGATGGAACAGCTTAATAGAGCAATTGAACAGAAAATGGAGCAAGCATGTGATCTTCAGGCTAGTCAATGTCGGACGAATTTTGTTAGAGATGGAGAGATATGCCCAACGTTAAAAGCCTAAGAAGATGATCAATTAGCGTGGGAAACGATGAAAATTTTGCATCTCGAGCAAAACTGAATTCTATAATTTCTTGTATATTATAAACGAGTAAAATTCTTATAAAAAAATCAAATCCCAAACCCAAATGCCGTGCCTAGTTTTCACGGGTCCTAAAGCGAGATTTGATAATGTGATTTAATTTAAAATAAATATATAATAAAAATATAGTTTTTATAAATTATTAATCAGTATAGTAGATAAAAGTGTGTTCCATTTTGTAATGTACTATGCAATTTATTGAATAAAAATAAAAAATATTATTTATAAGATGTGTGCATATTTTTTTTTTTATAATTAAAATATATTAACTGTAAAACAAAATGATAAACTTATATAATAATGCTGAAATAAAACAAATGAGTTTAGAAACATTATATTATAAAAGCATGTGAATAAAAAGAAAATCAGTAAATAGCCTTAAACGATTCCAAAACAAACAAAGAGAATTAGATGTGGATTAAATATGATTTAAACTTTGAAAACTCGTAACAAGTAATAGATAAAACAAATAAGCCCATTAACTACTATTACCATGAAAAATATTAGTCCAATAAAAAATAGGGAAAATTAGCTGAATAATACAATTTTTGGCAAATATTAGCTTCATAACGACACGTGATATGTATTTAGGTATCTAGCTGTGAGAAGGTTTTTTATGACGATTATACCCCTAAGCAAATTCAGATTCGCATACAGTAAAAAAGATTTCCAACTAAAAATATGTTTTGAATATTAATTGTGTTAGTGAAAAATCTTTTTGATTTTGTCGACAGATCTATTTAAATAGATGATGCAGATCTTAAGATCTGTGATTATTTATAATTACGATGATGCGGATCTTGCAAATCGTTATAAGAACTAATTATGACTGATTTGAAAGAATCATTAAAGGATTATTGATTGATTGTGTAAATCATATTGATTTTGAGTGAATCATTGAAAGATTGTTGATTGATTGTGTATCAATTCGTCGGATGGCTATAAAAATGACGGTGATGATTTACTTTCTGCCTCACAAATCGTTTTTGAGAAAAGCTCATAAGAAATTTCGAGAGTATTGCAATGGTGAAGCAGGTGGCGAAGGAGATGGCAGCGGATCGAAGAAGGTGGGAGAAGTATTTGTAGTGGGCTATACTTGTGTTGTCTTTTACGTTTGAATAGTTAACTATTAATGTAACTGATAGTAGTTAGCTTCATGCATATAGGTTATTATAGTTGACTATAATCGTGCTATGTATAGCCGTGTTGACTTTACTTTAGTTGTCTTCTATGATACACCATAATCATGTTGTGTATATTCGTGTTGTCTTCTGTGTTACTTGTATAGTTGGATATAGTCGTGTTGACTTTACTTGTGTTGACTATGATTATAGTTGCTAATAGGACTCAGGTTGTCGCCATGCTTGGTGAGTGGATTGTTTTGGCGAACAGTGCTTGGCAGTTCAATCCAACGCCTACTGAGATGTGTTTTTTGACGAACATAGTAGGGTATTAGTGAAGTTGCGACTAGTAATCGAAATAGTAATATAGTTTATTATAGTTTTGTTATATAGTTCGATGTAGTGAAGTACTATAGTAAATATAGTTGACTATATTGTCGGATATTATTCACTAATCAAAATTGTCATTGTAGTTATTAGATATAGTGCACTACATGCACTTTAAAAATAGTTAACTACCAAAGTCCATCAGGTTTCTCTATATTTCCGAACATTGTAAAGAGGTAGGTAAACGAGACGAGAAATGCAGGTAATACGAAAACGTTTTAGGTAACCATAAGCGTAAGTGTTGAGAACCAAAAACCAACAAAGCAAATTTGATAGTAATACGGAAACGTTTTTAAAAATAGCCGTACAATGGCAGCCTAAACTCAACGTGATGGGATTGTTGAATTGTGTTTCTCATAGAGCTTGATGCCCTAGTTCTACCCTGCAGCTTTAATATTTCCCGTCGAGCTTGAAAGTGAACAGATGTGTCGTAGTTGCGTGCAACTCAATTATCAACATAGTAGTGATCCCATGTGCACCTACATATGTATGAAAAAATTAAGTCTACTATATCGAGAAAAATTGTAAATGTATTTGTAAAGAGTACTGCAGAGAAATAGTTAACAATACAAACCTTATATGTAACTATAATTGTGTTACGGTTAAGATGTGAAAGTAAATTTTACCTATGCCTTTGATTTTCTAATTTCCTGCGTAGGTGATAACATTGAACAGGGTAGGTAAGTCTGTCTCCATTTATGTGTTAGTTGCACATTTCGTTATGATAACCGGCAACGACTCTTGATGCTGTTAGCCACTTTTGTTCGGAGGTCCTGCTAAACATCGAAAAGTTGGTTAGAATGTTAGTACAATATATACAAAGCTATAGTCAACTATAATATCATATATATTTGACTATATATGTTCACTATACGTATACGTAATAGTTCGATGTAGTCAAGTACATTAAAGCACAAGGAGTCCACTATAATATGCAATTATTAAAGAGATTGTATTGTTGGTAATGGATTCGTAAGAGAAAGCGAAGAACCATAAAGAAAAAGTTGAACACATCACCAAGTTGTATATGTGTGTACCTTCTCTGTGTGTTGATTTGCCAAATCTTTATTCGTTACAACAGTGTTATTGGCCACCGTTTGTTGTGACGTAATCAAAGATATCTACTCCGCGAGACCATTGATTTGGGCAGACATGACATTTAAATAATTCCCAATAGCCACATCTTGTCTTTTCATTAAATCAATGAATTTTGTGACGCCCGTGAACCATTTTTTAGGAAAATGGAAGGGCTGTCGATCTACACACGTGGTGTCTGTCGATCGACAGGGCTCTTAATGGCTGTCGATCGACACACCTAGTGTTTGTCGATCGACAGGTACTTAAATTGGTCGGTTTTCTGGTTCAATTTAAGTCGTTCAGTTGGACCGGGCCGGTTTGGGAAACCCTAGGGCTTCGTATATAAGTCTTTTTGGCCGCATTCAGAGCGAAACCAAGTCTCAAATCAGCAGAGAAAGAGTTGAGAGGAGTTCTCTTGTTTCTGTTAGGGTTTTTGAGTTAGGGTTTTCGTTCTTGATCAATTTGAAGTGGAATTTCGTGGTGGTTGTAGCTGTGTTCGTTTCTAGCCTCAATATCCAGCGAATTCTATCGAAAATCTAAGGTGAGTGCGTGACCATGGCTTCTGGGCCGGTGGATTCGTTAGGGTTGAGTGGTGATAGGCTTGGAATCTTGTGATTTGATCTTGTAATGTTTGCTTGAGACTGTGAGTTGTGTTTGTTGTGTTTGGATTGTGGTTTTCGTGCAGGTTTCGTGTTAACGCAGATGAGGAATTGATCCGAGAGGATAATGGTCGATTTCCAGGGATTCTGCGAAGGCCTGTCGATCGACAACCACTGGATATGTCGATCGTCGATCGACACCTAGAGGATGTGTCGATCAACAGGTATGTTGAGTTACTGTCGATCGACACCTAGAGGATGTGTCGATCGACAGGTATGTTGAGTTACTGTCGATCGACACCTAGAGGATGTGTCGATCGACAGGGTGTTGAGGTGCTGTCGATCGACAGGGTGTTGTGTGCTGATTGATGTATTTTTGCCTAAGCGGATCCATCGCGTCTGAGTGCGCAGTCGTAAATGGGATGACCGTCTTACTGGGTATTTGTGATAATACTCACGCATCTCTTTTTTCCATGTGATATAGGTAAAAACAAATTGTGATCGTGGGATCATGGCAACGAAGAGGGAGATGATCTAGGGTCTCGAGTTTGGTGTTGTCTATTGTTTCCATTTTTGTTTTAGAACCTTGTTAGGTTGCTGGAAATGATTGATTTGGTTTGTTGTTGGAATTGATTGGTTTAGATTTTTATTGGAATTTCTTATTTCTGGTTATCCGCTGTTGTTTGATTGCATGTGTTGCTTGGTTGTTGAGGATAGCATTTATGGGAATGCTAGTCCGAGACCAAGAGTTTCTTGTATAAAAAAAAAAAACGGGTCAGGTCGTTTCAAATTTGGTCTCAAAGTTTGCATCAACTTCCGATTAGAAGAAGAAGTTGATAGAAAATGAATTGTTCGGAGGGAATCAAAATAGAAAAGAGATCGAAATAGATCGACTCACTATGAGCTTTGTCAAAGATGAAAAATAAAATTAAGAAGAGATCGAATTAGATGGAATCACCATCTGATTTGTATGAAAAACAAAATAGAGAAGAGAGTATTCGAGATTTGATATCGGAGAGAAGAAAATGAATATCGGCGGCGAGAGGTGAGGTAAAATGTTTTAGGGTTGAGTAAATTTCTATTTTTTATTTCTTTTTAGAAAGCAAATGTAAATAACAAAAGGGTATAGTAGTTGTTTTGTGTAGTCAGTATGTTAGACACTTAATTATGTTTTTGATGCTGTTAGATTGTTAATATTTGGTCAAAAACCTATTATTGATGTCAATTTCCCTAAAAAATAATTATAATTTTGTTACCAATTAAAATCTAAAAACGGGACCCCTAAAAATGGTTAAGTGAGATGGGGCCCTAGGCGGTTGCCTCATTTTTTGCTACATAAGCACGGAGCCCTGCCAAAACTAATATTTTATTTTCATTATATAACATTTTTTATCCTTGCCCAGGTCGTAAGTAGGCATGGGCATTCTGGTACCCAATCGGGATTCGGGTCGGGAACTTCAGGTATTGGGTTTTCGGATTTTTGAATATAAAACCCATACGGGTTATATAGAAATATGGGTTGGGTACGCGTTGGGTATTTTTGGGTTCGGGCGGGTTTCGGGTTTTTATCAAAAACCGAAATAAACACGATCAAACCTGTAAATGTAAAAGCAATGTGGCAATTTACTCTAAATTACAAATGGACAAACAAGATAATGTGTAAAACAACTTTTAAATCAAACCAAGACTTCAAATCCATACGTAATGCCTAATAACCACTGAAACAAAAGCAACGTAATGTTTCAAACCAAATCAAAACTTCAAATACATAATGAAACAAAAATGCAAACTAAAAGTTTAAAAGATACCTTCCTCTTGTGATTCTCCATCTTCCATTTGTCCATTATTGATTCCTCCTATGATAAGTACAAATTAAATAACAAATAGAAATTAGAGAATTATTATACAAGTTCATGCGAGAAACGATAGTTATATTAGCAAGTTGTAATAATCAACCAATTTAGATAACATGCCTTGTTTTTTCTTTAAAGTAATTATCTTTTTATTAAAATTACTAAACAAATATTTGTGAGAAGTTTATGGTTTATCATCACCATCACTATCCTATCGAGGATAAAATAAATGATTATGTAAGTAAAAAAATTGTTGTTCCAAACATCAAACTAGAACTTCTGTAATGTCTCTCGTTATAAAATAATTCACCAGAACTGGAAAAATTGACCAAATCGATTTATATAGAATCTAGAGTTTATATATAACCAAATCAAGTAAATCGAACAATCACCAAAGACAAATCGATCTTATACAAATCAAATTCAGAAACTACATTGAATCAAAAATAACAATGTATCAGTCACATACCTTCGGATGGTTTATAGATTCATCAGATTGAGGAGACGAATTCCTTAGAAAATTTGGATTTTCCGGCTTGAAAATTGAAAAAGAATTATGTGGATTTATAGCGTATATTGGTAAATGGGAATTTAGGTTTTTCAAACTGGAAACTGAACAGGCTAATACCGGTAAGTGTATATTTGTATACATATGTGTTCTTTGGATAGTTTGGGTAACCGTTTTATTGTCGGGTAACCCTAACCCTAACCCAAACCCCAACCGGAAATTTTAAATTATAAAACCCATTCGGGTTATTAGAACTACTCGTACCCGTTCCAAACCCAGTTTTTTCGGGTTGGGTTCGGGTTCGGTTTTCAGGTTCGGAATATATGCACAGGCCTAGTCGTAAGTAAATATCAAAACATGATAAATGAGAAATTTGATCTCATGTAATAGACGCAAACATTAATATACATTTATTAAGCGTAATCACATATTTCATAAGAAAACAAACAACATGAATGCTAATACAATTCGAACACATTCCCGTAAAAGATCAAAGCTTTGGAAAAGATGGTAAAAACTTTTTTCCACACTAAGAGACATGATGCGTAAAATACGAACCAAACAAAATATAATCATAATAGATAGATTTCAAATAAAAAGAAACATATAAGATGTCTTGCAAAAAAACTCACGAAAAAGAAAACCAAATTCAAAACTAAATACGTAAACAAAACCAATAAGTAATTAAGATGGTTCAACCTTTATCTCCTTATCAGTCAAAAAGAAACGTTTGACAACATCTACATCATCATTATGACGAATATGTTTAGCAACATTACGTCCAGTAGATCCTTATCCTCATCAACATCAACAAGGACAGATTCTTGAACCCAGAAAATATGTTTTTGTTCAAAAGTTGACGAAATAACGTAAATTTAATAACACGAAAAGCTCACAGATCACATTCTGAAATAACATAAAATCAGATTATATAATTTACTCATAAATATATAACTATAAGAATATGAAGACAATTTACATGAGTACTATCGATAGATGCAAAGCATTCAATCATATAATTTAGACAAGAACTTCTCCACTTTATAAGGTGCATAATGAGACTTGAGATTATCACCAACAATGTTAATCTTAAAAGAGTATCCGCTGAGCTACTAAATCATGTATAGCCAGTGACAAAACAACTTTAGGTTCCTACAAAACAAAGATTATAACAAAACCAGTTAGTGCATCATATAACCAACAGGGATATATATAAACATGTAATAACTAATAAATATACCACCTCAACAATCCCATCGGCTATTTCAGCAGCACTAGCAGATCATCGTCGTCACCGTACATTCTGAGTATTAAGAAGTTAAAAAAAAACTTTAGAGTTAGTGACATAGCCTATATTTTACCTATTTTACCACCGATATTTATACTTATTTTGTGGTCTTTACTTCGTTTATCGACCTAAAGAGGTAGTTTTTTCGTATACATATGTTTTAAGGGCTTAACAGGTTAAATCATCAAAAGGATGTTAAAAGGAGAAAAAGTAGTATTCTCTATGTCATAACCATCTAAATAGCCAAATGAGTCATCCCAAGTCATCATATCTTGAAGATAATGTACATTCTCAAGTTGGATAGATTACATACGTCATAAGTTTAGCAATAAACGAAGGATTAAATGAACTTATACTTGGAGGAAACTTGGAGTGGAGAAAGGCCTTTGAGTTAGCTTTCCAATGGAGTTAGAATCGGAGCATTTGAAGCTTTACTTAAGGAGATACGACCAGAAGAGTGAAGACATGTCAAACTTCCTAGAAGATGAAGACGTTTGGTACCAACCACCCTGAAGCTCAATATGACGTGACACTTTGGTCCCCACACCGGTTCGGAAACCCGACCGGTATGTATGACCAATATAGAGTAGTTTTGGCAAGTTTCCTTTTTCTTAGGAATAAACCCTAACCGACTTAGGGTCTTCCCTACCCCTATATATACTTGCTTTTAGCCTGTCTAGGAGAATAAGCAGCAAGAAATCAATACCTAAAACATGTACTTCTTTTCTCTCTTTGTTCTTCATAATAAATCTACTTTTTAATAGTTTTGTAAGACTAGATTTATAAGCTTCTCTTTTGGTTAAGAGAAGAAGATCTCTTTGCACTTTTTTATCATGTTTTATGCTCTACTCCTGCTGTTAATGTGATTGAACTAACACGTTGGAGTAGTAGCTTGACTAGATTCGTTTGCCTTCAAAGTTCTATGTTTTAACGTTTACGATTGCATCTTAGGGTTTGTCCTAGTTGGTTCTTCATCTTTATTTATGCTTAATGCTTGATGTAGAGTAGCTAACTAGTGATCAATCCTAGGTTGATATACTCTCCAAAAGCTTGCTAAATCTCCTGACCTAATATTTGATGAGCTAAGCGTCTTAATAACCGATAGATTAGTTAAGAATTTTTGTGAACAATTGAACCTTAAACTAGTTAATGCATGTTTTCACCTTGTATTAGCATGCAGTAATTGAATCTATTAAGGTGTAAAACATAAGGATTGGATCCACGATAGTGGAAACATTCTACCTTCGTGGTTTGTGCTCCAGAATAACTTGCATCTAAACCCTAATTCGTCGTCTTACTCGTTGCATAGTTTCCCATGATTGCAACTAGTTGAACATTGATTATATATCCTTCCACTTTTATTTACGTTTTCATAAACCGTAAAACCCAATTTTATAGTTTGACTTAGCTTAATCTGCATTATATAGTTCTTTGTACATCATCGATTCATATGGGTTCGACCCCTAAGTATTACTGCGTTAGTTTTTATTTGTATATATCTAGGCGTATAAATTTAAGGCTGAACAATATGACACCATCACTTCGATACAAATCCATTGAAAACAAAAACGCAAGACATAAACACAAGAAATATACTTGACAGAAAAAGGGTACAAAATATCTACAACAAAGACATGTGTTAACACAACAACAAAAATCGCTAAATCATATACTGCGACCGATTAGAGTTGTAGCAATAACATTTATAGGAAAGCGATTAAGGTTGTAGCAACTTTTGTTTCTTATCAGAATACATCAATTGTAATTCATATGACCTTTAAGGATTAAAATATTTAGATTTATGTGTATATAAACGAGATAATAAATCAACTGAAAACAATAGATAAAAATATTTTTAAATTACCCACAACAAGACGTTAATGAGAAATATGACAGAAACAGATTATACAAAATTAAGTATTTTAATGAACAAATCACATAATCTGCATAACTTAATCGGAACTATAATATATTTAATTTTTATAAAAAAAAAGAATATAAAAGACGGACTTGAAGGTAGTTATGAAAGAAAAAGTAATGAACAAAAAACCCTAACAAATCAATAACTAATAAAATTTTATGGTACATCATAGATGATCCATAACACAACTCGCAATAGCAATTATCCTATTATTACACTATCATCACCAGCTAAAGGCGATAAAATGCATATTATGGGCTTGTTCGTTTGGCAGTCGCCGGCGACTGCGACCAGCGACTGCGATCAAATGTTGTTTATTTGGCAGTCGCAGCAATTGGCGACCAATCGCGGCGACTGATCGCAGCAACCAGCGACTAAAATTTTTGGTCGCTAGATTTTCCAGCGATTGATCGCCGAATCTAGCGACTGATCGCTGAAACAAGTCGTGCGACACCCAAACGAACAACATTTGATTGTTACGACCAAAAATAAAATTAATTAATTAATTAAATTAAAAAATATAAACTAAAATAAATATATTTATTTGAAATTTGAAATTAAAAAAAGTTTCAAAATATATATTACAGAAAATTAAAATTTTTGAAAAAGTCTTAAGTTTTGCTATACAAAAACTGTAAAAAATGTGTTTTATCGATAAAATTTTAAAATAGTGTTTAGCGCCATACTATTAAAAATTAAATTTTCCGCCAAAAATCACAAAATCACATTTTTCCGCCAAAAACTGTAAAATGCATTTTCGGTAAAACCTCGTAAAAAGATAGTACAAACCGTAAAAACATGATTTTCACCCAAATACACAAAACACATGATTTTACTCCAAATATCAAAACCATATTTTTGGTTAAAACCAGAAACCTTTGTAAAATCTTATATTTTTCTAGTTCTATTTTTTTTATGCCAGAAAATTACAAATATTGATGGTATGATTTAGCTATCATTGAAAATTTAATTTACAGAATACATATTTAAAAATTTAATATTTTGAATTTAAAAACAAATTGCATCGACTACAAAACGAACAATATAGCGATCAGTCGCAGCGACCAATCGCAACGACTGCAAAACGAACAACATAGCGATCAAGTAATCGCTATCGCTGGTTGCAGTCGCCAGCGATTGGCAAAAGAACAAGGCCATAATAGAACTAATACATAGGTAAAACATAGGGAAGAAACCAGTATATATAGGAGAATTGAACCATAAACTTTTCTTTAAATAATTAAAAAAACTCAAATTAATTGGAAACTATGAAATAAAAAAGCATCTACAAATTAATTAGAAGATTTTATCTTCTCTTTGTATGAAAATCTCCATGAATCAACTTCATGATCAAATTTAACGACAGGGATAAGTGACTCGCATTGTTTTGCTTTCCTAGTATATTTGTGCTATGGCTTCATTTCGAAGGACTGGATAGTCCGAATCTCGCATGTGTATAGGAAGGCTAACCGTCTCGCAGACGGGTTAAAAAAACTATGCTTTTTCTTTACGATTAGGGTTGCATACTTGTGTTTCCGCTCCGGATGATGTTAGTTCGATTGCTTCAGATGATGTCAATGGGGTTTCATACCCACGGAACGTTCAATTGTAATTTTTGTTCAGTTTTAAATAAAATGTAGGAGACAATTGTCTCCTTTTCTTGATTAAAAAAAAAACTGTGTAGTTAATTTTTTTTTTAAACTCCCCAAATGTCGGTGAAGTAAAGTTGCAATCAATGACATATTCGAGATTTTGATCGATTGTGTTTAAATAGGTAGTTTTTGAATCATATATATGAATCTACAAGCTAAGTCTTTCCAGGGTTTGACATCTGGCATTGTCTTTATTTAAAGAACCAATGAAAAGTTCTGATTAGACACGTAGGTAGACTCCAGGTTTTTTTATTAACAACTTCGCATGTCTTCTTGCTCTTCCTCTTCCGTTTATTTCGTTGGGTTTTAATTTCTGCAAAAGCTCTTGCTCTTCTAGCTTCCCAGTTTAACGTTCCTACATTAATTATCCTTTCATCCTTCTAAATTAGTTTGGATGTTCATCCAATTGATTTATATATCGCAAGGAAAACTCATGAGTTCAAAAAAACATAAATTTCCTTCCCAAACTTCTTTCACTAAACCAGATTATAACCCATTCGTATCTCACGGCGGCTGTAGTCACCACCAAAAGATGTTTGCTCGAGGTTTGTATATATTCTTCATACTTTCTCTGCTCCCGGAAAATGTTTGTATAAGTTTCAAGTTATCTAGCTCTGTATTGCTCTCATTAGTGTTTTTTGGAACCGGGTTTGATCTCTTTCTTATGGGAATTTCAGTTGACATGGATGTGATTTACAAGTGAGCATTTCTTTGATTTGTAAATCTGTACTCTATTCATTCTCTCTTATGCTTTTACTACTGAAAACATTTCCTTCGATTATCTCAAGTTCCATCAATGGGTCTGTTTTATCCTATCCTTATTGTTCCTCAACCGTTTCCCCAACCACATCGTACATAGTTATAGTCAATTCTTTGTATATCCTCTTCTTCGCTATACTTTTTCATTGCAGAGATACTTATTTGCATATTTTTCAATTTCTAAGACCACGAGAATATGTTGGAGGAGCATGAAACATGTACTTGGAAGGTTGTAAGATGGGATAGTTTTGCATTTTTCTCTTTGAAACCGAATAAAGAAGAGCATATTGGTTTCACTGCATCCATTACAGGCAACATTCTCTTTCCTCGTTTATGTTGTTATGCATTCTCTTTGCTTACTATTACAAGGTTAGGTGAAACCTAATAACAACCTTCTTATTCAGTTTTGGATTGCATGACGCATATACCTTCAGCAAAAGGTATTCTCCAACATACAATTGCTAAGCTCCTAAAAACATTTTTTTCTTTCAAACAACCATTTTTTTCCTCGTGAAACTCTTCCATGCTAGAAATGTATTATTCTGGAAGTCAATTTGCTTTTTCTCATGTTGGTTTTAATAAAGGTCTTATCTTGGCTTTGGAGGAAAGGTTTGTTTGTTTCTGAACAACCACAATTAACAATGTCCTTATAAGTTAAATATGTAGGGATGCAACGTTCCTATGTAAGATCTATTATTCTACAGGCTTTGAAAGTATGTAAGCATCATTGACACTGATGCGCTATTTTAATCTAGCTCAACCTTTGCTAAAGACCAAAGATCCAACTAGGCGCTCAAAGCTTTAATATTTATAAAACCTTAAACAAAACCACAAGTGCATGGTTACACCAAGGTAGTATTTAAGAGTCGATCCCAAGAGGAATAAAGCTTGCAAGACATTGAAGATGCGAGAAACAAACTAATATGTAGCATGCATTTTTATGGGTTTTCATTTAGATAAACATGATAAGAAATGCAAAGAACTAAGATGCAAAAAAATGTAAATGAAGGAGAAGATATTAGACCATAAACTAATTTTATCATAAGAGCAAGCTAACAATCAAACAATGATATCAAAGATTGAATTAAATACCGTCCTAGAACATGAAACTCGATATTTCGACTACTACTTACGTGGCTCTAATCACTTCACGTAATCACCTAATCATCACAACTTCCGTTGGTAACTAGATAAACCAAATGAGCTTTAAGAACAAGTTTAATAAGTTCACTAAATACCATAATCGCCAATTGTTAGATGGCTAGGATAAGTCAAACTCACAAAGGTTTGGTTCAAACAATCTCACAAACACATTCCAGGTGGAAATCATTTATGATATAGATTTTGAGTGATCAATTCAAAATTAGCAAAAAGAACAACCTAAGTGAAGGATCCAAGAAGGTTTAATCATAACAATCATCATCTAACTATCAAAGCATCCTAATCAATTATAACTCAAAGTCCAACAAAAGAGAAACACATGAATTAATGATCAAAGTTATTGAGTAAGGATGATTAACAAGTAACTAGAGATATTAATCAAGTTCAATTCCAAAGCATGAATCCGTTTAATCTAGACTAACCCACTTCCATGGTGCTAATTCATTTATTAATCAACATTTAACACAAACTTCCATTTTGCTAATCACTAATCAAGAATCATTCATGCAAATGTTCATATTAACTTACAAATCCCCTTAAACATAAACTTCCATTAGCTAAGATGAGAAATGCATTATTAAAGTTCTCCTAAACATTTTCACAAACACCTTTCGGGCGTGAAAAGACCATGATCTAGATTTTGGTAAGCTACTCCTAAATCTAGCATTAAACACACTTTAATCAATAGAAATCACAAGATGATAAACCCAACATCATTAATCAATCATCAATGTTCCTTTATCATAGTCCATAAGAAGAATAGAGCTACTAACTCAAATGAATGTTAAACATAAAAACTATAACAAGTAAAGAGATAAGCATGATTATAGATATGAAATGATTAAGAAACTTCAATAAAACATATAAAGATTTAAGCTTTAAAGATTCAGCTTTAAACAAGAGAGAAAAGTAAATAAAGATACGAGAAAGAACAAATTCTAAATAAAACTAAATGCATAAAGATAAAGATAAAGGTTGAAAAATTCCTCTGTAAGATGGAATGAACATGAAATCATATCCAAATAATCAAGAAAAGAGTTTTGATCTAAGCCATCTCTGCAGAAAATGAAACTTAAGAGAAAAATTTGTTTTTACAAGTATTTATACTAGATGAAGCAAGAGAACTCGGGTCAACCCTAATTATTTGGTCAACACTTTTTCTTCATTTCCGTCAAATTTGATATGCTCCCAGTAAATCACTCATAACTCCTTCAATATAGCTCCGATTAAGTTGAAACCACCGCCATTGGAAAGCTAACTCAATTTCCTATCTAACTTTAGAATATTTCATATCAATTGGAGCATATTAAGGCTTCCATATGAAATGATTTTAAGAGACTTCGGGATGAAACTTCTTCGAGCTGCGGTTAGCTTTTAGCCCGACCGGCTGCCCGAGTTGGTGGTCGGGCCTGACACCACAAGAAGCTCATTTTTCTTGTTCTTCATCTACTTGGACTCGATAAATATAAAAGGAACGAATTATGCATTACAAAATGTAAAGACCTAAGCTAAATGTCTCAAAATATTACTAAAATGCATGCTAAGAAAGGGCAAATTATGCACTTATCAACTCCCCTGAACATGCCTTTTGCTCGCCCTCGAGCAAACAAAGAGAGCAAACCGATGGTGAGGTTTGAAAACAAGAAAATAAAAAAAAGAGATTCAAACAAAGCATTCAACACCATCACCTAAGATAATACAAAGCTATCGTTAAGCTCTTTAAGCTCAATCAATCTTCTCGCAATCTATCGATACTCCAATCTTTTGCTTCTAGACAAGGTGATTAAGCATTCACATACCATTCTATCCACCAATTCTTTAACATTCATTAAGGGTTTCATGCATGATCTTGCTTATCAACAATCAAACAATGTTCAAGGCTTGGTAAAAGAAGGTTAAAATGCGAAAGATAAAGCAGTTATAAAACATTTTTAGGTGACTCACACTCAAGAAAGGTTAATGCAAAACATCATGTAAAAGCAAGGAAGAAATGGAAAAATTGATGCATACAAATAAGTGCTTCTATTCTACCCAACCCATAATTATTTTGAACTCCTAAATTCTACCTATGAGCTTGCAAACTCTTCTTCCTTTAGATGATCTAAGCCATTTGAATCTTCCTTTAAACTTTTTAGATTACTCTAGGGGGTTTCTTTACTTGCTAGACTCTTTCATTTACTCAAATCCTTTACACTATGGTCTCCTTTTATACTTTTCTACTAGCCCTTTTGGGTTATAGCTTATAGAGGGGACTTCTTGTCATGATCAAACACTAGAGTCCTTCTTTATACTTTTTTCAAAATATTCCATTTTCCTAGAGTAGCTCAACTTCTTTACTTTCTTTGGCTTTCTTATCATTTAGAATCAAACACTCTTTCTTTTGCTCAGCAAATCACTCACCAAACCCAACCCATAAGAACAACAAATCCTAAGCTAATACTAGTCTTAAAACGAGAATAGCTCTAAATGAAAGCACTTTTTTGTCTTTCCCATCTTTCAAGATTTTACTTGCGTATGCATTTTCAAAAGTGAGGCCTCACACAAAAAAATACATGAAGGTTTCAAAGCAGAGGTTATGCAAGGTAAGGAAAACCATTAAATGGTGACTATATGGATGAAAACATTAACCATATAGACAAGAAGACTTCAATCAGACTTTCTCTTTTCATATTTGTTTTAAATTTTTGAAAAAAAGTTAGAAAATGATAGAGTAAAGTGAAATATCAAAAAAAATAAAGAAAGAGAAAAGGTGAAACAGAAAAGAGATAGCAAGTGAGGACCAGAACACAAAGTATGTGGTCCCAAAGTGAGAGGTAATTTAATTAAAAAATTGGAAAAACACATGAGAAAGTGAAAAGTGTATAAAAGATATAATTTTCTTAAAAGTGTCCATTGTAGTAAACAACACTTCCTTTATAAAGGGCTATAAAGCCCAATTGTTTCTAAAAAGTATGCCGGTATGGTTGTCTGGTTTTTATAACAGATTCCCTACTAAACGACTTTTTTGAGGAATTGAAACTTATCGCAAAAATTGTTATTATTCTCGACGAAAGAAAAGACATAGAAAATTCCACTCGAATTTGACGGATTAGTGATTCTTCTAGAAGACAAATTAGCTAGGAAACATTTCTACGCAAAGAATTTGTCGCAACATCGAAGCAATTTAGCTTGGAAATTGCAATGACTTAAGGTGGTAAAATTGCAAGGAAAACATGCAAAATCAAAATTCTATTTATATGGGTTCTAAACATTAATATGACATTTCAATTATTGTTTTGTTTGTTTTATATTTTCAAACGAATTAACATATATAAAAAGTCTCCTTACGATTTATAGAAATTGAAATATCATACTGATCTCTTTGAACCAAACGTTTTTGTTTTTTCGTTGTTACATTATGTTCTTATCTGATACCATTTTTTCAGTAACAACAACATTGCGTTGGAGTACCACAACGACCTTTATGGTTTTCTTTGCTACAAAAAACTATACAGACGAGCTCTATGCATGGAGACTGATCTTCGATTGTGAAGCAGCCGCTCTCATTGTTAAACGGACTTTGGTTAAGTATATAACCTGTTTAACAATGATTATTAAACCAAACGTGCATTATTAAAAAAAAGTAATATATATATTCACAAGAAAATAAAATAATTAAAAAGTATATAGTATTTAACTCGTACCAGACGCACTAGCAAGAACACTATCAGAGCAAAGAACATGTGATACGGAAAAGAGAATTATAAGAACAAAAGAAATTAACATTTTCTTAGTGATAGCCATTTGTTATTTTCTTAAATCAATTCTTAAAAAATTTAGTTCAGATGATCCTTTATATAATAACATAAACATATGTAAAAGGTAATGAAGCTTGGTCAATTGATTTCCTTTAATTATTTCTTTCTCAATTGATTTCCTTTGATTATTTCTTTCTCAATTGATTATTTAAATTGACTAAAGGTAATAAAACATATGTAAAAACATTTCTCAATTGATTTCTTAAGATACATGTATTTGTTTTAGTCAAATATTAAAGCCATCTTTTCTTATCTTTTAATTTTTAGATAGTAGGTTCTTTATTTTTTTAACTTAAGTTCTTGAATTGTTAACTTAATTTGATCATATATGTAAAAAAATCTTGGTCAAAGATCAAAAAAAATTTCTAAATTAATTTTGTAAGAGTATGTATTTTTTTTAGTCAAATATCAAAAACATCTTTCCTTTTTTTTACCATCTTACTTTATTATTATGAAAATTATTATAAAGACATATTTACCATGGATAATTTATTCCGATCTAGTAGATCTACGATACACAACATTTCTTGCTCCATACTCATGACTAACATCTTCTAGGCTTCTACCTATAATGATAAGAATCACGACGAATGGCTCTAATTGTACAAAAATGTAGGTCTTGTAAAAGCGTGTTTCCATTATCTACAAAATTGTTAATAGATTGCAAATAAAAATAATAAGAATTATTTTATAACCGAATTGTACATAGTAAATATACTAATTAGGCGGAAAAATCAGTGATTGAATCACAAAATTTTATTTTGTGCGAATTTAGAATTTGAATTTATGAACACAAAAAAATGAAAAGGTTTGTTGGTTCATGCTTTTTAATGTATTTGGCAATGCAAGTAAAATTCAGTATTATTCAATCACCTATTTTATTTAATATATGATTTCTAATACAAATTAAAGAGAATTTGCATAAGGGAAAATCTTACCTGTTTTCATTAGTGCTTAACATGAACTCATAAATGAATGTGTTATAATTTTAAATCGGGAAAATCGCATAAAAAATCTTCAAGGTGGCACGTACTGACACTTTAAACCTTGAGAGTTTATGACTAACACTTTAAACCTCCAACTTGACATTATTAACAATATAAACCATCAACTTGGCATTTATGTACGCGCCGTCAAAATTTTAAACAGAATACTTAACACCGTTAACGAAACAGTAACTCCGTTTTAAAAAAAAAAAAAAAAACTGATTGATTTAATTGGTGACGTGTTAACTTTTCTAATTAAAAAATTAAACCCACCGCAAGAGATTCGAACCCATTACTTCACAGTCAACAAATCAAGAGATAACCACTGTGCCACGACAACCTTTTGTTTAATTGCCACACATATACATATATATTATATAATCCGTTTGGATGAATTTGTCCAAATTCTCTATAAATTAACAATTACCATAAATTAATAAAATCTTTCGGTCCCGAGTCGGGTCAATGTAAAAATTAGCGAAATTCGATAAAATGATAAGATAATAATTTTTTTCACTCTTAAGTAAAATATGGTCTCAATAATAGTATAAATTAATAATCATATATAATTATGTATATATATATGATAATGTTCTAAACATAGTTTTAATGATTTTTGTTTTGACTTAAATATGAGAATCTCATTAGACATTATCTTTAACTTTACGTATTACATCAAAAACTTTTATAATTGTTTTCTCGGTCTTTATCATAAACTTTTGAAAAAATTCTAGGCAAAATAACTGATTCTTTATACATAACTCTTTTTAAATGTATTTATCGACATTATGAATAATAACTATAATTTCTTCTAAATTTTATACATAGTATACCATTTTAATTTGATCATCTGTTATGCTAATATCATCCACTCTATTATAATAATGGAAATTTTTAATCAAAATTTCATGTCATTTTGGTAAATAGATTTATTAAATTCCATAATATAACATCATTCGGAAAAAAATTTAAGAAACATATTACCTAAAAATGATTTCTCTTTATAAATTAATAATTTATCGATAAATTAATATCTCTCTAAAATATTAATGTTTCAACGTCTCAACATTATTAATTTATAGAGGTTTTATTGTATTTTGGGTTTAAATCTGATTTTTTTTAAAAAAATTGAACCCTAAATTTTATTGGTTCTTCCATGACATTGGGCTAATTTTAGTTGTAATCAATTTCACATAAAAGATTCCGAAAACGTATTCTTTAAATTTCGCAAGCTTTTTTTTGCTTGATTTTAAATATGAAATTGAGGAACTTAAAGTTTTAAGATATTCTTCCTGGATATGCAACAAGGAGATGATGGTACAGATTCATGTAAACGGATTATATAATATATATGTATATGTGTGGCAATTAAACAAAAGGTTGTCGTGGCAGAATGGTTATCTCTTGATTTGTTGACTGTGAAGTAATGGGTTTGAATCTCAGGTGGAAGGTTTAATTTTTTAATTAAAAAATTTAACACGTCACCAATTAAATCAATCAGATTTTTTGTTTCTTTATAAAAAAAACGGAGTTACTGTTCCGTTAACGGTGTTAACTATTCTGTTTAAAATTTTGATGGCGCGTACAGAAATGCCAAGTTGATGGTTTATATTGTTAATAATGTCAAGTTGGAGGTTTAAAGTGTTAGTCATAAACTCTCAAGGTTTAAAGTGTCAGTACGTGCCACCTTAAAGGTTTTTTATGCGATTTTCCCATTTTAAATCCAACTTAAACGTAACCTTTTGGAGGATTTTATTTTTTTGTATATAGAGAGAGATGAGAATATCATTGATGTTCCTGACAAAGGAATGGTCGGAACAAAAAAAGAAACGGAAGGATTTCGAGGAGCTGGACCTAAATAGCCATAAAGAATGTGAGAGCACAACAAATTGATGTCAGAAGAAATTGGTTTAGTTATTATCTCTTAGCCTAAAAGACCGGATTCCCATTATGGAGTGGAAAGTGAATTATTTATAGTGTTATCTGCTTGGGTTTTGATACCATGTATGTGTCCTCAAGTTGGTTCGAGTTCGTATTCGGGTTCTTGGGTGTAGATCAATACGATGCACTCAACTGCTTTCCATCTACTTTATTTATCTTCTTGTGCCACTTGACTGACCATACGGTTTTGTTATACACCACCTGACTTCTTATACTAATGACGGTTCATATACATCATATTTAAACCTTGGACTTGAAAATATTAGCAATATAAACCATTAACATGGCATTTTTTAATAGGAAAAATCGCATAAAAAATTAGCAATATAAACCAGGAAAAATCGCATAAAAAACCTTCAGAATGGCAAATACTGACACTTTAAACCTCCAAAGTTTATCACTATCACTTTAAATCTTGAACTTGAAAATATTAGCAATATAAACCACTAACATGACATTTTTTAACGTACCGTCAAAATTATAAACAGAATAATAAACGCAGCTAACTGTGTTATATTGTTTTTTTAATTTAAAAATATTTTTTTTTTAAAATGATACACCTGCTAGGTTCGAAACTTTGATGTCTAAACCACATCCATAGCACACAACCACTATGCTACGAAAAACTTCCCAAACATAAATTTATATAATACAGTAATCAATGTGGATAAATATGTTGCATCGTGCTGACTCAAGGTTAAAGACGGCGAGGCTCAAAGAAGGTGTGATCTTACTCCGTCATCGCCGAGATTAAACCGCCATTACTCCATGAACATTAGGCTAAGTTTAAACGGAACCGAAATTCACGATGATTTCTAGATTTTTGAAATGGCCTTTTTCCTGATTTTACTGTGTCCAAATTCTGGTTTGAGTTTATACTTGAACTGATTTTACTCGAGGTTTTGTATGCGATTTTCCCTTTTTAATATCTATTTTATTACTTTATTAATAATAAACCAAGTGTTAGAAGTAAAATTGTTGTTTTAGTTCTTTTGTTGGGTTTTATGGGACTCAATCCAAAAGGTTTTTATAGTTCGATAGATAGTATTGCATTCCATGCTGATTCCTTGAATTGCTCTTGGAATTCTCTTGCTTAGATCTATACCTACTGCATGTTTTAGGATTGATCACCTTGAAACTGATATATGATATCCTCATTTGTTCTGTTCAGTGAAGTATCTGAAATTGATCTACTAGCGAATTTGACATTTGTATTTGCGATAGTATTTTATTTGCATCGAATGAACAATTGAACTTGGTCTTTAACACTTTTTGCTTGAATCTAGTTTACGTTAGTTGACTTTGAAACTTGTCAGCATAGAAATTAATGCTGCAATAGTATGCATATTCACCATCGTGTTCATGTTTAAAAGAATAGCTTCACCTAGTTTGTCTTGAAAAATTCGAACCATAATTCCACTTGAGTTATTGGAGGAATAAAACTAGCTAATCCTTCTTTCAGATTCCCTAATGGATATACTTGTTCATTGACATGAACATGTTGCACTACAGCTACCACAGCGCCACTGTTAATTAGTATTCTCCATTCTCAGTGGTAGGAGAGACGCCTTTAGAGTACTATGCGAGGGATTGCATGTTTGTTCATCCTTAGCTACTACAGCTCCTATCAAATCACCGTTCTTAAGATTCTCCGCCAGTACTTCTTGCTTATTTTCCTCTTGTATAGCCTAAGCAGCGTTAGAGCAATCACCAAGGACTTTAATATCACAACTGCTAAACACTCCATCCTCTGCTCATGATTATCTCCCTGTGTTGCTATATTCTTCTCGTTATCGTTCTACATATGCATCACATCTCCACCTTCCAACAACAAGTATTGCTTTCGTGCTATTGTATCTCCAAGTCATACACTTGTTTTTGTATACGTAACTCCCTCGCTTTTTGTTCTCCAATGTCTTGAACCATTAAATTATTTCTCATCTCACGTAGAACCTCCGGGTGAAACCTTGGTTTACCATTGCTTGGACCAATTCCCAGTTGTGCACTTGTGAGAACTCCAATCGGCGGATCATTCCTTACCATCTCTATAACTGGCACCAGAGCCAAGTGGCGAATCCAGAAAATATTTTTACCTAGGTCAAAATATTATTATTATTTATTAATAATGCATAAATTATTTTAACACTGTTGACATGATAGTATCATTCTAACCATAATAGATTCGTTCTAATTGTTCTATGTATGAAAATTTGATACTATTCTTAAAATCAATGACCATAATTCAAAACCAAAAGAAGTATAAACCAAGAAAAATAAATCGTAATGAAAAAGTAAGAAGAAAATTTGGCTTGTTGCTAGGAAAATGCTAATATTTGTAAAAAAAAATAGGTAAGTAAATGTCACATAGAGGTTTCGAACACAATTGGGAGGTCAATCATTGATGTCTTGAATCAAATTAGCTAAAGACAACTATACGACCATACATGTATGTTTAAGTTATATTATTTTACCTAGGTCATGTGACCTTCCTTTCCTTAATGTGGCTTCGCCACTGCTTAGCACCACGTAGATCCGTCCCCTTAATCACTATGCTCTGTTTTGGTTCATGACACTTATGCAAACATCGTTTAAAGATTAGCCTCCGTACCATCAGGGAATTGGAAGACCTTCGCATGTTTTACAAAACGCAAAACGTCAAAGCGGACCAATGCTTTAAAGAAGTCTTTACTCCTTGTTTTCTTTGTCTCAAAATCAGTTATCTTCACATTACGCGTCACTTTAAATCTTATCTAGTTATATTATAAATTTATTGTGGTTGAATAATACTTATATTTGTTAAAAAAATATTCAATTATATTTAGCATAGTTGCTTTTAAATTTTAGTTAATATTGATTTTATTTTTCTCAATATTTTATGATTGAGTTTATTAGGTGAATATTATGTTTTGGACATATAATTAGGTAACTAACATGCATAGAATATAATTTAAGTGACTTACATATTGTTAATCAAGTGGACAATAATGCCCTTATTAATGAAAAGAAAATGATTAATAATATCTTTTTGGTATAAAATATCTTGGATTAATCAGATTGATTTGTAATAATATCTTCTCTTTTTGGTATAAAATTGGTATTGCATATCTTGATCATCAATCAAAAACGTAAACTTATAACTCTATAATATGTTGTAACTATCGAGTCAACAAATAGTTAACTATTTCAAAACGATAGTGATGTCGCTGCATAGTTCACGATTTTTAAACTATATCGAGCAAATAGTTAACTATTTTTGAACCATAGTCTGTAAATAGTTAACTATTTTTCGAACCATAGTCAGCAATTGGTTAACTATTTTCTAACGGATCTAGTAAATAGTTAATTCCAAAGAAATTATTACCACAACATGTTGTAACTACCGAACCAGCAAATAGTTAACTATTTTACAACCATGATGATGTTGCTCCATAGTTAACTATTTTCTAACCATACCTAGCAAATATTTAATTATTTTTGAACCATATACAGCAAATAGTTAACTATTTTTTAAGCATAGACTGTAAATAGTTAACTGTTTTGAACCATAGACAACAAGTATTTAACTATTTTTATGAAGATGGAAACATTTTCCTTGTTGTTGATGGACTCGCAACAATAACAAAATAATATATTTGGCAAATCAAGATCTTTCATCTTCTTAGATGAATAAAATCAGAGAAGATAGGTAGAGAGATATAAGAGATTGAGGAACCGTGAAAAAATCTTTTGGGTCCGATTGGTAACCGAAAGCTGTACAAGCTTTTGAGCTGTAAGCTGGAGCGGTAAGCTTTATAGCATAATGCAAAGCTGTCCAAAAGAGCTTTACAAATAAAGTTGTACAATAAAGCTGAGTGTAATACTGTTGATAAAGTTTTTGTATAACTTTTGTGATTGGTAAAATCTGAAGCGTTACAAATTATAAAGTGGTGGTACATTTAATAAATGCGTTACCAATCTGAGTCTTTATCTTCTTAGCTTGTTGATGACATCATCAATTAAAAAACAAAAAGGAGACAAAAAACATAAAAAAAACAAAACAAAAGGAAGAACAGGAAGTTGACGGCTGAGAGAAGGAAAGAAGAAAATGAGATTAATGTTTTAATTTTAATTTTCTTTCAATGTAAAAAGTTCTAGAATTGGGAAAGGGTAAAACCGGAATTTTGAGTGTGCTAAATGTTAGTTAGTATGTTTCATTTTATAAGATGTTACATAAAGAATTATAGGTGGAAAGAGTAATATAGAGTGCAATTACTCTTTATGATTGGACTTGATAAACATTGATGGTACATAATTTTCTATGTCAAATTAATCATACTTAAATAACTAGATATAAGTTTAATTTTGATTTTAAAACGATTATAATTAAAAAATATACTATTTAATAATACGGTTCAACGGCATTTTCATGTGGTTACGATTAATTAACGGTCACGGTTAACCATTTTTGTTAACCATAACTAATATATTTTTACGGTTAACGGTTACGGTTTTTTAACTGTTTTTTACGGTTACAGTTTGATTTTGGTTATGCCTAGATTTTGGGTTGAGGATATGATTCAATGATCGATAAGTAAGTTTGTTGTTCTTCCTTGCTAAATAGTACATTTAGTAGATTTATTGAGATTTATCGTCGAATCCTGGATTTGTTGCTTCTCTTCTACTCTTTCCCGGTTCGGTAAAGGTATTATTAAGTTTGGGTTTCTTATAGGCTTCCAATTCAAAACTAATTGGTCAATCCTTATGTCCCCAGCGACCAGGACAAGGTACGAGCATCCATCGACAGAAGGATCACCCTAAGATGATCATCCCCGACCCTTGATCAGATAAAGGTTTCCGCCCGAAGCCCGACCATTTACTGACAAAATAAAAAAATTTGTTGAAATATACAAGATGGATTGAAGGTCAGATAGATTTGAGTTTCAGTGGTACAGGACCTTCGATTAACTATGGGGCAGAGGAACCCCTTACATCGGTATATGTAAGGAACATCTTATGGGTTCTTCTGTAGTAATCGTTATTACAACCTTCTTTTTTTATGTCAAAGACCAGGAGCTACGCGCAATTTCTCATTGTGATGAGGACATCGGACCACCAAGTCAAGTCATTCAAGCACCACTTGTACCAAGCAGACTGATGGGGGTTATTTGTTTGATTTATTGATTCAAGTTTTAAATTTATGACCCTAGATAAAGACTGCAAGTGCACAGCAAATGCAGTAGTACTTAGGGTCGAACCCAAAGGAATTGATGATGCACAAAGAAGCTATATGATGCAGAATAAGATAAGTTAAACATATTTTTTTGTGGTTTTAGTTTTTATGGAAATAAAAGTGCAAGGGATAGATAATCAATGGTTAACTAGGTGTAGTTAATGAACCTATGCAACGATTACAACAACAACTTAAGATTCAGAAGCAAGTTTGTTCTAGAACTCAAACCACGGAATTAGAATCTCTCCACTGTCGTGGTTCAGAATCACTATGCCTTATTCCCTAATAGACTCAGCTGTCGTATGGTTATTAAAAGGTTAAGACACGCAGTAGAATTAAGGTTCAAATGTTCACTAAACTCCTTAACTAATTGGTATGATTGTTAAGACGCTTAGCTCATCAAATACTAGGTCACGAGATGTTAAGAACACTTCTGTGGATACATCAACCTATAATCAATCACTGGTTAGCTACTCCAGATCAAGCATTGAGCGTAAATAAAGATGAAGAACAACTAGCAACAAACCCTAAGATGCAATCATAAAAGCATACACATAGAACTTTAAAGGCAACGAATCTAGCTAAGCTTTGCTCCAACGAGTCAGTTCGATCTCACTAGCACCAGAAGTAAAGCATGAAACATGGTGAATTTGTGATTCACAAAAGCAAATAGAGATCTCTTGCTTCAACCAAGAAGGCATCATTGATCTAGCCTCAAAAAACTCTTAAAAATTAGATGTATTATTAAGAACAAAGAGAGAAACGAAATACATGTTTTAGGTATTAATTTTGTGGCTGCCTTCTCTTCCTATAGAGGCTAAAAGCAAGTATATATATAGCTAGAAGGGCTCCTAAGTCGGTTATGGTTTTAATTCTAAGAAAAAGAAAATTTGTCAAAAGTGCTCGGTAATGTCTCCACACCGACCGCCCATACCGATCGGATTGCCGGGTCGGTACGTTTCTTTGCGTGCTTGACGTCCTTGTAGCGATCGTGTTGCCCGACCGGTGTGGCCGGTCGGTACTGGACAGTCTTCATCTTCCCGGCAGCTTGACATGTCTTCCGTCTTCAGCTCATATCTCGTTGTGTATAATTCCAAATGATTTAATTCTAACTCCATTGGAAAGCTAACTTAAAGGACTATCTTCACTCCAAGTTTCATTAAATTCCAAACTTATTTGATCCTCCGTATGTTTCTTAACTTCCGGCATATGTAATATGTCTAGTTTGGGAATGTGCTTTATCTTCAAGGTATGACGACTTGGGTTGGCTCCTTTGGCTTCTTAGATGGCTTTGATATGATGAATACTCCTTTTTTTCCTTTTTGCATCTTTTTTGATGATTTAACATGTTGGGACCTTAAAGCCTATGTATACGAGAAAACTACCTCTTTTGGTTGATTAGGGGAATAAAATCCACAAAATAAGTATGAAAACCGATAGTAAAATGGGTAAAGTATAGGGTATATAAACTCTCTCAGACTTAGCCTTTGCTTGTCCTCAAGCAAACAAAAGGTTAAGAATAGAAAAGAGGTTTGAAAACACGGGAACTCACATATCCTTTGGATCCATTATCTCGAAGTCTAAACCTGTAATCCACATGAAACAAGATTAGTATACAAACGATCTTCTCATATCCCATCATGACTTCGAAGGCCCGTCCTAAATATTCTCCTTGCACGCATCTTAACTTCTACTCAATCGACTCTTTCTACTCTACCAGGTTATTGAAAACTCTTATCAAGTCTATCATTCAAGGAATATGGGCTAGTTGTATAAGGGAAGGCTGATTTTAGTGGTGAGGTTAAAAGTGTTTAGGGTTATCATAATCTCCGGGTGCGAGACATTATGCAAAATCACAAGAGAGAATGGACCTATTGATGTCCGCAATTCTCCAATCACTTTGTTGTTGCTCTTCTTCCCCCAAATTTAGATTGTTCTCCGGGAATCATTGTTGAATCTTCTCTACTCTCCTCTTCTTGTTGATCACGTCCTTCCTTGGGATATTCTTTGGCCATATGATCCATTTGAGCAATCGTTTTCTTTTCCCTTAGCTTTTTCTTTTTCTGTTTTTCTTTTCTTCTTTTTTTTGTTTTAATTTTTCTTTAAGGGGAAAACATTCCCTTTGGAACAATGAATCATAGGCACGAAATTGATACCTTGTTTTAAGTGCCCAAGGAATGACCAAGCTCTTTGAATTTTTCTTTTTGTACTCCACCTCTCTTTAACATAATGACGCATCTCTTAGTGATTAGAAAATTGCGTCGACCTAATTCTCTCCGATGTTTTTACACATATCTGCAAATATGAAACGAAAGTAAAGAATGCATGGGTTCTGAAAGAAGGTTAAAGGGTTTAAGGTGGGGAACCAACTGAAGATGGTAAAAAGGGAATAAGATGTCATGAACGTGATTCGTTTCCTTGATCTAATATCCTTGACTTGAGATAATCAAAGCCTATGTTAGTAGTCCAAATATATAGTCAAAATTGTATCCGTTAAAACCTGGCAAATAGAATTTCTAGGCGGGGGAGTCCATCATGAGGTGTCTGAATCGATTGTCCTTGAACTCTCCTTGGGACAATGGTCACTTGGTCTTTGAAATCGAAACGCTAGTTCCTAGGAAAGTGTCATCATTCCCAACTGATTTTGACTCAATAAAACATCTTTATGTTTATGATAAATAATTTTTGAAAAATCTTTTGAAAAACCGAAAAATCAAACATGGGCAAACGCGTTAGTAAACAACAATTCCCCTACACTTAACTTACACCGTCATCGGTGTAAATCAAATCAAATTAAGGGAGTCATGTCAAAAATAAACAAATTTGAACAAGTTTTAAAAGATAGAGAAAGAACGATATTACCTCATGGTAGACAAAAGTCATGGAATTTGGTCAGAGTTGTCAAAGTTGTTGGTGGTTTGGATCAGTGTTGATGGGCTCGAAACAAGTGGTTGTGTATCTCCCAATTGTTTCCTAAGAATGCTTAGGAACAATACTTCTCTAGTTGCCAACAACTCACTTTCTATGGATCGATAAAGAAATTCATGATGGTGATGGTATGTCACTCTTACAACATGAACTCTCGCTCTAACCGAAGTGAAAGATCGCTGGATTATAGGCAATGTTGAAGCTCCTGGTGAAATTCAAACCTTATTATCGAACGGTTAAGCTCATGATCGTCTAACGTGCTCGGCTTGCTCAGTTTGCGAGCTAGAGTTTGAAATCCGAGATTTGGCACGAGCAAACTAGATATGTCATCAAGCGTAGTGCTGAAATCGTCCTTTGGTGGTGGTGGGTCGTGGTCGTGGTCCATGATGTTGTCCTTCTTCTCACATCTTTCGAATGGTGGACTATTCGCAAGATGAATGAATTGTGCGTCCACAACTAAAATCGTGCTGGAAATCCTGTATGAGTACGAAATATCTTTGCAAAAACACTTGAAATCACTTGTTAAATTTCACTTGGAACAAAGTTCTCAATACATGTGTATTGAGTTCTAAGTCCAAGGAAGAAAAACAATGGCTTAAAAGAAAGAGGTTCATGAATGAATTCAAAATCTATTAAGTTTGCCAACCTTAGTGAAATTAGTGGTGGATAATCATCTAGATGTGTTATTAAAAACCAATCCAAAATAACCAAATTCAAAGAATTTTCAATTACAAAATTCTAATGTTGTGGTTAAGTTATGTGTAATGATGTATGGAATTGGTGTGAATAATGAAAAAATGTGAAAACTTAGCTAATGACCGGTGGTGGTGGTGGTGCTTCGATGATCGTTTGCTCCGGATGGGTGAAGTTGGTTGTCCAATATGGTCGTGGTATGCAGCTGTTAATCGGAGGTGGTGGATGGTGATGACCATATTGGTGGAATGGAATTTGAACCGTTCATGACGTGGTATGTGACAATATCTGGGTGGATGACGGTAGGTGTGTGATGGTCATCGGTAGAGATGGTGAACGGGGCGTATGATCAACGGTGCGGAATGGGTGGGAACGTCGGGTGATGATGGTGGTCGATGCATTGTACCGGGTGGATTGTGCAAGATGGTCGAACCAATCCATGTCGTGGTATGCGACTATGTATCGGGTGGATAATGGTGATGGTGCATTGATCGGTCGTGGTATGCGACTCAGTAAACGTGAAGGTGATGGTGGGTTGGTGCGGTGCATCGATCGGGGTTCATTGGGACGGTCGGATAGGTGGTTGGTTGGCCGGATGGTGATCGGGGGTAGCTTGGTGCGCCGATAGTCGGGTGATTGGTACGTGTCAGTATCGGTCGGTGGTATCAACCAACGTACACAATCGGTACGGGCCGCGGGTTGGTTGCACGATCGGGATGTCTCGGTACCGATCAACAGTACCGGCCGTCTATCCTGATCGGTGTGGGGGTCGGGTATGGTCGCGGTAGGATGGTCGATCGGTGCGACGAGGGTCAGACGGTCCGTGTGGTCGTGGTATGGGCATGCGGTCGGGTGACGGATGGACGGGTGATGGTCAAATGATGGTTGTGGCCGGTATCGGTCGGTGGTCTCGGTACCGATCTGCGGTACCGACCATCGAGGTTGATAGGTATCGGGTGTATCAGGCACGGCTGGTAAAGGTTTACCACTACCGACCCTCGGTACCGACCATCATGGTCGATCGGTACCGAGGCTGCCCGAAGGTTGTGGGTCGTCGTACGAGCGATCGGTGTGGGGAATGGCCGGACGGACCGGTACCGATTCATGGTACCCACCGACGGTCCCGATCGGTATCGGGGTTCTCCGGACCATTTTCTTCATCTTTCTTCATTGGCTCGTGATCTTCGTCTTAAAGCACTCCTTAGTTAAATATTGATCAAAAATTTGACCAAGACTTTGGGATTCCTCTTCTTCTCCAAAGACACTAAAAATTTCTAAAAACCATGGATTAAGTAGGTGAATAATAGTGCTTAGAAAAAGAAAACCGAAATATGGGTTGCCTCCCATAAGCGTTTTGTTTAAAGTCTCTTAGCTTAACTCTTTGGGATCTTTAGAAAATGGAAGGATCCTCTAAAGGCTTGAGGTTGCCTTTAGCTTGTTGGTGTAGTTCTTGATCACTCTCATCATCTTCATCATTGAAGTGTTTGGGATGTTCAACTGGCACTTCTTTCTTCTCTATTGGAAGGTATCGAGTTTGCTACGATCTAAAGCCCCACGGTGCTCCATAGTAATAGACATGTTTGTCTATGTGGGCGAATGAAATCCTTTGCAAAGGATAGTCCATGATAGCTACAGCAGTCGCCAAGAAAGGTCTTCCAAGGATGAAGGGTGTGATATCAATGTGCATTGATGCTTTTTTGAAATCGACGGGGATTATGTAATCGCCAATCCTCATGGGAAAATTCAGAAGTTCTCCTAAAGATTGTGTTGATGATTCATTAGAATGTGCAATCCTCACGTTTGATGGTCCAAGCTTGGTGATATTAAGCATCTTGATGATAAACTTCGATAGAACATTGACTCCGGCTCCTGAGTCACATATGGCGTCATCAAAAACAAATTCCTTGAGTGAACAAGTAATGTTGAAAGTTCCTAGGTCGCGAATCTTGCTGAGAACCCTAAGAAATTTATGTGGATTCCTAGGTTCATCGAAAAGCTCATCGATCTCAATCTCATCTTCTTGTCTTTGCGTGAAACATCTTCTTAAAGATGGATTCATTCTCCAAGCTTCGTCAAAGGTGATGGTAGGAGGAAGTTCCTTAACAAGAGAGTTGAAAACTCCCAACATCTCATCACTGATACATCTTGATCTCTTAGTTGCTCCTTTCACAAAAATGCTCGGTTTCATTGACATCCTTGCCGTTTATCTTGTGTGAAATGTTCTTGGTCTCTTGGGGAATGGTGGGATATCACTCACATCAATACTTGAGGCATCATCTTCGTCTTCAAGCATGGTTATGGTGCAGCAATGAACCAAAGACCTTGAATCTTCTTTCTCCGAATTGAAAAATCTCTTTGTTTCTTCAACGGTTTGTAGGCGATCGTCTAGCTTCTTCATGAGGTTGGTCACGGCCTTTGAGTCTTCTTCTAGGGACGTGATCTTCTCCACGAGATATTCTTGACGTTGTTCAACTCCATTGAGTGTTTGAATCGTGATCCTACTATCTGTCTCCAAGTTCTTCACCCGTAAGCGAAGCTTCTTCTGTGTAACTACATTATCACTAACTCCTTTCTTAGCTTGATAGGAATTAATAGCTACTGAACTTAGGTGTGTTGTGAGCTCCTCCACGTTCTGCTTAGCTTCGTTGATCAACCATTCATGATGGTTCCACTGATCTTCGATCTTGTAGTTGGCGTTGATGATGTCGTGCTCGGCTTCTTTGATGTCGCGCCTTTGATGATGTTGGATATCTTCAATGGTGACTAGCCGCGTCTCCATACTCTTTACTTGTATAGCAAGAGTGTCAAGTTTCTCCTTAAGAGACAAGCTATTGGCTTCGATTTTTGCTTCAAATCCACGGATGACGTTTTTAGTGTCATCTATGAACTTTTGCATCAAAGCTTCTAGCTTATCTTCTTGAGGATGATGGTGAACGTGTGGTGGGGGCAGTAGAGGTGGTTCTGGTTTAGTGTTGCTGCGAATTTGATGATGGTCCAATCGTCCATTGATCCCTTGAGGTTGGTACACGGTGGTGGTGCTCCGTGCGTTGAAAGCAAGTGTGGCCGACAGCCTTATGTACATGTGGGCATAGGAATGTGACTCACATTAGTTTCATGGTCCATAGTGCTCGCCATTCTCCTTAGATTGTTGGTTTGATGCTCCATTGACGAATCTCTGAAACAACAAAGAGAGAAAACAAAAACAAAACTCAAATTAGCAAAGGAAAACAGAAACTTAGACTTATTCTTTATCAGTAATTCTAGGGCAAAGAAATCTATTCCCCGGCAGCGGCGCCAAAAACTTAATGGGGGTTATATTATCAAGTCTTAAATTTATAACTCAAAGATTCCTGCAAGTGCACAGGCAAACGCAGTAGTACTTAGGGGTCGATCCGCAGGGACTGGAAAGATGACACGCTACGAATTTAAAGATGCAAATTAAGCTAAAAAAAAATATGAAGTGGGGTTTTTTTGTGAGTGAAAGCGTGATGGATGAATGGGAATGCAAACGAGGATGAAAATCAATATGAGGAAAGATTTAAGCGCTAGGCAATTCGCAAAAACACATAAAATGTATTGATGGGGTTTTAGATTCTAGAATTCAAATCACGGTTATAGAATCTTTCCACTGTCGTGGCTCTGATTCCCTATGTCTTATCCCCTAATAGACTCAGTTGTTGCTTGGTTATTAAAAGGTTAAAACACGCAGTCTAGATCAAGGTTCAATTGTTCACTAAAGTCCTTAACTAATTGGTATAATTGTTAAGACGCCTAACTCATCAAATTCTAGTTCAGGAGGTATTAAGAAGACTTATGTGGATACACCAACCTAAGATCAATAGCATGGTTAATTAGTCAAGCTAAGGCTTTGCGTACAAATAAAGATGAAGAACCTATATGATAAACCCTAGAAAGTTTGATATTTAATTATGCATTAACCTAGAATCCTTGAATGCCTAAAACCTAACAAGCAAACTACTCAGACATGGTTGAGGGGACAACAAAAGAAGAGTAGAAAGCATGAAACATGATGAATTGAAAGAGTAAAGGGTAAGAAATATTCTCTATGTCGAAGAAGGGAGATCTTCTCTTTGAAGCTCTTAAAATCCAAATCAATGAAGAACAAAGGTAAAAACGTGTTTATTGCTTATGGTGGTGTTGGACGGCTGCCATAAGGCTCCTCTCAACGCGGCTTTTAACTTACAAAGGCTAAAACCAAGTATGTATAGGTCTAAGGTCTTCTAGGGTTAAGTTCTATGGATAAAAACGTCAAAACAATTAAAACTGCTCCATATTGGGTCTGGCGCCGATCGTGGGTCTTGGATCGGTATGGGGATCTTTTGGCCTCTTCCTGGATCGTGCTGGAGTGTTCTGGGAGTCCCGGTACCGATCGGGTTATCAGGTCGGTATGGGGGGTCAGTATAGGGTAACTTCATCTCCTGGGCAGTTTGACATGTCTTCAGTATTTCTGGTATAACTCTCACTACACAATTCTAAATGACGCAAATCCAACTCCATTAGATAGCTGACACAAAGGTCTATCTTCAAGAAAATTTTAAATCAATTCCAAATTCATTTGATCCACCGTTCATTGCTAAACTTATGCCGTATGTAATCTGTCCAACTTGGTATAATGTGTAAACTTGGGAATTCATTGGCTCCAATGGGTTCTTTGGCTTGCGGGAGTTGCTGTAGCTTGGTTCATACCTCATTATGATCCTTTTTGATTGATTTTCCTAATAAAAACTCTAAAACTACAAATACGAGAAAACTACCTTTATAGGTGTAAAACCTTATTAAAATGCTTAGAAAGCATATGAAAATAGATAGTAAAAGTGGTAAAAATATGAGGTCTATCACGGACCAATGAAAAAGACTAGGATCGAGAGCCTGGAAAAGAAGTTCAACATATTTGTGGACCAGCTGAATCGTGAAGGACTGATCAGGCTTGATCAGTTTGAAGGGTTGCAACTAACGTCATCGGAGAGCTCACATTTGATGGATTTGTTCAACAGGGTGTCGCTTCCTGACCACGACGATCCAGGAGGTTATCTACCTATGGATGGAAAGATCTTTGAGTCTAGTTTGCAGAAAACTAAAGATGACATCCAGAAGACTTACCAATCTCGCATAAAAGGCCCCGCATTGAAGACATGTCTAGTGGACCCTTTAATAGATGATAGCTCCAAATGGATCCTACTCAAGCCTAGACTTGAAAACCATCTTACCAAGGTTTCTTTGGGTTTAGAAGAAGCCTAGAAAGAAGTTTTATCAGCTGGAGGATCTCAAGATAATATCTAATCAAGTTGAAGACTATAAGATGAGTATTTCTTGTGTTTTTTACTTTGATAGTCATGTGTTTGTGGTTAGAGAACCTCAAGATGGAAGTTTTATAGTGAATAGAACTTGCCAGTTTCGGTGGAACTCTAACGAGCTTGTGTGTTTATGTGTGAGAGAGTCTCGGAATAGAAGTTTTACAGTGGGTAGAACTGTCTAGTTCCGGAGAGACTCTGCAGGGACATCCGGTGTGAGGGATGGTCCAGGTGATCTGTGACGATCATGTTTGTGATGGTATTGCAGGTTGGGAGTATCATGTTGAGACCTTGGGAGGTAGTTCCGGTCAGAGGTGCATTATAGACGTCTAGAGTTGGTTTCGTTCGGAGATGTGTTCCTCGCATAGCTTAGAGAGAGACTGTGGTTCTTTCTTGGAGATGTTGATCTCTGGCAGATCTTTGAGAGATCTTTCTCTCCAGGGAATCGTGGATTTCCTACATACCGATCGTTCGCCAGAACTGCGCGGACTGGAGAAGTGAGGGTATGGAGATAGTTTTAGAGATTGTGATCTTTGACATATCTTTGAGAGTTATGTCTCTCTAGGGGATGTGTGGGTTCCCTGCATACGGAGAGCTTGATGGACTGTGTGTTCTGAAGGTTTGAGGGGTATGGAGATAGTTGGTATCAAACACCGTCAGGACTGCGCGGACTGAGGTGGGTTGATACGAGGCACCGAGGGCTTGTGGGGTGACGATCCCGAGAGTTAGAGGGTGTGGTTATGAGCTATGAGCGATCAACGTCTGAGACGGGGCTATATGCATAGGACGAATGTGAGCCTCGAGAGGGTCTAGGAGATGTAGTCTCCGGTGTTACTGGCAGGTTGGCCAGGAGGTTAGCCATGTGGGCTGTGTTTGAGGATTCGAGGACGAATCTAGTTTTAGTGGGGGAGAATTGTGACACCTAAGAACCAATTTTGAGGAGATTGGAGGGTGTGTCGATCGACAGGCTGGGTTTTGGGGATTAAGGCCAGTTTGTTGAGTGGTTGTCGATCGACACGAGTGGTGTGTGTCAATTGACAAGGTTTTGAGGGGCTATCGATCGACACAGGTGGTGTATGTCGATCGACAGGAGCCTAATTGGTCGGTTTTTCTGGTTCGATTGTTAATCGTTCGGTTTGACCGGGGCGGTTTGGGAAACCTTAGGGCTTCGTATATAATCTGTTTTGGCCGTGTTTTCTAACGAAAACAGCAGAAAAAACAGAGTTATATCGTTCCTAAAGTGTTGTGGTTAGGGTTTGAGAGTTCTTTGTGAAAGGAGTCGATTGTCTCGAGAAAGGAGGTCGATTCTTGTGATTGGGGAGTGGATTTTTGTGGTTCCTAGTGGTGATCAAGTCTGATCTCATAGTTGTATCGTTTTCTCTCGTTTTTCATCCGAAAATCTAAGGTGAGACCATGGCTTCTGGGTCGATGGATCGTTAGGGATTTTTGGTGATAGGTTTGTATGCGTTGATTTATCTTGTGCTGATTGAATTGTGTTTGTGCATCCTTGTTGTTGTGTGGTGATTGTTGTTTTGTACAGGTTTTCGTACTAACGCAGAGAAGGAATCGATCCGAGAGGATTATGATCGGTTCCCACGAATCTGCCAGGGGCCTGTCGAACGACACACATGAGGTGTGTCGAACGACAGACCAGTACGAGGGCTGTCGAATGACACACATGAGGTGTGTCGAACAACAGCCAGTTCAGAGGGTGTTGATCAACACCTAGTGGTAGTGTTGATCGACAACTGTCTGATTGGCTTTGTTGAGCCGTTTGTTGTTTATGTGCTGTGTGATTTGTATGTTTGCCTGAGCGGTCCATCGTGCCTAAGTGTGCAGTCGTAGATGGGATGACCGTCTCACTGGGTATTTATGATAATACTCACGCATCTCTTTTTCCCATGTAATGCAGACAAAGGCAAAGTGTGATCGTGGAATCACGGCTACGAAGAGGGAGATGATCTAGGGTCTTGTGTTGGTGTTGTTTCAGCTATTTTTGTTAGAACTGGCTAGGTTGTTGGTTAGTTCTGGAATGTTTGGATTTGTTGCTGAATTGGTGTGATTGATTTAATAAAAATGTTATTTTTTGGTTTACTGTTATCCGCTGGTTGTCTGTGTATGTTGCTTGGTCGTTGAGGATAGTATTTATGGGAATGCTAATCCGAGACCAAGGTTTAATGTATTGTTAAAAAAAACGGGTTGGGTCGTTTCATTATACATACGGACCATGAAACTTTGAAGCATCTAAGGGTTCAAACTAACCTCAAGAGGAGACATGCTAAGTGGTTAGAGTTCATAGAAACCTTCCCTTATGTCTTCAAGTACAAGAAAGGTAAAGACAATGTGATGGTTGATGCACTATCTCGGAGACATGCGCTCATTACCACCATGGATACTAAGGTTCTTGGTTTTGAAATGATTATTTCTTTGTATGAATCTGATCTTGATAATGCATAAAGCTATAAGAACCCTGGGAAAGTGATATGCTCAAATTTACCCTGAGCTACTCTCTCAAATTAAGAGGTCGTCGTAGTAGGGGTCGAATCACTGGGAGTCAAATCAAACGATAGGAATATTGACTTCAAATTCGGCTAAGTAAAATAATATAAAATAAAGACAAAAGCAAATCGAAACAGAGAAAGATTGTTGATTTAAAATTCAATTAAACAAAGTGCTAGGCTTTTGGGTAATTCTCAGGATGAATCAGAATTGCAGGTTAAACAAAATCATGATTTAATTAAGAACCGTTCTAGAACTTGGAACACTAATGTATAATTAACCAACTGTCGTTGCGAAAACTAACTATGTCTAAACCCTAGAAAACCAAATTTCTTTGCGAATTCAATCAATTTAAACAAGCTTTAAATTCAAGTCCAATTTGTTCACAAAATCCCTAAACCAAATTTCTTTGCGAATAAGTAATTTTGCTCACCTAAGATCTAATTCTGGCTAATCTATTACACTTTCGTGTCAATCTATCAACCTAAGATATCCAAATTCAGGGTCGCGAATCCTAAACCAGAGTTAAAGCAATCTAGGTGAAGAACCTAACAGATAATCCTAACAAGTGAGTTTACCCTAACAATTCATCATCATTCCTTTCGAATCACCCTAAACCTAACAAACAAACTACTCAGACATCGAAGCAAAGCAAATCATAGCTGAATAATACTGCATAAAGAAAGAGTAAAAGAAGAATTACAATAGGGTTCGAAGAATCTCAAAGTAATGAAGTAAACTTGTCTCCCTAAAAACCCTGAAAAATCTCTCTCTTAAAGCTCTCTCAACTTTGTTAAGTAAAAACTAAAGTGTATGATCTAAAAACCTAAAATAAACTATTTATAGAGGTAAAACTCGTGGTGGGCTTTTATGACGGTTTATTGGTAACTTCTGGCCCGAAAAGGAACAATTTTCCTTCTTTAGGTCGGTCTCTGCGAGCACCTGTCGATCGATCGTCCTTGTGTCTGTTGATCGACAGGCTGTAGTGTAGCTGTCGATCGATCGTCCTTCTTTGGGCTGTCGATCGACAGGCTGCTTCATATCAGCTTCTTTTCTTGCAAAATCCGGCTCCAACCTTGTTTACGTTCCAAAATGCACCGTATTCACCAAATAAGCTCCTCACGTGCAATAACCTGTTAAGATACTAAAAAGACTCGAAATACAACGAAAAGACTCGATAAAAGGACTTATATCATGGTCGAAACCCGGTAAAAACCATGATATATCAACTCCCCCAGACTTAGCTTTTGCTTGCCCTCAAGCAAACTAGAGACTAAAACTGAAGTTGAGGTTTGAAAATCGCGAGAACTTACTTATCTTTGGGAACATTGCTTTCGCTTTCTCGACTCTTTCGCTGCATGTAAACAAAGTACCTTTGGCGGTCACGAATCTCAACCATGATAGGTTGGGCCTCAAATCTTAACCTGCAAACCCATCAGTTTCACATTCTCCTAACTGTCGTACACTCGATCGAAGTGATGATGGAATTCTCTCCAATGATATCAACCAAGTAAAAGGGCTAGGTGTGATGTAAAAGGCTTTTGTGTTTAAGTTGAGCTAAAGAGTGTTTAGGGTTACCGGATTTTATTTGGTGGATGCAGACATTATGCATAATCACAAGAGAGAGTCGGGTCCAGTTGATGCCCACAGTTTCTCATTCACATTGCACTCCCTCCTCCAAAACGTTATTAGGAACCAAACACCTTCATATAATAATCACGTTCCACTTTCCACATCCAACTTCCTCATTCCTTGGGATTTTCTTTTAAAGCTAGAGACTTATTAAAATGATCATTTCCCTTTCCCTTACTTATTTTTCGAAATAAAAGTAAATTTTTTTTTTTTTTTTTTTTGTTTTAAGACTCTAAGGGGGGAAATGATTTTACAAAGATATTAGTCTCGAAAATTACCATTGTTGTGTATTAAATCCCAAGGAATGCTCAGCATTTCTGCTCTCTTTCAAGTACTCCTACCAAATCATTTTCCTGTGCAATTTTTGTGAATGAAAAACTGCGTCGGACCTCTTTCTCTCCGGAGTTTATACACATGCCTGCACATAAAACTAAGGAAAAGAGACTGCATGAGGCTTGAACAAAAGGTTAAGGTTAGGGGTTGGGTACCAACTAAAAATGAGCTGGCCATTCAGGATCAACAAAGAGT